>CM039608.1:22308381-22363671 GCA_022457205.1 Saccharum spontaneum | reverse complement strand
CCGGATGGTACTCCTAGGTGATGAGGCTCAAATGGAATCTCGTTTCGGTCCGTTTGGAGACAATGTTAGTCTCAGTGCAAGATAGGTGCATGGTTTACGCCAAATGTACCGCAGCCTCAGAAATCATTTTTTACGCACTGGATGGTACTCCTGGTTGACGAGGCTCAAATGGATGCTCGTTTCGGTCTGTTTGGAGATAGTGCTAATCTTGATTTAATATAGGTGCACGGTTTGCGCCGAACGTACCGTAAGCTAGGAAATTATTTTGGACGCCCTCGATGGAACTCCAAGGTGATGTGGGTCATGTAGAATCTCGTTTCAATTCATTTGGTGATAGTGTTAGTATCGGTGCAAGATAGGTCCACAGTTTGCACCAAACATACCAAAGCTTCTGAAACCATTTTGGACGCACCTTATGGAACTCCTAGGTGATGTGGGTCATGTAGAATCTCGTTTCGATCCCTTTTGAGATAGTATTCATTTCAGTGCATGATACTTGCACAATTTGCGCCAAACGTACCATAGGCTTAGAAATCACTTTGGACACACTGGTTGGTCCTCCCAGGTGATGAGGCTCAACTGGAAGCTTGTTTCAGTTCGTTTGGAGATTGTGCTAATCTTGATTCAAGATAGATGCACGGTTTGTGCCGAACGTACTATAAGCTCGGAAATCATTTTGGACGCACCTGATGCCTCCTAGGAGACGTAGGTCATGTAGAATCTCGTTTCGGTCTATTTGGAGATAGTGTTGGTTCCATCAGGTCCGTCCAAATTGATTTCCGAGCTTACGGTACGTTCAGCGCAAATTGTGCACCTATCTTGAATCAAGATTTGCACAATCTCCATACGAACCGAGATGAGATTCCATTCGAGCCTCGTCACCTATGAGTATCATCCGGTATGTCCGAAACGATTTCTGAGCTGATGGTACGTTTGGTGCAAATTGTGCAACTATCATGCACCGAAACTAACACTATCACCAAAAGGATCGAAACGAGATTCTACATGACCCACGTCACCTAGGAGTTCCATCGGGTCCGTCCAAATTGATTTCCGAGCTTACGGTACGTTCGGCGCAAACCATGCACCTATCTTGAATCAAAATTAGCGCTATCTCCAAATGAACCGAAACGAGCTTCCATTTGAGCCTCGTCACCTAGCAGTATCATCTGGTGTGTCCAAATAATTTCTGAGCCTATGATACGTTTGGCCTAAACTGTGCACCTATCTTACACTGAAACTAACACTGTCTCCAAATGGACCGAAAACGAGCTTCTATTTGAGCCTCTTCACCTAGGGGTACCATCCAGTGCATCAAAAATAATTTCTGAGCCTGTGGTATGTTTCGCGCAAATTGTGCAACTATCATGCACCGAAACTAACACTATCTCCAAAAGGATCGAAACGAGATTCTACATGACCCACGTCACCTAGGAGTTCCATCGGGTGCGTCCAAAACAGTTTTCTAAAGCTATGGTACATTTGGTGCAAACTGTGGATCTATCTTGCACCGATACTAACACTATCTCCAAACAGACCGAAACGAGATTCTACATGACCCACCTCACCTTGGAGTTCCATCGGGTGCGTCCAAAATAATTTTCGAGCTTACGGTACGTTCGGTGCAAACCGTGCACCTATCTTAAATCAAGATTAGCACTATCTCCAAACGAACCAAAACGAGCTTCCATTGAGCCCCGTCACCTAGGAGTTCCATCGGGTGCGTCTAAAACAATTTCTAAAGCTATGGTACATTTGGTGCAAACTGTGGATCTATCTTGCACCGATACTAACACCATCTCCAAACGGACCGAAACGAGATTCTACATGACCCACCTCATCTTGGAGTTCCATCGGGTGCGTCCAAAATAATTTCTGAGCTTACGGTACGTTCGGTGCAAACCGTGCACCTATCTTAAATCAAGATTAGCACTATCTCCAAACAAAGCGAAATGAGCTTCCATTTGAGCCTCGTCACCTAGGAGTATCATCCGGTATGTCCAAAATGATTTCTGAGCCTATGGTTCGTTTGGGGCAAATTGTGCAACTATCATGCACCGAAACTAACACTATCACCAAAAGGATCGAAACGAGGTTCTACATGACCCATGTCACCTAGGAGTTCCATCGGGTGTGTCCAAAATTATTTCCGAGCTTACGGTATGTTCGGCGCAAAACGTGCACCTATCTTGAATAAAGATTGGCACAATCTCCAAACGAACCAAAATGAGCTTCCATTTGAGCCTCGTCACCTAGGAGTACCATCCGGTGTGTCCAAAATGATTTCTGAGACTATGGTACACTTGGCACAAATTGTGCAACTATCATGCACCGAAACTAACACTATCACCAAAAGGATCGAAACGAGATTCTACATGACCCACGTCAGCTAGATGTTCCATCCGGTGCATCCAAAATAGTTTTCTGAAGCTATGGTACATTTGGTGGAAACTATGGATCTATCTTGCAGTGATACTAACACTATCTCCAAACGGACCGAAACGAGATTCTACATGACCCACCTCACCTTGGAGTTCCATCAGGTATGTCCAAAATAATTTCTGAGCTTACGGTACGTTCGGTGCAAACCGTGCACCTATCTTAAATCAAGATTAGCACTATCTCCAAACGAAGCGAAATGAGCTTCCATTTGAGCCTCGTCACCTAGGAGTATCATCCGGTATGTCCAAAATGATTTCTGAGCCGATGGTAGGTTTGGCGCAAATTGTGCAACTATCATGCACCGAAACTAACACTATCACCAAAAGGATCGAAATGAGATTCTACATGACCCACATCACCTAGGAGTTCCATCGGGTCCGTCCAAAATTATTTCCGAGCTTACGGTACGTTCGGCGCAAACCGTGCACCTATCTTGAATGAAGATTAGTGCTATCTCCAAATGAACCGAAACGAGCTTCCATTTGAGCCTCGTCACCTAGGAGTATCATCTAGTGTGTCCAAAATGATTTCTGAGCCTATGATAAGTTTGGCCTAAACTGTGCACCTATCTTACACTGAAACTAACAGTGTCTCCAAATGGACCGAAACAAGCTTCTATTTGAGCCTGGTCACCCAGGGATACCATCCAGTGCATCCAAAATAATTTCTGAGCCTATGGTATGTTTGGCGCAAACCGTGCACCTATGATGCACCAAAACGAACCCTATCTCCAAAAGGATCTAAACAAGATTCTACATGACCCACGTCACCTAGGAGTTCCATCAGGTGTGTCCAAAACGATTTCTGAGGCTATGGTACGTTTGGTGCAAACTGTGGATCTGTCTTGTACTGATATCAACACTATCTCCAAATGGACCGAAACGAGATTCTACATGACCCACGTCACCTAGGAGTTCCATCGGGTGCGTCCAAAATGATTTCTGAGCCTATGCTACGTTTGGTTCAAACTGTGGATCTATCTTGCACCGAGACTAACACTATCTCCAAATGGACCGAAACAAGATTCTACATGACCCATGTCACCTAGGACTTCCATCGGGTGAGTCAAAATTGATTTCCAAGCTTACTGTACGTTCGGTGCAAACCGTGCACCTATCCTAAATCAAGATTAGCACTATCTCCAAACGAAGCAAAATGAGCTTCCATTTGAGCCTCGTCACCTAGGAGTATCATCCGGTATGTCCAAAATGATTTCTGAGCCGATGGTAGGTTTGGCACTAATTGTGCAACTATCATGCACCGAAACTAACACTATCACCAAAAGGATTGAAACGAGATTCTACATGACCCATGTCACCTAGGAGTTCCATCGGGTCCGTCCAAAATTATTTCCGAGCTTACGGTACATTCGGCGCAAACCGTGCACCTATCTCGAATCAAGATTAGTGCTATCTCCAAATGAACCGAAACGAGCTTCCATTTGAGCCTCGTCACCTAGGAGTATCATCTAGTGTGTCAAAAATGATTTCTGAGCCAATGATAAGTTTGGCCTAAACTGTGCACCTATCTTACACTGAAACTAACAGTGTCTCCAAATGGACCGAAACGAGCTTCGATTTGAGCCTCGTCACCCAGGAGTACCATCCAGTGCATCTAAAATAATTTCTGAGCCTATGGTATGTTTGGCGCAAACCGTGCACCAATGATGCATCAAAACGAACCCTATCTCCAAAAGGATCTAAACGAGATTCTACAAGACCCATGTCACCTAGGAGTTCCATCGGTTGTGTCCAAAACAGTTTCTGACGCTATGGTAAGTTTGGTGAAAACTTTGGATCTATCTTGCATCGATACTAACACTATTTTCAAACGGACCGAAACAAGATTCTACATGACCCACGTAACCTAGGAGTTCCATTGGGTGCATCCAAAATTATTTCCGAGCTTACGGTACATTCGGTGAAAACCGTGCACCTATCTTGAATCAAGATTAGCACTATCTCTAAACGAACCGAAATGAACTTCAATTGAGCCTCGTCACCCAGGACTATCATCCGGTGTGTCCAAAATGATTTCTGAGCCTATTGTATGTTTCGCGCAAATTGTGCACCTACCATGCACCAAAACTAACACTATCTCCAAAAGGATCGAAACAAGATTCTACATGATAGACGTCACCTGGGAGTTCCATCGAGTGCGTCCAAAATGATTTTCTGAGGCTATGGTATTTGTGGTTCAAACTGTGGATCTATCTTGCACCGAGACTAACACTATCTCCAAATGGACCGAAACTAGATTCTACATGACCCACGTCACCTAGGAGTTCCATCGGGTGCGTCCAAAATGATTTTCGAGCTTACAGTACGTTCGGCGCAAAACGTGCATCTATCTTGAATCAAGATTAGCACAATCTCCAAACAAACTGAAACAAGCTTCCATTTGAGCCTGGTCACCTAGGAGTACCATCTAGTGTGTCCAAAATGATTTCTGAGCCTATGGTAAGTTTCGCGTAAATTGTGCAACTATCTTGCACTGAAACTAACACTATCTCCAAAAGGATAAAACTAGATTCTACATGACCCACGTCACCTAGGAGTTCCATCAGGTGTGTCCAAAACGATTTCTGAGGCTATGGTACGTTTGGTGCAAACTATGGATCTATCTTGTACCGATATCAACACTATCTCCAAACGGACCGAAGCGAGATTCTACATGACCCACGTCACCTAGGAGTTCCATCAGGTGCGTCCAAAATGATTTCTGAGCCTATGCTACGTTTGGTTCAAACTATGGATCTATCTTGCACCGAGACTAACACTATCTCCAAATGGACCAAAACAAGATTCTACATGACCCACGTCACCTAGGACTTCCATCGGGTGCGTCGAAATTGATTTCCGAGCTTACGGTACGTTCGGTGCAAACCGTGCACCTATCTTAAATCAAGATTAGCACTATCTCCAAATGAAGCGAAATGAGCTTCCATTTGAGCCTCGTCACCTAGGAGTATCATCCGGTATGTCCAAAATGATTTCTGAGCCGATGGTAGGTTTGGCACTAATTATGCAACTATCATGCACCGAAACTAACACTATCAACAAAAGGATTGAAACGAGATTCTACATGACCCATGTCACCTAGGAGTTCCATCGGGTCCGTCCAAAATTATTTCCGAGCTTACGGTACATTCGGCGCAAACCATGCACCAATCTCGAATTAAGATTAGTGCTATCTCCAAATGAACTGAAACGAGCTTCCATTTGAGCCTCGTCGCCTAGGAGTATCATCTAGTGTGTCAAAAATGATTTCTGAGCCTATGATAAGTTTGGCCTAAACTGTGCACCTATCTTACACTGAAACTAACAGTGTCTCCAAATGGACCGAAACGAGCTTCGATTTGAGCCTCGTCACCCAGGAGTACCATCCAGTGCATCTAAAATAATTTCTGAGCCTATGGTATGTTTGGCGCAAACCGTGCACCAATGATGCATCAAAACGAACCCTATCTCCAAAAGGATCTAAACGAGATTCTACAAGACCCATGTCACCTAGGAGTTCCATCGGTTGTGTCCAAAACAGTTTCTGACGCTATGGTAAGTTTGGTGAAAACTTTGGATCTATCTTGCATCGATACTAACACTATTTTCAAACGGACCGAAACAAGATTCTACATGACCCACGTAACCTAGGAGTTCCATTGGGTGCATCCAAAATTATTTCCGAGCTTACGGTACATTCGGTGAAAACCGTGCACCTATCTTGAATCAAGATTAGCACTATCTCTAAACGAACCGAAATGAACTTCAATTTGAGCCTCGTCACCCAGGACTATCATCCGGTGTGTCCAAAATGATTTCTGAGCCTATTGTATGTTTCGCGCAAATTGTGCACCTACCATGCACCAAAACTAACACTATCTCCAAAAGGATCGAAACAAGATTCTACATGATAGACGTCACCTGGGAGGTCCATCGAGTGCGTCCAAAATGATTTTCTGAGGCTATGGTATTTGTGGTTCAAACTGTGGATCTATCTTGCACCGAGACTAACACTATCTCCAAATGGACCGAAACTAGATTCTACATGACCCACGTCACCTAGGAGTTCCATCGGGTGCATCCAAAATGATTTTCGAGCTTACAGTACGTTCGGCGCAAAACGTGCATCTATCTTGAATCAAGATTAGCACAATCTCCAAACAAACTGAAACAAGCTTCCATTTGAGCCTGGTCACCTAGGAGTACCATCTAGTGTGTCCAAAATGATTTCTGAGCCTATGGTAAGTTTCGCGTAAATTGTGCAACTATCTTGCACTGAAACTAACACTATCTCCAAAAGGATAAAACTAGATTCTACATGACCCACGTCACCTAGGAGTTCCATCAGGTGTGTCCAAAACGATTTCTGAGGCTATGGTACGTTTGGTGCAAACTATGGATCTATCTTGTACCGATATCAACACTATCTCCAAACGGACCGAAGCGAGATTCTACATGACCCACGTCACCTAGGAGTTCCATCAGGTGCGTCCAAAATGATTTCTGAGCCTATGCTACGTTTGGTTCAAACTGTGGATCTATCTTGCACCGAGACTAACACTATCTCCAAATGGACCAAAACAAGATTCTACATGACCCACGTCACCTAGGACTTCCATCGGGTGCGTCGAAATTGATTTCCGAGCTTACGGTACGTTCGGTGCAAACCGTGCACCTATCTTAAATCAAGATTAGCACTATCTCCAAATGAAGCGAAATGAGCTTCCATTTGAGCCTCGTCACCTAGGAGTATCATCCGGTATGTCCAAAATGATTTCTGAGCCGATGGTAGGTTTGGCACTAATTATGCAACTATCATGCACCGAAACTAACACTATCAACAAAAGGATTGAAACGAGATTCTACATGACCCATGTCACCTAGGAGTTCCATCGGGTCCGTCCAAAATTATTTCCGAGCTTACGGTACATTCGGCGCAAACCATGCACCAATCTCGAATTAAGATTAGTGCTATCTCCAAATGAACTGAAACGAGCTTCCATTTGAGCCTCGTCGCCTAGGAGTATCATCTAGTGTGTCAAAAATGATTTCTGAGCCTATGATAAGTTTGGCCTAAACTGTGCACCTATCTTACACTGAAACTAACAGTGTCTCCAAATGGACCGAAACGAGCTTCGATTTGAGCCTCGTCACCCAGGAGTACCATCCAGTGCATCTAAAATAATTTCTGAGCCTATGGTATGTTTGGCGCAAACCGTGCACCAATGATGCATCAAAACGAACCCTATCTCCAAAAGGATCTAAACGAGATTCTACAAGACCCATGTCACCTAGGAGTTCCATCGGTTGTGTCCAAAACAGTTTCTGACGCTATGGTAAATTTGGTGAAAACTTTGGATCTATCTTGCATCGATACTAACACTAATTTCAAACGGACCGAAACAAGATTCTACATGACCCACGTAACCTTGGAGTTCCATTGGGTGCATCCAAAATTATTTCCGAGCTTACGGTACATTCGGTGAAAACCGTGCACCTATCTTGAATCAAGATTAGCACTATCTCTAAACGAACCGAAATGAACTTCAATTTGAGCCTTGTCACCCAGGACTATCATCCGGTGTGTCCAAAATGATTTCTGAGCCTATTGTATGTTTCGCGCAAATTGTGCACCTACCATGCACCAAAACTAACACTATCTCCAAAAGGATCGAAACAAGATTCTACATGATAGATGTCACCTGGGAGTTCCATCGAGTGCGTCCAAAATGATTTTCTAAGGCTATGGTATTTGTGGTTCAAACTGTGGATCTATCTTGCACCGAGACTAACACTATCTCCAAATGGACCGAAACTAGATTCTACATGACCCACGTCACCGAGGAGTTCCATCGGGTGCGTCCAAAATGATTTTCGAGCTTACAGTACGTTCGGCGCAAAACGTGCATCTATCTTGAATCAAGATTAGCACAATCTCCAAACAAACCGAAACAAGCTTCCATTTGAGCCTGGTCATCTAGGAGTACCATCTAGTGTGTCCAAAATGATTTCTGAGCCTATGGTAAGTTTCGCGTAAATTGTGCAACTATCTTGCACTGAAACTAACACTATCTCCAAAAGGATAAAACTAGATTCTACATGACCCACGTCACCTAGGAGTTCCATCAGGTGTGTCCAAAACGATTTCTGAGGCTATGGTACGTTTGGTGCAAACTATGGATCTATCTTGTACCGATATCAACACTATCTCCAAACGGACCGAAGCGAGATTCTACATGACCCACGTCACCTAGGAGTTCCATCAGGTGCGTCCAAAATGATTTCTGAGCCTATGCTACATTTGGTTCAAACTGTGGATCTATCTTGCACCGAGACTAACACTATCTCCAAATGGACCAAAACAAGATTCTACATGACCCACGTCACCTAGGACTTCCATCGGGTGCGTCAAAATTGATTTCCGAGCTTACGGTACGTTCGGTGCAAACCGTGCACCTATCTTAAATCAAGATTAGCACTATCTCCAAACGAAGCGAAATGAGCTTCCATTTGAGCCTCGTCACCTAGGAGTATCATCCGGTATGTCCAAAATGATTTCTGAGCCGATGGTAGGTTTGGCACTAATTGTGCAACTATCATGCACCGAAACTAACACTATCACCAAAAGGATTGAAAGAAGATTCTACATGACCCATGTCACCTAGGAGTTCCATCAGGTCCGTCCAAAATTATTTCCGAGCTTATGGTACGTTCGGCGCAAACCGTGCACCAATCTCGAATCAAGATTAGTGCAATCTCCAAATGAACCGAAACGAGCTTCCATTTGAGCCTCGTCACCTAGGAGTATCATCTAGTGTGTCGAAAATGATTTCTGAGCCTATGATAAGTTTGGCCTAAACTGTGCACCTATCTTACACTGAAACTAACAGTGTCTCCATATGGACCGAAACGAGCTTCGATTTGAGCCTCGTCACCCAGGGGTACCATCCAGTGCATCTAAAATAATTTCTGAGCCTATGGTATGTTTGGCGCAAACCGTGCACCAATGATGCATCAAAACGAACCCTATCTCCAAAAGGATCTAAACGAGATTCTACAAGACCCATGTCACCTAGGAGTTCCATCGGTTGTGTCCAAAACAGTTTCTGACGCTATGGTAAGTTTGGTGAAAACTTTGGATCTATCTTGCATCGATACTAACACTATTTTCAAACGGACCGAAACGAGATTCTACATGACCCACGTAACCTAGGAGTTCCATTGGGTGCATCCAAAATTATTTCCGAGCTTACGGTACATTCGGTGAAAATCGTGCACCTATCTTGAATCAAGATTAGCACTATCTCTAAACGAACCGAAATGAACTTCAATTTGAGCCTCGTCACCCAGGACTATCATCCGGTGTGTCCAAAATGATTTCTGAGCCTATTGTATGTTTCGCGCAAATTGTGCACCTACCATGCACCAAAACTAACACTATCTCCAAAAGGATCGAAACAAGATTCTACATGATAGACGTCACCTGGGAGTTCCATCGAGTGCGTCCAAAATGATTTTCTGAGGCAATGGTATTTGTGGTTCAAACTGTGGATCTATCTTGCACCGAGACTAACACTATCTCCAAATGGACCGAAACTAGATTCTACATGACCCACGTCACCTAGGAGTTCCATCGGGTGCGTCCAAAATGATTTTCGAGCTTACAGTACGTTCGGCTCAAAACGTGCATCTATCTTGAATCAAGATTAGCACAATCTCCAAACAAACTGAAACAAGCTTCCATTTGAGCCTGGTCACCTTGGAGTACCATCTAGTGTGTCCAAAATGATTTCTGAGCCTATGGTAAGTTTCGCGTAAATTGTGCAACTATCTTGCACTGAAACTAACACTATCTCCAAAAGGATAAAACTAGATTCTACATGACCCACGTCACCTAGGAGTTCCATCAGGTGTGTCCAAAACGATTTCTGAGGCTATGGTACGTTTGGTGCAAACTATGGATCTATCTTGTACCGATATCAACACTATCTCCAAACGGACCGAAGCGAGATTCTACATGACCCACGTCACCTAGGAGTTCCATCAGGTGCGTCCAAAATGATTTCTGAGCCTATGCTACATTTGGTTCAAACTGTGGATCTATCTTGCACCGAGACTAACACTATCTCCAAATGGACCAAAACAAGATTCTACATGACCCACGTCACCTAGGACTTCCATCGGGTGCGTCAAAATTGATTTCCGAGCTTACGGTACGTTCGGTGCAAACCGTGCACCTATCTTAAATCAAGATTAGCACTATCTCCAAACGAAGCGAAATGAGCTTCCATTTGAGCCTCGTCACCTAGGAGTATCATCCGGTATGTCCAAAATGATTTCTGAGCCGATGGTAGGTTTGGCACTAATTGTGCAACTATCATGCACCGAAACTAACACTATCACCAAAAGGATTGAAAGAAGATTCTACATGACCCATGTCACCTAGGAGTTCCATCAGGTCCGTCCAAAATTATTTCCGAGCTTATGGTACGTTCGGCGCAAACCGTGCACCTATCTCGAATCAAGATTAGAGCTATCTCCAAATGAACCGAAACGAGCTTCCATTTGAGCCTCGTCACCTAGGAGTATCATCTAGTGTGTCGAAAATGATTTCTGAGCCTATGATAAGTTTGGCCTAAACTGTGCACCTATCTTACACTGAAACTAACAGTGTCTCCATATGGACCGAAACGAGCTTCGATTTGAGCCTCGTCACCCAGGGGTACCATCCAGTGCATCTAAAATAATTTCTGAGCCTATGGTATGTTTGGCGCAAACCGTGCACCAATGATGCATCAAAACGAACCCTATCTCCAAAAGGATCTAAACGAGATTCTACAAGACCCATGTCACCTAGGAGTTCCATCGGTTGTGTCCAAAACAGTTTCTGACGCTATGGTAAGTTTGGTGAAAACTTTGGATCTATCTTGCATCGATACTAACACTATTTTCAAACGGACCGAAACGAGATTCTACATGACCCACGTAACCTAGGAGTTCCATTGGGTGCATCCAAAATTATTTCCGAGCTTACGGTACATTCGGTGAAAACCGTGCACCTATCTTGAATCAAGATTAGCACTATCTCTAAACGAACCGAAATGAACTTCAATTTGAGCCTAGTCACCCAGGACTATCATCCGGTGTGTCCAAAATGATTTTTGAGCCTATTGTATGTTTCGCGCAAATTGTGCACCTACCATGCACCAAAACTAACACTATCTCCAAAAGGATCGAAACAAGATTCTACATGATAGACGTCACCTGGGAGTTCCATCGAGTGCGTCCAAAATGATTTTCTGAGGCTATGGTATTTGTGGTTCAAACTGTGGATCTATCTTGCACCGAGACTAACACTATCTCCAAATGGACCGAAACTAGATTCTGCATGACCCACGTCACCTAGGAGTTCCATCGGGTGCGTCCAAAATGATTTTCGAGCTTATAGTACGTTCGGCGCAAAACGTGCATCTATCTTGAATCAAGATTAGCACAATCTCCAAACAAACCGAAACAAGCTTCCATTTGAGCCTGGTCACCTAGGAGTACCATCTAGTGTGTCCAAAATGATTTCTGAGCCTATGGTAAGTTTCGCGTAAATTGTGCAACTATCTTGCACTGAAACTAACACTATCTCCAAAAGGATAAAACTAGATTCTACATGACCCACGTCACCTAGGAGTTCCATCAGGTGTGTCCAAAACGATTTCTGAGGCTATGGTATGTTTGGCGCAAACTATGGATCTATCTTGTACCGATATCAACACTATCTCCAAACGGACCGAAGCGAGATTCTATATGACCCACGTCACCTAGGAGTTCCATCAGGTGCGTCCAAAATGATTTCTGAGCCTATGCTACGTTTGGTTCAAACTGTGGATCTATCTTGCACCGAGACTAACACTATCTCCAAATGGACCAAAACAAGATTCTACATGACCCACGTCACCTAGGACTTCCATCGGGTGCGTCAAAATTGATTTCCGAGCTTACGGTACGTTCGGTGCAAACCGTGCACCTATCTTAAATCAAGATTAGCACTATCTCCAAACGAAGCGAAATGAGCTTCCATTCGAGCCTCGTCACCTAGGAGTATCATCCGGTATGTCCAAAATGATTTCTGAGCCGATGGTAGGTTTGGCACTAATTGTGCAACTATCATGCACCGAAACTAACACTATCACCAAAAGGAATGAAACAAGATTCTACATGACCCATGTCACCTAGGAGTTCCATTGGGTCCGTCCAAAATTATTTCCGAGCTTACGGTACGTTCGGCGCAAACCGTGCACCTATCTCGAATCAAGATTAGTGGTATCTCCAAATGAACCGAAACGAGCTTCCATTTGAGCCTCGTCACCTAGGAGTATCATCTAGTGTGTCGAAAATGATTTCTGAGCCAATGATAAGTTTGGCCTAAACTGTGCACCTATCTTACACTGAAACTAACAGTGTCTCCATATGGACCGAAACGAGCTTCGATTTGAGCCTCGTCACCCAGGGGTACCATCCAGTGCATCCAAAATAATTTCTGAGCCTATGGTATGTTTGGCGCAAACCGTGCACCAATGATGCATCAAAACAAACCCTATCTCCAAAAGGATCTAAACGAGATTCTACAAGACCCATGTCACCTAGGAGTTCCATCGGTTGTGTCCAAAACAGTTTCTGACGCTATGGTAAGTTTGGTGAAAACTTTGGATCTATCTTGCATCGATACTAACACTATTTTCAAACGGACCGAAACAAGATTCTACATGACCCACGTAACCTAGGAGTTCCATTGGGTGCATCCAAAATTATTTCTGAGCTTACGGTACATTCAGTGAAAACCGTGCACCTATCTTGAATCAAGATTAGCACTATCTCTAAACGAACCGAAATGAACTTCAATTTGAGCCTCGTCACCCAGGACTATCATCCGGTGTGTCCAAAATGATTTCTGAGCCTATTGTATGTTTCGCGCAAATTGTGCACCTACCATGCACCAAAACTAACACTATCTCCAAAAGGATCGAAACAAGATTCTACATGATAGACGTCACCTGGGAGTTCCATCGAGTGCGTCCAAAATGATTTTCTGAGGCAATGGTATTTGTGGTTCAAACTGTGGATCTATCTTGCACCGAGACTAACACTATCTCCAAATGGACCGAAACTAGATTCTACATGACCCACGTCACCTAGGAGTTCCATCGGGTGCGTCCAAAATGATTTTCGAGCTTACAGTACGTTCGGCTCAAAACGTGCATCTATCTTGAATCAAGATTAGCACAATCTCCAAACAAACTGAAACAAGCTTCCATTTGAGCCTGGTCACCTTGGAGTACCATCTAGTGTGTCCAAAATGATTTCTGAGCCTATGGTAAGTTTCGCGTAAATTGTGCAACTATCTTGCACTGAAACTAACACTATCTCCAAAAGGATAAAACTAGATTCTACATGACCCACGTCACCTAGGAGTTCCATCAGGTGTGTCCAAAACGATTTCTGAGGCTATGGTACGTTTGGTGCAAACTATGGATCTATCTTGTACCGATATCAACACTATCTCCAAACGGACCGAAGCGAGATTCTACATGACCCACGTCACCTAGGAGTTCCATCAGGTGCGTCCAAAATGATTTCTGAGCCTATGCTACATTTGGTTCAAACTGTGGATCTATCTTGCACCGAGACTAACACTATCTCCAAATGGACCAAAACAAGATTCTACATGACCCACGTCACCTAGGACTTCCATCGGGTGCGTCAAAATTGATTTCCGAGCTTACGGTACGTTCGGTGCAAACCGTGCACCTATCTTAAATCAAGATTAGCACTATCTCCAAACGAAGCGAAATGAGCTTCCATTTGAGCCTCGTCACCTAGGAGTATCATCCGGTATGTCCAAAATGATTTCTGAGCCGATGGTAGGTTTGGCACTAATTGTGCAACTATCATGCACCGAAACTAACACTATCACCAAAAGGATTGAAAGAAGATTCTACATGACCCATGTCACCTAGGAGTTCCATCAGGTCCGTCCAAAATTATTTCCGAGCTTATGGTACGTTCGGCGCAAACCGTGCACCTATCTCGAATCAAGATTAGAGCTATCTCCAAATGAACCGAAACGAGCTTCCATTTGAGCCTCGTCACCTAGGAGTATCATCTAGTGTGTCGAAAATGATTTCTGAGCCTATGATAAGTTTGGCCTAAACTGTGCACCTATCTTACACTGAAACTAACAGTGTCTCCATATGGACCGAAACGAGCTTCGATTTGAGCCTCGTCACCCAGGGGTACCATCCAGTGCATCCAAAATAATTTCTGAGCCTATGGTATGTTTGGCGCAAACCGTGCACCAATGATGCATCAAAACGAACCCTATCTCCAAAAGGATCTAAACGAGATTCTACAAGACCCATGTCACCTAGGAGTTCCATCGGTTGTGTCCAAAACAGTTTCTGACGCTATGGTAAGTTTGGTGAAAACTTTGGATCTATCTTGCATCGATACTAACACTATTTTCAAACGGACCGAAACGAGATTCTACATGACCCACGTAACCTAGGAGTTCCATTGGGTGCATCCAAAATTATTTCCGAGCTTACGGTACATTCGGTGAAAACCGTGCACCTATCTTGAATCAAGATTAGCACTATCTCTAAACGAACCGAAATGAACTTCAATTTGAGCCTAGTCACCCAGGACTATCATCCGGTGTGTCCAAAATGATTTTTGAGCCTATTGTATGTTTCGCGCAAATTGTGCACCTACCATGCACCAAAACTAACACTATCTCCAAAAGGATCGAAACAAGATTCTACATGATAGACGTCACCTGGGAGTTCCATCGAGTGCGTCCAAAATGATTTTCTGAGGCTATGGTATTTGTGGTTCAAACTGTGGATCTATCTTGCACCGAGACTAACACTATCTCCAAATGGACCGAAACTAGATTCTGCATGACCCACGTCACCTAGGAGTTCCATCGGGTGCGTCCAAAATGATTTTCGAGCTTATAGTACGTTCGGCGCAAAACGTGCATCTATCTTGAATCAAGATTAGCACAATCTCCAAACAAACCGAAACAAGCTTCCATTTGAGCCTGGTCACCTAGGAGTACCATCTAGTGTGTCCAAAATGATTTCTGAGCCTATGGTAAGTTTCGCGTAAATTGTGCAACTATCTTGCACTGAAACTAACACTATCTCCAAAAGGATAAAACTAGATTCTACATGACCCACGTCACCTAGGAGTTCCATCAGGTGTGTCCAAAACGATTTCTGAGGCTATGGTATGTTTGGCGCAAACTATGGATCTATCTTGTACCGATATCAACACTATCTCCAAACGGACCGAAGCGAGATTCTATATGACCCACGTCACCTAGGAGTTCCATCAGGTGCGTCCAAAATGATTTCTGAGCCTATGCTACGTTTGGTTCAAACTGTGGATCTATCTTGCACCGAGACTAACACTATCTCCAAATGGACCAAAACAAGATTCTACATGACCCACGTCACCTAGGACTTCCATCGGGTGCGTCAAAATTTATTTCCGAGCTTACGGTACGTTCGGTGCAAACCGTGCACCTATCTTAAATCAAGATTAGCACTATCTCCAAACGAAGCGAAATGAGCTTCCATTCGAGCCTCGTCACCTAGGAGTATCATCCGGTATGTCCAAAATGATTTCTGAGCCGATGGTAGGTTTGGCACTAATTGTGCAACTATCATGCACCGAAACTAACACTATCACCAAAAGGAATGAAACAAGATTCTACATGACCCATGTCACCTAGGAGTTCCATTGGGTCCGTCCAAAATTATTTCCGAGCTTACGGTACGTTCGGCGCAAACCGTGCACCTATCTCGAATCAAGATTAGTGGTATCTCCAAATGAACCGAAACGAGCTTCCATTTGAGCCTCGTCACCTAGGAGTATCATCTAGTGTGTCGAAAATGATTTCTGAGCCAATGATAAGTTTGGCCTAAACTGTGCACCTATCTTACACTGAAACTAACAGTGTCTCCATATGGACCGAAACGAGCTTCGATTTGAGCCTCGTCACCCAGGGGTACCATCCAGTGCATCCAAAATAATTTCTGAGCCTATGGTATGTTTGGCGCAAACCGTGCACCAATGATGCATCAAAACAAACCCTATCTCCAAAAGGATCTAAACGAGATTCTACAAGACCCATGTCACCTAGGAGTTCCATCGGTTGTGTCCAAAACAGTTTCTGACGCTATGGTAAGTTTGGTGAAAACTTTGGATCTATCTTGCATCGATACTAACACTATTTTCAAACGGACCGAAACAAGATTCTACATGACCCACGTAACCTAGGAGTTCCATTGGGTGCATCCAAAATTATTTCTGAGCTTACGGTACATTCAGTGAAAACCGTGCACCTATCTTGAATCAAGATTAGCACTATCTCTAAACGAACCGAAATGAACTTCAATTTGAGCCTCGTCACCCAGGACTATCATCCGGTGTGTCCAAAATAATTTCTGAGCCTATTGTATGTTTCGCGCAAATTGTGCACCTACCATGCACCAAAACTAACACTATCTCCAAAAGGATCGAAACAAGATTCTACATGACAGACGTCACCTGGGAGTTCCATCGAGTGCGTCCAAAATGATTTTCTGAGGCTATGGTATTTGTGGTTCAAACTGTGGATCTATCTTGCACCAAGACTAACACTATCTCCAAATGGACCGAAACTAGATTCTACATGACCCACGTCACCTAGGAGTTCCATCAGGTGCGTCCAAAATGATTTCTGAGCCTATGCTATGTTTGGTTCAAACTGTGGATCTATCTTGCACCGAGACTAACACTATCTCCAAATGGACCAAAACAAGATTCTACATGACCCACGTCACCTAGGACTTCCATCGGATGCGTCAAAATTGATTTCCGAGCTTACGGTACGTTCGGTGCAAACCGTGCACCTATCTTAAATCAAGATTAGCACTATCTCCAAACGAAGCGAAATGAGCTTCCATTCGAGCCTCGTCACCTAGGAGTATCATCCGGTATGTCCAAAATGATTTCTGAGCCGATGGTAGGTTTGGCACTAATTGTGCAACTATCATGCACCGAAACTAACACTATCACCAAAAGGAATGAAACAAGATTCTACATGACCCATGTCACCTAGGAGTTCCATTGGGTCCGTCCAAAATTATTTCCGAGCTTACGGTACGTTCGGCGCAAACCGTGCACCTATCTCGAATCAAGATTAGTGGTATCTCCAAATGAACCGAAACGAGCTTCCATTTGAGCCTCGTCACCTAGGAGTATCATCTAGTGTGTCGAAAATGATTTCTGAGCCAATGATAAGTTTGGCCTAAACTGTGCACCTATCTTACACTGAAACTAACAGTGTCTCCATATGGACCGAAACGAGCTTCGATTTGAGCCTCGTCACCCAGGGGTACCATCCAGTGCATCCAAAATAATTTCTGAGCCTATGGTATGTTTGGCGCAAACCGTGCACCAATGATGCATCAAAACAAACCCTATCTCCAAAAGGATCTAAACGAGATTCTACAAGACCCATGTCACCTAGGAGCTCCATCGGTTGTGTCCAAAACAGTTTCTGACGCTATGGTAAGTTTGGTGAAAACTTTGGATCTATCTTGCATCGATACTAACACTATTTTCAAACGGACCAAAACAAGATTCTACATGACCCACGTAACCAAGGAGTTCCATTGGGTGCATCCAAAATTATTTCTGAGCTTACGGTACATTCGGTGAAAACCGTGCACCTATCTTGAATCAAGATTAGCACTATCTCTAAACGAACCGAAATGAACTTCAATTTGAGCCTCGTCACCCAGGACTATCATCCGGTGTGTCCAAAATGATTTCTGAGCCTATTGTATGTTTCGCGCAAATTGTGCACCTACCATGCACCAAAACTAACACTATCTCCAAAAGGATCGAAACAAGATTCTACATGACAGACGTCACCTGGGAGTTCCATCGAGTGCGTCCAAAATGATTTTCTGAGGCTATGGTATTTGTGGTTCAAACTGTGGATCTATCTTGCACCAAGACTAACACTATCTCCAAATGGACCGAAACTAGATTCTACATGACCCACGTCACCTAGGAGTTCCATCAGGTGCGTCCAAAATGATTTCTGAGCCTATGCTACGTTTGGTTCAAACTGTGGATCTATCTTGCACCGAGACTAACACTATCTCCAAATGGACCAAAACAAGATTCTACATGACCCACGTCACCTAGGACTTCCATCGGATGCGTCAAACTTGATTTCCGAGCTTACGGTACGTTCGGTGCAAACCGTGCACCTATCTTAAATCAAGATTAGCACTATCTCCAAACGAAGCGAAATGAGCTTCCATTCGAGCCTCGTCACCTAGGAGTATCATCCGGTATGTCCAAAATGATTTCTGAGCCGATGGTAGGTTTGGCACTAATTGTGCAACTATCATGCACCGAAACTAACACTATCACCAAAAGGAATGAAACAAGATTCTACATGACCCATGTCACCTAGGAGTTCCATCAGGTCCGTCCAAAATTATTTCCGAGCTTACGGTACGTTCGGCGCAAACCGTGCACCTATCTCGAATCAAGATTAGTGGTATCTCCAAATGAACCGAAACGAGCTTCCATTTGAGCCTCGTCACCTAGGAGTATCATCTAGTGTGTCGAAAATGATTTCTGAGCCAATGATAAGTTTGGCCTAAACTGTGCACCTATCTTACACTGAAACTAACAGTGTCTCCATATGGACCGAAACGAGCTTCGATTTGAGCCTCGTCACCCAGGGGTACCATCCAGTGCATCCAAAATAATTTCTGAGCCTATGGTATGTTTGGCGCAAAACGTGCACCAATGATGCATCAAAACGAACCCTATCTCCAAAAGGATCTAAACGAGATTCTACAAGACCCATGTCACCTAGGAGTTCCATCGGTTGTGTCCAAAACAGTTTCTGACGCTATGGTAAGTTTGGTGAAAACTTTGGATCTATCTTGCATCGATACTAACACTATTTTCAAACGGACCGAAACGAGATTCTACATGACCCACGTAACCTAGGAGTTCCATTGGGTGCATCCAAAATTATTTCTGAGCTTACGGTACATTCGGTGAAAACCGTGCACCTATCTTGAATCAAGATTAGCACTATCTCTAAACGAACCGAAATAAACTTCAATTTGAGCCTCGTCACCCAGGACTATCATCCGGTGTGTCCAAAATGATTTCTGAGCCTATTGTATGTTTCGCGCAAATTGTGCACCTACCATGCACCAAAACTAACACTATCTCCAAAAGGATCGAAACAAGATTCTACATGACAGACGTCACCTAGGAGTTCCATCGAGTGCGTCCAAAATGATTTTCTGAGGCTATGGTATTTGTGGTTCAAACTGTGGATCTATCTTGCACCAAGACTAACACTATCTCCAAATGGACAGAAACTAGATTCTACATGACCCACGTCACATAGGAGTTCCATCGGGTGCGTCCAAAATGATTTTCGAGCTTACAGTACGTTCGGCGCAAAACGTGCATCTATCTTGAATCAAGATTAGCACAATCTCCAAACAAACCGAAACAAGCTTCCATTTGAGCCTGGTCACCTAGGAGTACCATCCAGTGTGTCCAAAACGATTTCTGAGCCTATGGTAAGTTTCGCGTAAATTGTGCAACTATCTTGCACTGAAACTAACACTATCTCCAAAAGGATAAAACTAGATTCTACATGACCCACATCACCTAGGAGTTCCATCAGGTGTGTCCAAAACGATTTCTGAGGCTATGGTACGTTTGGTTAAAACTGTGGATCTATCTTGTACTGATATCAACACTATCTCCAAACGGACCGATGCGAGATTCTACATGACCCACATCACCTAGGAGTTCCATCAGGTGCGTCCAAAATGATTTCTGAGCCTATGCTACGTTTGGTTCAAACTGTGGATCTATCTTGCACCGAGACTAACACTATCTCCAAATGGACCAAAATAAGATTCTACATGACCCACGTCACCTAGGACTTCCATCGGGTGCGTCGAAATTGATTTCCGAGCTTACGGTACGTTCGGTGCAAACCGTGCACCTATCTTAAATCAAGATTAGCACTATCTCCAAACGAAGCGAAATGAGCTTCCATTCGAGCCTCGTCACCTAGGAGTATCATCCGGTATGTCCAAAATGATTTCTGATCCGATGGTAGGTTTGGCACTAATTGTGCAACTATCATGCACCGAAACTAACACTATCACCAAAAGGAATGAAACAAGATTCTACATGACCCATGTCACCTAGGAGTTCCATCGGGTCCGTCCAAAATTATTTCCGAGCTTACGGTACGTTCGGCGCAAACCGTGCACCTATCTCGAATTAAGATTAGTGCTATCTCCAAATGAACCGAAACGAGCTTCCATTTGAGCCTCGTCACCTAGGAGTATCATCTAGTGTGTCAAAAATGATTTCTGAGCCAATGATAAGTTTGGCCTAAACTGTGCACCTATCTTACACTGAAAATAACAGTGTCTCCATATGGACCGAAACGAGCTTCGATTTGAGCCTCGTCACCCAGGGGTACCATCCAGTGCATCCAAAATAATTTCTGAGCCTATGGTATGTTTGGCGCAAACCGTGCACCAATGATGCATCAAAACGAACCCTATCTCCAAAAGGATCTAAACGAGATTCTACAAGACCCATGTCACCTAGGAGTTCCATCGGTTGTGTCCAAAACAGTTTCTGACGCTATGGTAAGTTTGGTGAAAACTTTGGATCTATCTTGCATCGATACTAACACTATTTTCAAACGGACCGAAACGAGATTCTACATGACCCACGTAACCTAGGAGTTCCATTGGGTGCATCCAAAATTATTTCCGAGCTTACGGTACATTCGGTGAAAACCGTGCACCTATCTTGAATCAAGATTAGCACTATCTCTAAACGAACCGAAATGAACTTCAATTTGAGCCTCGTCACCCAGCACTATCATCCGGTGTGTCCAAAATGATTTCTGAGCCTATTGTATGTTTCGCGCAAATTGTGCACCTACCATGCACCAAAACTAACACTATCTCCAAAAGGATCGAAACAAGATTCTACATGACAGACGTCACCTGGGAGTTCCATCGAGTGCGTCCAAAATGATTTTTTGAGGCTATGGTATTTGTGGTTCAAACTGTGGATCTATCTTGCACCAAGACTAACACTATCTCCAAATGGACCGAAACTAGATTCTACATGACCCACGTCACCTAGGAGTTCCATCGGGTGCGTCCAAAATGATTTTCGAGCTTACAGTACGTTCGGCGCAAAACGTGCATCTATCTTGAATCAAGATTAGCACAATCTCCAAACAAACCGAAACAAGCTTCCATTTGAGCCTGGTCACCTAGGAGTACCATCCAGTGTGTCCAAAACGATTTCTGAGCCTATGGTAAGTTTCGCATAAATTGTGCAACTATCTTGCACTGAAACTAACACTATCTCCAAAAGGAGAAAACTAGATTCTACATGACCCACGTCACCTAGGAGTTCCATCAGGTGTGTCCAAAACGATTTCTGAGGCTATGGTACGTTTGGTTAAAACTGTGGATCTATCTTGTACTGATATATCAACACTATCTCCAAACGGACCGAAGCGAGATTCTACATGACCCACGTCACCTAGGAGTTCCATCAGGTGCGTCCAAAATGATTTCTGAGCCTATGCTACGTTTGGTTCAAACTGTGGATCTATCTTGCACCGAGACTAACACTATCTCCAAATGGACTAAAACGAGATTCTACATGACCCACGTCACCTTGGAGTTCCATCGGGTGCGTGCAAAATAATTTCCGAGCTTACAGTACGTTCGGTGCAAACCGTGCACCTATCTTAAATCAAGATTAGCACTGTCTCCAAACAAAGCGAAATGAGCTTCCATTTGAGCCTCGTCACCTAGGAGTATCATCCGGTATGTCCAAAATGATTTCTGAGCCGATGGTAGGTTTGGCGCAAATTGTGCAACTATCATGCACCGAAACTAACACTATCACCAAAAGGATCGAAACGAGATTCTACATGACCCACGTCACCTAGGAGTTCCATCGGGTCCGTCCAAAATTATTTCCGAGCTTACGGTACGTTCGGCGCAAACCGTGCACCTATCTCGAATCAAGATTAGTGCTATCTCCAAAGGAACCGAAACGAGCTTCCATTTGAGCCTCGTCACCTAGGAGTATCATCTGGTGTGTCCAAAATGACTTCTGAGCCTATGATAAGTTTGCCCTAAACTGTGCACCTATCTTACACTGAAACTAACAGTGTCTCCAAATGGACCGAAACGAGCTTCTATTTGAGGCTCGTCACCCAGGGGTACCATCCAGTGCATCCAAAATAATTTCTGAGCCTATGGTATGTTTGGCGCAAACCGTGCACCAATGATGCATCAAAACGAACCCTATCTCTAAAAGGATCTAAAC
Organism: Saccharum spontaneum; assembly: GCA_022457205.1. Classification (NCBI taxonomy): domain Eukaryota; kingdom Viridiplantae; phylum Streptophyta; class Magnoliopsida; order Poales; family Poaceae; genus Saccharum; species Saccharum spontaneum. Next base: position 22,340,752 of record CM039608.1, on the reverse strand, counting down.
GAGATTCTACATGATCCATGTCACCTAGGAGTTCCATCGGTTATGTCCAAAACGGTTTCTAACGCTATGGTAAGTTTGGTGAAAACTTTGGATCTATCTTGCATCGATACAAACACTATTTTCAAATGGACCGAAACGAGATTCTACATGACCCACGTAACCTAGGAGTTCCATCGGGTGCGTCCAAAATGATTTCTGAGCTTACGGTACGTTCGGCGAAAACCGTGCACCTATCTTGAATCAAGATTAGCACTATCTCCAAACGAACCGAAATGAACTTCAATTTGAGCCTCGTCACCCAGGACTATCATCCGGTGTGTCCAAAATGATTTCTGAGCCTATTGTATGTTTCACACAAATTGTGCACCTATCATGCACCAAAACCAACCCACGTCACCTGGGAGTTCCATCAGGTGCGTCCAAAATGATTTTCGAGCTTACAGTACGTTCGGCGCAAAACGTGCATCTATCTTGAATCAAGATTAGCACAATCTCCAAACAAACCGAAACAAGCTTCCATTTGAGCCTGGTCACCTAGGAGTACCATCTAGTGTGTCCAAAATGATTTCTGAGCCTATGGTAAGTTTCGCGTAAATTGTGCAACTATCTTGCACTGAAACTAACACTATCTCCAAAAGGATAAAACTAGATTCTACATGACCCACGTCACCTAGGTGTTCCATCAGGTGTGTCCAAAACGATTTCTGAGGCTATGGTACGTTTGGTGTAAACTGTGGACCTATCTTGTACCAATATCAACACTATCTCCAAACGGACCGAAACGAGATTCTACATGACCCACGTCACCTAGGAGTTCCATCAGGTGCGTCCAAAATGATTTATGAGCCTATGCTACATTTGGTTCAAACTGTGGATCTATCTTGCACCGAGACTAAAACTATCTCCAAATGGACCAAAACAAGATTCTACATGACCCACGTCACCTAGGACTTCCATCGGGTGCGTCAAAATTGATTTCTGAGCTTACGGTACGTTCGGCGCAAATCGTGCACCTATCTTGAATCAAGATTAGCACAATCTCTAAATGAACCGAAACGAGCTTCCATTCGAGCCTCGTCACCTATGAGTTTCATCCGGTATGTTCGAAACGATTTCTAAGCCGATGGTACGTTTGGCGCAAATTGTGCAACTATCATGCACCGAAACTAACACTATCACCAAAAGGATCGAAACGAGATTCTACATGACCCACGTCACCTAGGAGTTCCATCGGGTCCATCCAAATTGATTTCGAAGCTTACGGTATGTTCGGCGCAAACCATGCACTATCTTGAATCTAAATTAGCGCTATCTCCAAATGAACTGAAATGAGCTTCTATTTGAGCCTCATCACCTAGCAGTATCATCTGGTGTGTCTAAAATAATTTCTGAGCCTATGATACGTTTGGCCTAAACTGTGCACCTATCTTACACTGAAACTAACACTGTCTCCAAATGGACCAAAACGAGCTTCTATTTGAGCCTCGTCACCTAGGGGTGCCATCCAGTGCATCCAAAATAATTTATGAGCCTGTGGTACGTTTCGCGCAAATTGTGCAACTATCATGCACCGAAACTAACACTATCTCCAAAAGGATCGAAATGAGATTCTACATGACCCACGTCACCTAGGAGTTCCATCGGGTGCGTCCAAAACAGTTTTCTGAAGCTATGGTACATTTGGTGCAAACTGTGGATCTATCTTGCACCGATACTAACACTATCTCCAAACAGACCGAAACGAGATTCTACATGACCCACCTCACCTTGGAGTTCCATCGGGTGCGTCCGAAATGATTTCTGAGCCTATGGTTCATTTTGGGAAAATTGTGCAACTATCATGCACCGAAACTAACACTATCACCAAAAGGATCGAAACGAGGCTCTACATGACTCACGTCAACTAGGAGTTCCATCGGGTGCGTCCAAAATTATTTCCAAGCTTACGGTATGTTCGGCGCAAAACGTGCACCTATCTTGAATCAAGATTAGCACAATCTCCAAACGAACCGAAACGAGCTTCCATTTGAGCCTCGTCACCTAGGAGTACCATCCGGTGTGTCCAAAATGATTTCTGATACTATGGTACACTTGGCACAAATTGTGCAACTATCATGCACCAAAACTAACTCTATCACCAAAAGGATCGAAACGAGATTCTACATGACCCACATCAGCTAGATGTTCCATCTGCTGCGTCCAAAATAGTTTTCTGAAGCTATGGTACATTTGGTGCAAACTGTGGATCTATCTTGCACCGATACTAACACTATTTCCAAACGGACCGAAACGAGATTCTACATGACCCACCTCACCTTGGAGTTCCATCGGGTGCGTCCAAAATAATTTCTGAGCTTACTGTACGTTCGGTGCGAACCGTGCACCTATCTTAAATCAAGAATAGCACTATCTCCAAACGAAGCGAAATGAGCTTCCATTTGAGCCTCGTCACCTAGGAGTATCATTCGGTATGTCCAAAATGATTTTTGAGCCGATGGTAGGTTTGGCGCAAATTGTGCAACTATCATGCACCGAAACTAACACTATCTCCTAAAGGATTGAAACGAGATTCTACATGACCCACGTCACCTAGGAGTTCCATCGGGTGCGTCCAAAACAGTTTTCTAAAGCTATGGTACATTTGGTGCAAACTGTGGATCTATCTTGCACCGATACTAACACCATCTCCAAACAGACCGAAACGAGATTCTACATGACCCACCTCACCTTGGAGTTCCATCGGGTGCGTCCAAAATAATTTCTGAGCTTACGGTACGTTCGGTGCAAACCGTGCACCTATCTTAAATCAAGATTAGCACTATCCCCAAACAAAGCGAAATGAGCTTCCATTTGAGCCTCGTCACCTAGGAGTATCATCCGGTATGTCCAAAATGATTTCTGAGCCTATGGTTCGTTTGGGGCAAATTGTGCTACTATCATGCACCGAAACTAACACTATCACCAAAAGGATCGAAACGAGGTTCTATATGACCCTCGTCACCTAGGAGTTCCATCGGGTGCGTCCAAAATTATTTCCAAGCTTACGGTATGTACGGCGCAAAACGTGCACCTATCTTGAATCAAGATTAGCACAATCTCCAAACGAACCGAAACGAGCTTCCATTTGAGCCTCGTCACCTAGGAGTACCATCCGGTGTGTCCAAAATGATTTCTGAGACTATGGTACACTTGGCGAAAATTGTGCAACTATCATGCACCGAAACTAACTCTATCACCAAAAGGATCGAAACGAGATTCTACATGACCCACATCAGCTAGATGTTCCATCTGGAGCGTCCAAAATAGTTTTCTGAAGCTATGGTACATTTGGTGCAAACTGTGGATCTATCTTGCACCGATACTAACACTATTTCCAAACGGACCGAAACGAGATTCTACATGACCCACCTCACCTTGGAGTTCCATCGGGTGCGTCCAAAATAATTTCTGAGCTTACGGTACGTTCGGTGCGAACCGTGCACCTATCTTAAATCAAGAATAGCACTATCTCCAAACGAAGCGAAATGAGCTTCCATTTGAGCCTCGTCACCTAGGAGTATCATTCGGTATGTCCAAAATGATTTTTGAGCCGATGGTAGGTTTGGCGCAAATTGTGCAACTATCATGCACCGAAACTAACACTGTCACCAAAAGGATCGAAACGAGATTCTACATGACCCACGTCACCTAGGAGTTCCATCGGGTCCGACCAAAATTATTTCCGAGCTTACGGTACGTTCGGCGCAAACCGTGCACCTATCTTGAATCAAGATTAGCACTATCTCCAAACGAACCGAAACGAGCTTCAATTTGAGCCTCGTCACCCAGGATTACCTTCCGGTGTGTCCAAAATGATTTCTAAGCCTATTGTATGTTTCGCGTAAATTGGGCACCTATCATGCACCAAAACTAAAACTATCTCCAAAAGGATCAAAACAAGATTCTACATGACCCACGTCACCTGGGAGTTCCATCGGGTGCGTCCAAAATTATTTTTGAGGCTATGGTATGTTTTGTTCAAACGGTAGATCTGTCTTGCACCGAGACTAACACTATCTCCAAATGGACCGAAACTAGATTCTGCATGACCCACGTCACCTAGGAGTTCCATCAGGTGCGTCCAAAATGATTTTCGAGCTTAGAGTATGTTCGACGCAAAACGTGCACCTATCTTGAATCAAGATTAGCACAATCTCCAAACAAACCAAAACAAGCTTCCATTTGAGCCTGGTCACCTAGGAGTACCATCTAGTGTGTCCAAAACGATTTCTGAGCCTATGGTACGTTTCATGCAAATTGTGCAACTATCTTGCACTGAAACTAACACTATCTCCAAAAGGATCAAAACTAGATTCTACATGACCCACATCACCTAGGACTTCCATCGGGTGAGTCAAAATTGATTTCCAAGCTTACACTATCTCTAGACGGACCGAAATGAGATTCTACATGACCCACCTCACCTTGGAGTTCCATCGGGTGCGTGCAAAATAATTTCCGAGCTTACGGTACGTTCGGTGCAAACCGTGCACCTATCTTAAATCAAGATTAGCACTATCTCCAAACGAAGCGAAATGAGCTTCCATTTGAGCCTCGTCACCTAGGAGTATCATCCGGTATGTCCAAAATGATTTCTGACCCGATGGTAGGTTTGGCGCAAATTGTGCAACTATCATGCACCAAAACTAACACTATCACCAAACGGATCGAAACGAGATTCTACATGACCCACGTCACCTAGGAGTTCCATCGGGTCCATCCAAAATTATTTCCGAGATTACGGTATGTTGAGCGCAAACCGTGCACCTATCTCGAATCAAGATTAGTGCTATCTCTAAATGAACCGAAACGAGCTTCCATTTGAGCCTCGTCACCTAGGAGTATCATCTGGTGTGTCCAAAATGATTTCTGAGCCTATGATAAGTTTGGCCTATACTGTGCGCCTATGTTACACTGAAACTAACAATGTCTCCAAATGGACCAAAACGAGCTTCTATTTGAGCCTCGTCACCCAGTGGTACCTGATATGAACCCGCTAGGGTTTATGGACGATCTTTCGATGAGAGGCATGAGATCACTCGATTTGGTGGATGGAGATGACGTTCACGGCCCGACTACAGCCTTCCAAGACCGCGCCTTAGCAACCGATACACCACCTCCAAAGGCTGTCACGATCTTGTGGAGCGCGACAACCAGCCACTAGGGCTCCCGTCCTGCAAGCAATCGAAGAACTAGCAAGAACAAGGAAACAAGCACTGAATTTGCAAGATGAAATTGAAAGCCTCAAACTGAATCTTATTATGAGTGGAGTTCTGAAGACAAGGAGACGGGTGGCTGGATCAGCACACGCGCCTTCAAGCAAGTAGCAAAGGCTAAACTTGATCTAAACAAAACCCAAGTGTTCCTGGTGGCGGCTAAGGGGTATATAATGTGTGGAGGACGACCACAAGAGAGTTTGGGTCGTGCTCCAACCCTAGGACGCGTCCCTACTGGACTCTAAAAGATACAAGCCCATTGGGCTAACTTAAGGTGGCGCAGCACCCTGGACAGAATAGACCTCTCGGTGATTTTTGGACTGTTGACGCCGTTTCTGAGCAGATATGAGTATGAGGTCAGATCCGTATGAAAGTAGACTTTATTAGCTTTCCAACAAGTCCAGAATCACCCCAATCCGACTCCGTATGTAACCGTGGCGGCCGTCACAATTTGGAGGTGTGCTGCAGTCCGAATCCAGCCTACGCGAGTCCTTTTCCCTTTCGGTCTTCTCCTTGATTCCTAATCAAAACAAGAGTGCACGTGTCTCCAAGATCTAAACAGGATAGACAAGAGCTCAAGAAGGAACTCACTTGATGATTAAGTGTTTGAGCACGAGCACGGGTAATAGGACCAGCAGGTGTCGGCGTGGACGGCGTGGATGTATGATCGGTGTTGATGTCCTCATCATCCTCCCTTTCTTGAATTTGAGTCGTCCTCGACTCAAGCTCATCTTCCTCACCCAAATAAGGCTTCAAATCTGCAATGTTAAATGTGGGACTAACCCCAAAATCTGCAGGAAGATCAAGCTTATATGCATTCTCATTTATTCGTTGCATCACTTTAAAAGGACCATCCGCTCTAGGCATCAATTTAGATTTTCTTAATTCAGGAAACCTATCCTTTCGCAAATGCAACCAAACCCAATCTCCAGGTTCAAGAATCAATTCTCTTCTACCTTTATCTACAGCAAATTTGTACTTAGCATTCATGCGCTCTATGTTTTCTTTAGTGGTTTCATGTAGTTTTAGCATCAATTCAGCACGTTGCTTAGCATCAAAATTCAACTTTTCAGAACTTGGCAATGGCATTAAATCAATAGGAGCACGTGGTAACAAGCCATAAACAATCTCAAAGGGACACATCTTCGTAGTAGAATGCAGCGAACGATTATAAGCAAACTCAATATGAGGCAAACAATCTTCCCACATCTTAATATTCTTCTTTAAAATAGTCCTTAACATAGTAGACAAAGTTCTATTCACAACTTCAGTTTGACCATCAGTTTGGGGGTGACAAGTGGTGGAAAATAAAAGCTTAGTCCCCAATTTGGCCCATAAAGTTCTCCAAAAATGGCTAAGAAATTTAGCATCACGATCAGAAACAATTGTATTTGGCACACCATGCAAGCGAACAACTTCTCGAAAGAACAAATCAGCAATATTTGTAGCATCATCAGTTTTATGACATGGTATGAAATGTGCCATTTTAGAGAATCGATCCACAACCACAAAAACACTATCTCGCCCTTTCCTAGTCCGTGGCAATCCCAACACAAAATCCATAGAAATATCCTCCCAAGGAGCACTAGGAACAGGAAGAGGCATATACAAACCGTGTGGATTCAACCGGGACTTAGCCTTTTGACATGTTGTGCAGCGAGCAACAAATCTCTCCACGTCTCGTCGCATCTTTGGCCAAAAGAAATGACCAGCAAGAATGTCCTCCGTCTTCTTCGCTCCAAAATGCCCCATCAAGCCACCTCCATGCGCTTCCTGCAACAACAACAAGCGAACAGAGCTAGCTGGAATACATAGCTTGTTAGCTCTAAACACAAACCCATCATTGAGGATGAATTTGTTCCACGTTTTCCCATCTTTACAATGCAGCAGCACTTCTTTAAAATCAGCATCATGAGCATATCGGTCTTTAATTGTTTCTAACCCAAAGATCTTATAATCAAGTTGATTCAGCAAAGTATATCTCCTAGACAATGCATCTGCAATGATATTATCCTTCCCTTTCTTGTGTTTGATAACATAAGGAAAAGATTCAATAAATTCAACCCAGTTTTCCTTGACTACGAATATGCTTCAAAGATTCATGATCAGAATGTATAACAAATTCTTTGGGCCACAAATAATGCTGCCATGTTTCTAATGTCCGCACTAGAGCATATAATTCCTTATCATATGTAGAATAATTAAGAATAGGTCCGCTCAATTTCTCACTAAAGTATGCAACAGGTTTTCCTTCTTGTAACAAAACACCACCCAATCCAATTCCACTCGCATCACATTCAAGCTCGAAAGTCTTATTAAAATCAGGGAGTTGGAGTAGAGGTGCATGTGTTAACTTATCTTTCAGCACATGGAAGGCGTGCTCTTGTGCTTTGCCCCAAGAAAAGGGCACTCCCTTCTTTGTAAGCTCATTCAATGGTGCAGCAATGGTGCTGAAGTCCTTCACAAAACGGCGATAGAAACCAGCAAGTCCTAGGAAACTCCGCACTTGTGTGACCGTCGTGGGTACAGGCCATCCTTGTATAGCTTCCACCTTGGCTTTATCAACCTCAATTCCCTGTGGAGTGACAACATAGCCAAGAAACGATACTCGATCGGTGCAGAAAGTGCACTTCTCAAGGTTACCAAACAAACGTGCATCACGTAGAGCATTGAAAACAGCACGTAAGTGATCAAGGTGTTCATCAATGGATTTGCTATAAATCAGTATATCATCAAAGTAGACGACAACAAATTTCCCAATGAAAGCACGCAAAACCTCGTTCATTAATCTCATGAAAGTACTAGGTGCATTAGTTAACCCAAAAGGCATGACTAACCACTCATATAGACCGAACTTGGTTTTGAAAGCAGTTTTCCATTCATCTCCCAATTTCATACGAATCTGATGGTACCCACTACGCAAATCAACCTTTGAAAACACAACAGCACCACTCAATTCATCAAGCATATCATCTAATCGTGGAATAGGGTGTCGATATCGAATGGTGATATTATTAATAGCCCTACAATCAACACACATGCGCCATGTTCCATCTTTCTTAGGCACTAAAATCACTGGAACAGCACAAGGACTAAGAGACTCGCGGACATAACCTTTGTCTAGTAGTTCTTGCACTTGTCGCTGAATTTCCTTCGTTTCCTCCGGATTGGTCCTGTATGGCGCACGGTTTGGCAAAGATGCTCCAGGAATAAGATCAATTTGGTGCTCAATCCCTCGTATTGGTGGCAGCCCCGCTGGTATCTCAATGGGGAACACATCAGAATACTCCTGCAAAATGTTAGCAACAGCAGGGGGCAAAGAACGTTGCATATCCTCAAATGAAATCAAAGCATCCTTGCATACCAAAGCATAAGCAACAGAGGTGGATGCATTGAACTCATTAATATCAGATTTTGTAGCAAGCATACAACGTCCTTTCAATGTTATCTCATCTTTGTCATCAACAACAGATTTGTCACTCTCGCTCTTTGCTTTTGCAGCCTTAGTAACATCAGATTGCATAATATCTTCAGGAGACATAGGATGCAACACAATTTTTCGATCATGGTATAGAAACGAATATTGATTTGATCTACCATGATGCATCGAATCTCTATCAAATTGCCATGGCCTACCTAGCTGAATATTGCAAGCTTGCATAGGCACAACATCACATTCAACAATATCTTTGTATGATCCGATGGCAAAATTGATTCGCACCAGTCTCGTTACCTTTGCCTTACCACTGTTGTTCAGCCATTGGATGTAGTAGGGATGGGGATGTGGTTTGGTGGTGAGGGCGAGCTTTTGTACCATGTCGCTACTTGCCAAGTTGTTGCAGCTACCTCCATCAATGATCATGCGGCACGAACGCTCCTTGATGACACACTTTGTTTGGAATAAAGTGTGTCGCTGATTTTGCTCCGCCTTCTCCATTTGTGCACTAAGCACTCGCTGTACAATCAAGCTCTCATAGTGCTCCGCGTCACCTGCATTGATGTGTTCTTCTATGTGTTCCTCACTACCTGCATAGTCAGCCGCAAGCAATGCAAGTGTATCTTCATCAAATTCACTAGCAGATGAACACTCACCATCATCTTTGACAATCATAACACGCTTGTTTGGGCAGTCACGCATCATATGGCCATATCCCTTACACCGATGACATTGTATGTTGCTTGTTCTACCTGTCGATGCCATGGATGAAGTACTCGCAGCCGGCTTTTGCGCTGTCTTCACTACTGAATTGGTGGGGGCAGCTCGAGTCTTGTCACTAGATGATGGCGTAGGAGTACGTGTAGACGGAGTTGTAGATGGGCGCGGCTGCCATGAACTAGCTTTCCCTGCAGAAACATTAGTCCTTGCGCTAGCACGTCGTCCCTGCACTTCCCGTTCAGCTTTACAAGCAAGATGAAACAGTTTGGTTACGTTATTGTATTCTTTGTAAGCGAGGATATCCTGAATTTCCCGATTTAATCCACCTAAAAATCTAGCCATAGCAGGTTCCTCATCCTCCTCTAAATTACAACGCAACATACCCGTTTGTAATTCCTGATAGTATTCTTCTACACATTTAGAACCTTGTCTCAATTGCTGCAACTTATTTATCATATCACGGGCATAGTAAGATGGAACAAATCTAGCTCTCATGGCTCGTTTCAGTGCATTCCAAGTTCTAGGTATGTTATTAGGATTTTTCTTGCCATATTCGATCCACCAAACAGAAGCAAAATCTGTGAACTCACTAGTAGCAGCCCTAACACGTGTGTTCTCAGGAAATTCATGGCATGCAAACTTTTGATCAACAGCAATCTCCCAAGTAATGTATGCATCAGGGTCATATTTACCATCAAAAGGAGGTATTTTAAATTTAATCTTACTGAAAGCATCATCATTATTGTGTACCTCGCGTCGGCGGCGGCCACCCATACCTCTACGGTTGTGACGTAGGCGACGTCGATCACGAGTGTCTCGATCATCATGTTCAGTATCACCTGTGTATTCTTCATCATAGCTACCATCCTCTTGATCTTCCTCCTTTTCTTCTTTATGCTGGTCTTTATCATTGTTGTGGAGGTCATCAAAACGCCTCAGCAGAGCAGCAAGGCTTTTGTCCACACTAGCAATGGACTGCTCCAAACCTGCAAGCTTGTTGTTTGCGGCAATCTGAGTAGCCTCCAACTGCCCAAGTTTGTCATTTGTCACCTGCAAGTCATTATCAAGTCCCTCCGTGTGCAACTTCACTTTCCTTTCAAAATGTTGTATGATGCCCTTTGTGCGAGGCGAATGCGGAATTTGGTTATCTTCGTCGGTTCCTGACATGGTTCAAAGACAAGGACAACAAGAAGACAAGTGAAGAAATAAAAGCCCTACAACTACTAGGATGTAGCTGCAGCAAGTCGCTCACTCTCCACCTATTACACAAGTTCTTACCAGTTCTTACCTTGCTCGACAGGAGGGGTCATCTACCAACAAGTCTGCAGCAATGGATGAAGTGTATCGGTGCCGCAGCACGAGACCTGTCAAGCTGTAGAATATGTGGAGCTATAGGTGGGCTGAAACAAGGAACGAACTAGCACCACGTTAGTTACAAAAAGCAAGCTGAATAATCGTTCAACCGGCGGTACTGTGCTGGTCCTAGTCTAGACCGTGCTAGAGACGCGAGCCTGGACACAAAGGAGAGCACAACACACCACCCAAAGTGAACGAAGAATCTCTAAGATCAGCCCCTTTCTCTTCTTTTCTTTTGCTTCTTTCTTTTTCTTTTTTTTTTCTTTTTCTTTTTTTTTCTTTTTTTTTTCAGGGGCACTCAAAACTGATTATATGAACAAGAACACTCCCAAAGAGCAACTCAGCACACACACTTTTTCCAAAAGGGCAGGGGTATTCCGGTAAAAAAAAGATACTCTCTCTCTCTCTCTCTAGAGTAAGCCACTCGTTTAGATATGAATACTTGCTGCGTGGTTCGTTTGATATTTGTAGCACAGGGTGAACTGATTCCTCGTCTGATTGGAACTTCCAATTCTACTCGGACTTGGCCAACAGCGAGGAATACCCGATTCCTTGATCCGACTCAAACTTGAAAACCTACTTGGATTCGGCCAACAGAGAGGAACAGCCGATTCCTTGTCCGATTCAAACTTCAAACCCTACTTGGATTCGGCCAACAGAGAGACTATATGATAGCGTGTGTTGTGATAGAACGTGACAAGAACTCGAAACTCTAAAGGACTAAAACTAAGACCAGCAACTTGACACAACCGATGCAACCGACGACTCAACAAGCCCTAACTAGGTAGCACTAGCCACGGCCCAAAAGTCTATAGGATTGTAGGAAACTAATCTACTTTTTTTTTGGCTTTTTTTTTGGACTGTAGGAAAAATAAAAACAGCAAAGAACTAGAAGTCTCTCACCGATAAACCTTGCTCTGATTACCAACTGATATGAACCCGCTAGGGTTTATGGACGATCTTTCGATGAGAGGCGTGAGATCACTCGATTTGGTGGATGGAGATGACGTTCACGGCCCGACTACAGCCTTCCAAGACCACGCCTTAGCAACCGATACACCACCTCCAAAGGCTGTCACGATCTTGTGGAGCGCGACAACCAGCCACTAGGGCTCCCGTCCTGCAAGCAATCGAAGAACTAGCAAGAACAAGGAAACAAGCACTGAATTTGCAAGATGAAATTGAAAGCCTCAAACTGAATCTTATTATGAGTGGAGTTCTGAAGACAAGGAGACGGGTGGCTGGATCAGCACACGCGCCTTCAAGCAAGTAGCAAAGGCTAAACTTGATCTAAACAAAACCCAAGTGTTCCTGGTGGCGGCTAAGGGGTATATAATGTGTGGAGGACGACCACAAGAGAGTTTGGGTCGTGTTCCAACCCTAGGACGCGTCCCTACTGGACTCTAAAAGATACAAGCCCATTGGGCTAACTTAAGGTGGCGCAGCACCCTAGACAGAATAGACCTCTCGGTGATTTTTGGACTGTTGACGCCGTTTCTGAGCAGATATGAGTATGAGGTCAGATCCGTATGAAAGTAGACTTTATTAGCTTTCCAACAAGTCCAGAATCACCCCAATCCGACTCCGTATGTAACCGTGGCGGCCGTCACAATTTGGAGGTGTGCTGCAGTCCGAATCCAGCCTACGCGAGTCCTTTTCCCTTTCGGTCTTCTCCTTGATTCCTAATCAAAACAAGAGTGCACGTGTCTCCAAGATCTAAACAGGATAGACAAGAGCTCAAGAAGGAACTCACTTGATGATTAAGTGTTCGAGCACGAGCACGGGTAATAGGACCAACAGGTGTCGGCGTGGACGGCGTGGATGTATGATCGGTGTTGATGTCCTCATCAGTACCATCCAGTGCATCCAAAATAATTTCTGAGCCTATGGTTTGTTTGGCACAAACCGTGCACCAATGATAAATCAAAACAAACCCTATCTCCAAAAGGATCTAAACGACATTCTACATGACCCATGTCACCTAGGAGTTCCATCGGTTGTGTCCAAAACGGTTTCTGATGCTAAAACTTTGGATCTATCTTGCATCGATACTAACACTATCTACAAATGGACCGAAATGAGAGTCTAAATGACCCACGTCACCTAGGTGTTCCATCCGGTGCGTCCAAAATGATTTCCGAGCTTACGGTATGTTCAGCCCAAATCGTGCACCTATCTTGAATCAAGATTAACACTATCTCCAAACGAACCGAAACGAGCCTCAATTTGAGCCTCATCACCCAGGAGTACCATCCGGTGTGTCCAAAACGATTTCTGAGCCTATTGTATGTTTCACGCAAATTGTGCACCTATCATGCACCAAAACTAACACTATCTCCAAAAGGATCGAAACAAGATTCTACATGACCCACGTCACCTGGGAGTTCCATCGGGTGCGTCCATAATGATTTCTGAGGCTATGGTATGTTTGGTTCAAACTGTGGATCTATCTTGCACCGAGACTAACAATACCTCCAAATGGACCGAAAATAGATTCTACATGACCCACGTCACCTAGGAGTTCCATCGGGTGCGTCCAAAATGATTTTCGAGCTTACAGTGCGTTCGGTGCAAAACGTGCATCTATCTTGAATCAAGATTAGCACAATCTACAAGCAAAGCGAAACAAGTTTCCATTTGAGCCTGGTCACCTAGGAGTACCATCCACTGTGTCCAAAACGATTTCTGAGCCTATGGTACGTTTCGCGCAAATTGTGCAACTATCTTGCACTGAAACTAACACTATCTCCAAAAGGATCAAAACTAGATTCTACATGACCCACGTCACCTAGGAGTTCCATCAGGTGTGTCCAAAATAATTTCTGAGCCTATGGTACGTTTGGTGCAAACTGTGGATCTATCTTGTACCGATATCAACACTATATCCAAACGGACCGAAACGAGATTCTAGATGACCCACGTCACCTAGGAGTTCCATCAGGTGCGTCCAAAATGATTTCTGAGCCTATGCTACGTTTGGTTCAAACTGTGGATCTATCTTGCACCGAGACTAACACTATCTCCAAATGGACCGAAACAAGATTCTACATGACCGACGTCACCTAGGACTTCCATCGGGTGCGTCGAAATTGATTTCCGAGCTTACGGTACGTTCGGCGCAAATCGTGCACCTATCTTGAATCAAGATTAGCACAATCTCCAAACGAACTGAAACGAGCTTCCATTTGAGCCTCGTCACCTAGGAGTATCATCCGGTATGTCCAAAACGATTTCTGAGCCGATGGTACGTTTGGCGCAAATTGTGCAACTATCATGCACCGAAACTAACACTATCACCAAACTGTGCACCTATCTTACACTGAAACTAACACTGTCTCCAAATGGACCGAAACGAGCTTCTATTTGAGCCTCGTCACCCAGGGGTACCATCCAGTGCATCCAAAATAATTTCTGAGCCTGTGGTACATTTCACGCAAATTGTGCAACTATCATGCACCGAAATTAACACTATCTCCAAAGGATCAAAACGAGATTCTACATGACCCACATCACCTAGGAGTTCCATCGGGTGCGTCCAAAATAGTTTTCTGAAGCTATGGTACATTTGGTGCAAACTCTGGATCTATCTTGCACCGATACTAAAACTATCTCCAAATGGACCGAAACGAGATTCTACATGACCCACCTCACCTTGGAGTTCCATCGGGTGCGTGCAAAATAATTTCCGAGCTTACGGTACGTTCGGTGCAACCGTGCACCTATCTTAAATCAAGATTAGCACTATCTCCAAACGAAGCGAAATGAGCTTCCATTTGAGCCTCGTCACCTAGGAGTATCATCCGGTATGTCCAAAATGATTTCTGACCCGATGGTAGGTTTGGCGCAAATTGTGCAACTATCATGCACCGAAACTAACACTATCACCAAACGGATCGAAACGAGATTCTACATGACCCACGTCACCTAGGAGTTCCATCGGGTCTGTCCAAAATTATTTCCGAGATTACGGTATGTTCAGCGCAAACCGTGCACCTATCTCGAATCAAGATTAGTGCTATCTCCAAATGAACCGAAACGAGCTTCCATTTGAGCCTCGTCACCTAGGAGTATCATCTGGTGTGTCCAAAATGATTTCTGAGCCTATGATAAGTTTGGCCTATACTGTGCGCCTATGTTACACTGAAACTAACAATGTCTCCAAATGGACCGAAACGAGATTCTACATGACCCACCTCACCTTGGAGTTCCATCGGGTGCGTCCAAAATAATTTCTGAGCTTACGGTACGTTCGGTGCAAACCGTGCACCTATCTTAAATCAAGATTAGCACTATCTCCAAACAAAGTGAAATGAGCTTCCATTTGAGCCTCATCACCTAGGAGTATCATCCGGTATGTCCAAAATGATTTCTGAGCCTATTGTATGTTTCGCGCAAATTGTGCACCTATCATGCACTGAAACTAACACTATCTCCAAAAGGATCAAAACTAGATTCTACATGACCCACGTCACCTAGGAGTTCCATCAGGTGTGTCCAAAACGATTTTTGAGGCTATGGTACGTTTGGTGCAAACTGTGGATCTATCTTGTACCGATATCAACACTATCTCCAAACGGACCAAAACGAGATTCTACATGACCCATGTCACCTAGGAGTTCCATCAGGTGCGTCCAAAATGATTTATGAGCCTATGCTACGTTTGGTTCAAACTATGGATCTATCTTTCACCGAGACTAACACTATCTCCAAATGGACCGAAACAAGATTCTACATGACCCACGTCACCTAGGACTTCCATCGGGTGCGTCGAAATTGATTTCTGAGCTTACGGTACGTTCGGCGCAAATCGTGCGCCTATCTTGAATCAAGATTAGCACAATCTCCCAACGAACCGAAACGAGCTTCCATTTGAGCCTCATCACCTAGGAGTGTCATCCGGTAGGTCCAAAACGATTTCTGAGCCGGTGGTACATTTGGCGCAAATTGTGCAACTATCATGCACCGAAACTAACACTATCACCAAAAGGATCGAAACGAGATTCTACATGACCCACGTCACCTAGGAGTTCCATCGGGTCCGTCCAAAACGATTTCTGAGGCTATGGTACGTTTGGTGCAAACTGTGGATCTATCTTCTACCGATATCAACACTATCTCCAAACGGACCCACGTCAGCTAGGAGTTCCATCAGGTGCATCCAAAATGATTTCTGAGCCTATGCTACATTTGGTTCAAACTGTGGATCTATCTTGCACCGAGACTAACACTATCTCCAAATGGACCAAAATAAGATTCTATATGACCCACGTCACCTAGGACTTCCATCGGGTGCGCCGAAATTGATTTCCGAGCTTACGGTACGTTCGGCGCAAACTGTGCACCTATCTTGAATCAAGATTTGCACAATCTCCAAACGAACCGAAATGAGCTTCCATTCGAGCCTCGTTACCTAGGAGTATCATCTGGTATGTCCGATACGATTTCTGAGCCGATGGTACGTTTGGCGCAAATTGTGCAACTATCATACACCGAAACTAACACTATCACCAAAAGGATCGAAACGAGATTCTACATGACCCACGTCACCTAGGAGTTCCATCGGGTTCGTCGAAATTGATTTCTGAGCTTACGGTATGTTCGGCGCAAACCATGCAACTATCTTGAATCAAAATTAGCGCTATCTCCAAATGAACCGAAACGAGCTTCCATTTGAGCCTCGTCACCTAGTAGTATCATCTTGTGTGTCCAAAATAATTTCTGAGCCTATGATACGTTTGGCCTAAACTGTGCACCTGTCTTACACTGAAACTAACAGTGTCTCGAAATGGACCGAAACAAGCTTCTATTTGAGCCTCGTCACCCAGGGGTACCATCCAGTGCATCCAAAATAATTTCTGAGCCTATGGTATGTTTGGCGCAAACCGTGCACCAATGTTGCATCAAAATGAACCCTATCTCCAAAAGGATCTAAATGAGATTCTACATGACCCATGTCACCAAGGAGTTCCATCGGTTGTGTCCAAAACGGTTTTTGACGCTATGGTAAGTTTGGTGAAAACTTTGGATCTATCTTGCATCGATACTAGCACTATTTTCAAACGGACCGAAACGAGATTCTACATGACCCGCGTAACCTAGGAGTTCCATCGGGTGCGTCCAAAATGATTTATGAGCTTACGGTACATTCGGCGAAAACCGTGCACCTATCTTGAATCAAGATTAGCACTATCTCCAAACGAACCGAAACGAACTTCAATTTGGGCCTCGTCACCCAGGAGTACCATCCGGTGTGTCCAAAATGATTTCTGAGCCTATTGTATGTTTCACGCAAATTGTGCACCTATCATGCACTGAAACTAACACTATCTCCAAAAGGATGAAAACTAGATTCTACATGACCCACGTCACCTAAGAGTTCCATCAGGTGTGTCCAAAACGATTTTTGAGGCTATGGTACGTTTGGTGCAAACTGTGGATCTATCTTGTACCGATATCAACACTATCTCCAAACGGACCGAAACGAGATTCTACATGACCCACGTCACCTAGGAGTTCCATCAGGTGCGTCCAAAATGATTTAGGAGCCTATGCTACGTTTGGTTCAAACTGTGGATCTATCTTGCACCGAGACTAACACTATCTCCAAATGGACCGAAACAAGATTCTACATGACCCACGTAACCTAGGAGTTCCATCGGGTGCCTCCAAAATGATTTCCGAGCTTACGGTACGTTCGGCGAAAACCGTGCACCTATCTTGAATCAAGATTAGCACTATCTCCAAACGAACCGAAACGAGCTTCAATTTGAGCCTCGTCACCCAGGAGTACCATCCGGTGTGTCCAAAATGATTTCTGAGCCTATTGTATGTTTCGCGCAAATTGTACACCTATCATGCACCAAAACTAACACTATCTCCAAAAGGATCGAAACAAGATTCTACATGACCCACGTCACCAGGGACTTCCATCGGGTGCGTCCAAAATGATTTCTGAGGCTATGGTATTTTGGTCCAAACTGTGGATCTATCTTGCACCGAGACTAACACTATCTCCAAATGGACCGAAACAAGATTCTACATGACCCACGTCACCTAGGAGTTCCATCGGGTGCGTCCAAAATGATTTTCGAGCTTACAGTACGTTCGGCGCAAAACGTGCATCTATCTTGAATCAAGATTAGCACAATCTCCAAACAAACCAAAACAAGCTTTCATTTGAGCCTGGTCACCTAGGAGTACCATCGGGTGTGTCCAAAACGATTTCTAAGCCTATGGTACGTTTCGCGCAAATTGTGCAACTATCTTGCACTGAAACTAACACTATCTCCAAAAGGATCAAAACTAGATTCTACATGACCCACGTCACCTAGGAGTTCCATCAGGTGTGTCCAAAACGATTTCTGAGGCTATGGTACGTTTGGTGCAAACTGTGGATCTATCTTGTACCGATATCAACACTATCTCCAAACGGACCGAAACGAGATTCTACATGACCCACGTCACCTAGGAGTTCCATCAGGTGTGTCCAAAATGATTTATGAGCCTATGCTATGTTTGGTTCAAACTGTGGACCTATCTTGCACCGAGACTAACACTATCTCCAAAAGGACCGAAACAAGATTCTACATGACCCACGTCACCTAGGACTTCCATTGGGTGCGTCGAAATTGATTTCTGAGCTTACGGTACGTTTGGCGCAAATCGTGCACCTATCTTTAATTAAGATTAGCACAATCTCCAAACGAACCGAAACGAGCTTTCATTTTAGCCTCATCACCTAGGAGTATCATCCGGTATGTCCAAAACGATTTCTGAGCCGATGGTACGTTTGGCGCAAATTGTGCAACTATCATGCACCGAAACTAACACTATCACCAAAAGGATCGAAACGAGATTCTACATGACCCACGTCACCTAGGAGTTCCATCGTGTCCGTCCAAATTGATTTCCGAGCTTACGGTACGTTTGGCGCAAACCATGCTACTATCTTGAAACAAAATTAGCGCTATCTCCAAATGAACCGAAACGAGCTTCCATTTGAGCCTTGTCACCTAGCAGTACCAACTTGTGTGTCCAAAATAATTTCTGAGCCTATGATATGTTTGGCCTAAACTGTGCACCTATCTTACACTGAAACTAATAGTGTCTCGAAATGGACCGAAACGAGCTTCTATTTGAGCCTCGTCACCCAGGGGTACCATCCAGTGCATCCAAAATAATTTCTGAGCCTATGGTATGTTTGGCACAAACCGTGCACCAATGATGCATCAAAACGAACCCTATCTCCAAAAGGATCTAAACGAGATTCTACATGAGCCATGTCACCTAGGAGTTCCATCGGGTGCGTCCAAAACAGTTTTCTGAAGCTATGGTACATTTGGTGCAAACTGTGGATCTATCTTGCACCGATACTAACACTATCTCTAGACGGACCGAAATGAGATTCTACATGACCCACCTCACCTTGGAGTTCCATCGGGTGCGTGCAAAATAATTTCCGAGCTTACGGTACGTTCGGTGCAAACCGTGCACCTATCTTAAATCAAGATTAGCACTATCTCCAAACGAAGCGAAATGAGCTTCCATTTGAGCCTCATCACCTAGGAGTATCATCAGGTATGTCCAAAATGATTTGTAAGCCTATGGTACGTTTGGGGCAAATTGTGCAACAATCATGCACCGAAACTAACACTATCACCAAAAGGATCGAAATGAGGTTCTACATGACCTACGTCACCTAGGAGTTCGATCGGGTGGTCCAAAATGATTTCTGAGCCGATGGTAGGTTTGGCGCAAATTGTGCAACTATCATGCACCGAAACTAACACTATCACCGAAAGGATCGAAATGAGATTCTACATGACCCATGTCACCTAGGAGTTCCATCGGGTCCGTCCAAAAATATTTTCGTGCTTATGGTACGTTCGGCGCAAACCGTGCACCTATCTTGAATCAAGATTAGTGCTATCTCCAAATGAACCGAAACGAGCTCCCATTTGAGCCTCATCACCTAGGAGTATCATCTGGTGTGTCCAAAATGATTTCTGAGCCTATGATACGTTTGGCCTAAACTGTGCACCTATCTTACACTGAAACTAACAGTGTCTCCAAATGGACCGAAACGAGCTTCTATTTGAGCCTCGTCACCTAGGGGTACCATCCAGTGCATCCAAAATAATTTCTGAGCCTATGGTATGTTTGGCGCAAACCATGCACCTATGATGCACCAAAACAAACCCTATCTCCAAAAGGATCTAAACGAGATTCTACATGACCCATGTCACCTAGGAGTTCCATCGGTTGTGTCCAAAACGGTTTCTGATGCTATGGTAAGTTTGGTGAAAACTTTGGATCTATCTTGCATCGATACAAACACTATTTTCAAACGGATCTAAACGAGATTCTACATGACCCACGTAACCTAGGAGTTCCATCGGGTGCGTCCAAAATGATTTCTGAGCTTACGGTACGTTCGGTGAAAACCGTGCACCTATCTTGAATCAAGATTAGCACTATCTCCAAATGAACCAAAACAAACTTCAATTTGGGCCTCGTCACCCAGGAGTACCATCCGGTGTGTCCAAAATGATTTATGATCCTATTGTATGTTTCACGCAAATTGTACACCTATCATGCACCAAAACTAACACTATCTCCAAAAGGATCGAAACAAGATTCTACATGACCCACGTCACCTAGGAGTTCCATCAGGTGTGTCCAAAACGATTTCTGAGCCTATGGTATGTTTGGTGCGTCGAAATTGATTTTCGAGCTTACGGTACGTTCGGCGCAAATCGTGCACCTATCTTGAATCAAGATTAGCTCAATCTCCAAACGAACCGAAACGAGCTTCCATTTGAGCCTCATCACCTAGGAGTATCATCCGGTATGTCCAAAATGATTTCTGAGCCGATGGTAGGTTTGGCACGAATTGTGCAACTATCATGCACCGAAACTAACACTATCACCAAAAGGATCAAAACGAGATTCTACATGACCCACGTCACGTAGGATTTCCATCGGGTCCATCCAAAATTATTTCTGAGCTTACGGTACGTTCAGCGCAAACCGTGCACCTATCTTGAATCAAGATTAGTGCTATCTCCAAATGAACCGAAACGTGCTTCCATTTGAGCCTCGTCAGCTAAGAGTATCATCTGGTGTGTCCAAAATGATTTCTGAGCCTATGATACGTTTGGCCTAAACTGTGCACCTATCATACACTGAAACTAACAGTGTCTCCAAATGGACTGAAACGAGCTTCTATTTGAGCCTCGTCACTCAGGGGTACCATCCAGTGCATCCAAAATAATTTCTGAGCCTATGGTATGTTTGGCGCAAACCGTGCACCTATAATGCACCAAAACGAACCCAATCTCTAAAAGGATCTAAACAAGATTCTACATGACCCATGTCACCTAGGAGTTCCATCGGTTGTGTCTAAAACGGTTTCTGACTCTATGGTAAGTTTGGTGAAAACTTTGGATCTATCTTGCATCGATACTAACACTATTTTCAAACGGACCGAAACGAGATTCTACATGACCCACGTAACCTAGGAGTTCCATCGGGTGCGTCCAAAATGATTTCCAAGCTTACAGTACGTTCGGCGAAAAGGGTGCACCTATCTTGAATCAAGATTAGCACTATCTCCAAACGAACTGAAACGAGCTTCAATTTGAGCCTCGTCACCCAGGAGTACCATCCGGTGTGTCCAAAATGATTTCTGAGCCTATTGTATGTTTCGCGCAAATTGTGCACCTATCATGCACCAAAACTAACACTATCTCCAAAAGGATTGAAACAAAATTCTACATGACCCACGTCACCTGGGAGTTCCATCAGGTGCGTCCAAAATGATTTCTGAGGCTATGGTATGTTTGGTTCAAACTGTGGATCTATCTTGCACCGAGACTAACACTATCTCCAAATAGACCAAAACAAGATTCTACATGACCCACGTCACCTAGGAGTTCCATTGGGTCCGTCCAAATTGATTTCCGAGCTTACGGTACGTTCTGCGCAAATCGTGCACCTATCTTGAATCAAGATTTGCACAATCTCCAAACGAACCGAAACGAGCTTCCATTTGAGCCTCGTCACCTAGCAGTATCATCTGGTGTCCAAAATAATTTCTGAGCCTACGATACCGCTGGAATTGGTGTATCGATCGCTAAGGCGCAGCGTCCTTGGATGGTTGTAGTCGGGTCGTGAATGTCTCTCCAGTGAAATCAAAGTTATCCTTCACCGAAAGATTGGGACACACATACTCTTATCATTAGTTTCAGTACAAGATAGGTGCACAGTTTGCGCCAAACGTACCATAGGCTCAGAAATCATTTTGGACACACCGGATGATACTCCTAGGTGACGAGGATAAAATAGAAGCTCGTTTTGGTTCATTAGGAGATAGTGCTAATCTTGATTTAAGATAGGTGCACGATTTGCGCCAAACGTACCGTAAGCTCAGAAATTATTTTGGATGCACCCGATGGAACTCTAAGGTGACGTGGGTCATGTAGAATCTCGTTTCGGTTCGTTTGGAGAAAGTGTTAGTATCGGTGCAAGATAGATCCACAGTTCGCACCAAACTTACCATAGCTTCAGAAACCATTTTGGATGGACCTAATGGAACTCCTAGGTGACGTGGGTCATGTAGAATCTCGTTCCGATCCTTTTGGAGATCGTGTTAGTTTCAGTGCATGATAGTTGCACAATTTGTGCCAAACATACCATAGGCTCAAATTATTTTGGACACGCCGGATGATACTCCTAGTGATGAGGACATCATTGGCTCAAATATGACCATATTAACCACTTCTAAACTAAAAGTGCAACCTTCTATATGAGGCTTATCATTGATACATTTGATGAATTGGTGCTGCACCATAAAGTGTGTGTATTTTCATTTTCAGAATTACTTACATGGATGAAGAGAAGGTTCAATTGCATATGGAAAGAATGGAAGGTTAATGAAGTTGATTGGGGACCAAGTCTAAATATTCCTAATGTCATCCACCAAGCCACCATGTCACTTTTGGCTCAAAGAAAGAAAGAGTCCAAGTCCAACACGTTTTGGAAGATGAATTCGGACTGCAGAAGAGTCACAACTTCTGACGGTTGCCACGACTTCATACGGACTCCGATTGGGATGTTCTAGGACTTTTTGGAAAGCTTAGCAAGTCCACTTTCCAATGGATCTGGACTCATACCGATATCTTGTCAAATACGTCTGCAGTTCTTATTTTAATACCGAGACCTTTTCTGTCCACGGTGCTGCGTCACCTGATTGTTGCCCGATGGGCCATGTATCAAGTGGGGCCAATAGGGGCGTGTCCTAGGGTTGTGGGATGACCCCCACCACGTTCAGGTCATCCTCTACCCTCTCATATACCTCCATAGCCGCCATAAAGAGATTAGGTTTTTGTTTTGATGTAAGTTTAGCTCCTGCTACTTCCTGGTAGACACGTGTGTCGGTTAGACCATCTGTTCTACTCGATCTGGAACCCCACCTTTATGTGTATTAGATCTAAAACTTCATCTCATATTTGCAATTGAGTGCTTGTTCTACTTGTTCTTGCTTGTTCTACTTGTTCTTGCTTGTTCTTCGATTGCTTGCAGGAATAACCCTAGTGGTTTGGTTGGTTGTGATCCGCAAGAGCGTGACAACCGCTGGAATTGGTGTATCGATCGCTAAGGCGCAGCGTCCTTGGATGGTTGTAATCGGGTCGTGAATGTCTCTCCAGTGAAATCAAAGTTATCCTTCACCGAAAGATTGGGACACACATACTCTTATCATTAGTTTCAGTACAAGATAGGTGCACAGTTTGCGCCAAACGTACCATAGGCTCAGAAATCATTTTGGACACACCAGATGATACTCCTAGGTGACGAGGCTAAAATAGAAGCTCGTTTTGGTTCATTAGGAGATAGTGCTAATCTTGATTTAAGATAGGTGCACGATTTGCGCCAAACGTACCGTAAGCTCAGAAATTATTTTGGATGCACCCGATGGAACTCTAAGGTGACGTGGGTCATGTAGAATATCGTTTCAGTTCGTTTAGAGAAAGTGTTAGTATCGGTGCAAGATAGATCCACAGTTCGCACCAAACTTACCATAGCTTCAGAAACCGTTTTGGATGGACCTAATGGAACTCCTAGGTGACGTGGGTCATGTAGAATCTCGTTTCGATCCTTTTGGAGATCGTGTTAGTTTCAGTGCATGATAGTTGCACAATTTGCGCCAAACATACCATAGGCTCAGAAATCATTTTGGACACGCCGGATGATACTCCTAGTGATGAGGACATCATTGGCTCAAATATGACCATATTAACCACTTTCTAAACTAAAGGTGCAACCATTCTATATGAGGCTTATCATTGATACATTTGATGAATTGGTGCTGCACCATAAAGTGTGTGTATTTTCATTTTCAGAATTACTTACATGGATAAAGAGAAGGTTCAATTGCATATGGAAAGAATGGAAGGTTAATGAAGTTGATTGGGGACCAAGTCCAAATATTCCTAATGTCATCCACCAAGCCACCACGTTACTTTTGGCTCAAAGAAAGAAAGAGTCCAAGTCCAACACGTTTTGGAAGATGAATTCGGACTGCAGAAGAGTCACAACTTCCGACGGTTGCCACGACTTCATACGGACTCCGATTGGGATGTTCTAGGACTTTTTGGAAAGCTTAGCAAGTCTACTTTCCAATGGATCAGGACTCATACCGATATCTTGTCAAATACGTCTGCAGTTCTTATTTTAATACCGAGACCTTTTCTGTCCACGGTGCTGCGTCACCTGATTGTTGCCCGATGGGCCATGTATCAAGTGGGGCCAATAGGGGCGTGTCCTAGGGTTGTGGGATGACCCCCACCACGTCCAGGTCATCCTCTACCCTCTCATATACCTCCATAGCCGCCATAAAGAGATTAGGTTTTTGTTTTGATGTAAGTTTAGCTCCTGCTACTTCCTGGTAGACACGTGTGTCGGTTAGACCATCTGTTCTACTCGATCTGGAACCCCACCTTTATGTGTATTAGATCTAAAACTTCATCTCATATTTGCAATTGAGTGCTTGTTCTACTTGTTCTTGCTTGTTCTACTTGTTCTTGCTTGTTCTTCGATTGCTTGCAGGAATAACCCTAGTGGTTTGGTTGGTTGTGATCCGCAAGAGCGTGACAACCGCTGGAATTGGTGTATCGATCGCTAAGGCGTAGCGTCCTTGGATGGTTGTAATCGGGTCATGAATGTCTCTCCAGTGAAATCAAAGTTATCCTTCACCAAAAGATTGGGACACACATACTCTTATCATTAGTTTCAGTACAAGATAGGTGCACAGTTTGCGCCAAACGTACCATAGGCTCAGAAATCATTTTGGACACACCATATGATACTCCTAGGTGACGAGGCTAAAATAGAAGCTCGTTTTGGTTCATTAGGAGATAGTGCTAATTTTGATTTAAGATAGGTGCACGATTTGCGCCAAACGTACCGTAAGCTCAGAAATTATTTTGGATGCACCCGATGGAACTCTAAGGTGACGTGGGTCATGTAGAATATCGTTTCAGTTCGTTTAGAGAAAGTGTTAGTATCGGTGCAAGATATATCCACAGTTCGCACCAAACTTACCATAGCTTCAGAAACCGTTTTGGATGGACCTAATGGAACTCCTAGGTGACGTGGGTCATGTAGAATCTCGTTTCGATCCTTTTGGAGATCGTGTTAGTTTCAGTGCATGATAGTTGCACAATTTGCGCCAAACCTACCATAGGCTCAGAAATCATTTTGGACACGCCGGATGATACTCCTAGTGATGAGGACATCATTGGCTCAAATATGACCATATTAACCACTTCTAAACTAAAGGTTTAACCATTCTATATGAGGCTTATCATTGATACATTTGATGAATTGGTGCTGCACCATAAAGTGTGTGTATTTTCATTTTTAGAATTACTTACATGGATAAAGAGAAGGTTGAATTGCATATGGAAAGAATGGAAGGTTAATGAAGTTGATTGGGGACCAAGTCCAAATATTCCTAATGTCATCCACCAAGCCACCACGTTACTTTTGGCTCAAAGAAAGAAAGAGTCCAAGTCCAACACGTTTTGGAAGATGAATTCGGACTGCAGAAGAGTCCCAACTTCCGACGGTTGCCACGACTTCATACGGACTCCGATTGGGACGTTCTAGGACTTTTTGGAAAGCTTATAAAGTCTACTTTCCAACAGATCTGGACTCATACCGATATCTTGTTAAATACGTTTGCAGTCCTCATTTTAATAACGAGACCTTTTCTATCCACGGTGCTGCGTCACCTGATTGTTGCCCGATGGGCCGTGTATCAAGTGGGGCCCAATAGGGGCGTGTCCTAGGGTTGTGGACGTCCAGGTCATCCTCTACCCTCTCATATACCTCCATAGCCGCCACAAAGTGATTGGGTTTTTGTTTTGATGTATGTTTAGCTCCTGCTACTTCCTGGTAGACACATGTGTTGGTTAGACCATCTGTTCTACTCGATCCAGAACCCCACCTTTATGTGTATTAGATCTGAAACTTCATCTCATATTTGCAATTGAGTGCTTGTTCTACTTGTTCTTGCTTGTTCTTCGATTGCTTGCAGGAATAACCCTAGTGGTTTGGTTGGTTGTGATCCGCAAGATCATGACAACCGCTGGAATTGGTGTATCGATCGCTAAGGCGCAGCGTCCTTGGATGGTTGTAGTCGAGTTGTGAATGTCTCTCCAGTGAAATTGAAGTTATCCTTCACCGAAAGATTGGGACACACATACTCTTATCAGTTGGTAATCGGAGCAAGGTTGATCGGTGAGAGACTTCCAATCCTTCGCTGTTTTTAATTTCCTATAGTCTAGAAAAGCCAAAAAAAATTAGTAGATTAGGGTTCTGTAATCCTATAGACCTTTTGAGCCTTTGCTAGCACTACTTAGTAGGGCTTGTTGAGTCATCGGTTGCATCGGTTGCGTCGAGTTGTTGGTCTTAGTTTTAGGCTTTTAGAGTTTCGAGTTCTTGTCAAGTTTTGGTCACTATCAATTATATACATATCCGCTGCCATCACCACCACCATACATATCTCCACTACACCATATACATCTCCATTGCAATCATTACTACCATATTCGTCTTTGTTGCACCATACCCATCCACGCTATTTTTTTCACACCGAGAAAATCTGATTTGGGCACACAAAGAAAAATCTGAGTTGCTAGTTCTTTTCTTGTTACTCCCCAAAAAGACAAATACATTATAAGTTGATGTTCTGAACTATGTTTTGTTAAGTTCAGATTCGTCTTGTGCAAAGTAAAAGAAAAGAAGTAGAAGAAGAGAATTCAAAAAAAGACAAAAGAAAAAAAAAGAAAGAGAAAGAGAAAAGAAAGAAAAGAAGAGAGGAGGAAAAGAGGGAGAGTGATAGCTTGCTGTTCTTGTGCCTTTTTCCTACTGTACCGTGACTTCATTTGTGTCCAGGCACGCGTCTCTAGCACGGTCTAGCTTAGGACCAGCATGGTACCATCGTTGAACAATTTCTCAACTTGCTTTTTGTGACTAACGTGGTGCTAGTACTTCCTTGTACATTAATTTGAGCCCTCCACAGCTCCACATATTCGACTACAGCTTGACAGGTGTTGTTGTTGCAGTGTCGATACACTATTTTCCAGGTTTGCAACTTGTTGGTAACCGCTACCTCCTGTTGGGCTTGGTAAGAACTTATAAGAGCTTGTTTGAACAGGTTGAGAGTGAGAGAATTACAACAACCACATCCTAGTAGTTGATAGGGGCATAAATATTATTGTGGATGTTTCTTGTTTTCTTCTAATAATGGTAGGAATCCACATGGAAATACAAGATGATCAGGTTGTATATTCTCATCAGTTTGCTAAAGGTATGGCAAGAGATAAGCATGCGACTCATGAGGTATGTGATGTTTTGCTTGATAGAATAAAATCTGCACTACATAGTTTTGAAGGAAAGTATGATCCTCATGCATATATTGAATGGGAGCTAAATGTAAACAATGAATTTAAAAAGCTTGATCTATCAGAAAATCAAAAGGTTAGAGTTGCTTCTAGTGTTTTTACTAAATATGCTTTAACTGAATGGAAACACCTTTGTAGATTTGGTGAAGCCTCTCAATCATGGAAAGATGTGAAAAGACATTTTAGAAATGTTTTTGTACCTGAATATTATTCTGAAATTTTGTTTAGAAAGTTGCAATCTATAAAACAAGAGAACAAAACTGTAGCAGAATACTTAGATAGATTAAAATCATGTTTGCTGCGTTGTGGCTTAGAAGAAACTGGTGAACTTTTGGAACATAGATTTTTGCAAGGTCTTAATGAGGAAATTCAGAATATTCTTTTTGATAAACATTATAACTCTTTTGATGAGTTGTTTGATCTTGCTTGTGATTATGAAAGAAATCTCAAAATGGATCTAGCAAATACAAAAGAAGCACTTGCCTCTCCAATAACTAACAACTTGCAGCAAGTAGACAACAATATTCAAATGGAGAGCAAGAAATTTGGGATATTAGGTGACTCATTTTAGGAAGAGAATCCTGCTGCTTGTACAACCTTTGAGAAGAGCAGCAAAGGTAAGTCAAATGTCAATAACAAAAATCAAGGTGAGTATGCTTTAGTTGAACTGTATTTCTCCACTAATCGTGCTAGCATAGAGAAATCAATTGTGGAACCAGTTACTGATTTTTCCTTGTCACACATTGATATGCTTAATCTTCCTTGTGATACAGAAGAGTTGTGTGCTAGCACATTAGCTATATCCATACCACAACTAGTGAATAAAGCAAAAAATTCTGAATCAATGTGTGCTGAATTCAAGCATGTTATTCATATTACAAATGAAAATGAAGAAACTCAAATGTTGTCATCTTTACATACAATGGGGTATATAGAATTTGATGATCTTTGTGAGCTTAGCTACTTAGAGAATAATCTATTTGCTAGATTTGAATTTGCCATGTTCTCGTAATATTAGTTTTCATGCTATTGGCAAATATAATTGTAAAGAGGACTATATGATACACCGAATTTACATTTGTTCAAATATAAAAACCCCCTATTATTATGCAAAAATATGATCAATCTGAGGAATGCACTATCTACAATCATGCCATGTCGAGTTTCCCTTGTTTGGTTGGAAAGAAACAGGACAACTCTCAAGAAGGGGAGAATGGTTCGGTATTACCTACAACAAGCCCTCCACTAATGGTCAAACCGAGGACGGTTTGCTGTCAAGAAGGGGAGAATGATGAGGACATCATTGGCTCGACTATGACCATATTAACCACTTCTAAACTAAAGGTGCAACCATTCTATATGAGGCTTATCATTGATACATTTGATGAATTGGTGCTGCACCATAAAATGTGTGTATTTTCATTTTCAGAATTACTTACATGGATGAAGAGAAGGTTCAATTGCATATGGAAAGAATGGAAGGTTAATGAAGTTGATTGGGGACCAAGTCCAAATATTCCTAATGTCATCCACCAAGCCACCATATCAATTTTGGCTCAAAGAAAGAAAGAGTCCAAGTCCAACACGTTTTGGAAGATGAATTCGGACTGCAGAAGAATCCCAACTTCCGACGGTTGACTCCGATTAGGACGTTTTAGGACTTTTTGGAAAGCTTATCAAGTCTACTTTCCAACGGATCTAGACTCATGCTGATATCTTGTTAAATACATCTGCAGTCCTCATTTTAATACCAAGACCTTTTCTGTCCACGGTGCTGTGTCACCTGATTGTTGCCCGATGGGCCGTGTATCAAGTGGGGCCCAATAGGGGTGTGTCCTAGGGTTGTGGGATGACCCCCACGACATCCAGGTCATCCTCTACCCTCTCATATACCTCCATAGCCACCATAAAGAGATTGGGTTTTTGTTTTGATGTAAGTTTAGCTCCTGCTACTTCCTGGTAGACACATGTGTTGGTTAGACCATCTGTTCTACCTCGATCCCAGAACCCCACCTTTATGTGTATTAGATCTGAAACTTCATCAATAATTTTCAATTGAGTGCTTGTTCTACTTGTTCTTGCTTGTTCTTCGATTGCTTGCAGGAATAACCCTAGTGGTTTGGTTTGGTTGTGATCCACAAGATCGTGACAACCGCTAGAATTGGTGTATCGATCGCTAAGGCGCAGCGTCCTTGGATGGTTGTAGTCGGGTCGTGAATGTCTCTCCAGTGAAATCGAAGTTATCCTTCTCTACCGAAAGATTGGGACACACATACTTTTATCAGTAATGATACATCTGGCCCAGGTGAGGTTGGCCGAGGCCCAATAAATTAAGGTTGCCCGGACCCCAACAGTTCTTATGCACACCCACTTGGAGAAAGGCCCAATGTCCCTAAAAGACTAGTCCGATAGGGGAAGGGTGGCTCTCTCTTTTAAGGTGGCTTCCTCCTCCCAAGCTAGCAAGGTGAGATTATTCAGAGGCTCACATAGTCGCCGCCCGACTACAACTAGGCCACTTGGCCTTTTTTTGTTGCGTCTTTGCCAGCGGGTAATAGTGGAGGATGTCCTCATCATTCTCACCCCCTTAAACAAGGGCCCAGCTCTGATACCAAATGATACATCCGGCCTAGGTGAGGTTGGCCGAGGCCCAATAAATTAAGGTTGCTCGGACCCCAACAGTTCTTATGCACACCCACTCGGAGAAAGGCCCAATGTCCCTAAAAGACTAGTCTGAAAGGGGAAGGGTGGCTCTCTCTTTTAAGGTGGCTTCCTCCTCCCAAGCTAAGCAAGGTGGGATTATTCAGAGGCTCACACGGTCGTCGCTTGACTACAACTAGGCCACCTGGCATTTTTTTATTGTGTCTTTGCCAGTGGGTAATAGTGGAGGATGTCCTCATCACCTAGGTGACGAGGCTCAAATGGAAGCTCATTTCACTTCGTTTGGAGATAGTGCTAATCTTGATTTAAGATAGGTGCACGGTTTGCACCGAACGTACCGTAAGCTCAGAAATTATTTTGGACGCACTCGATGGAACTCCAAGGTGACGTGGGTCATGTAGAATCTCGTTTCGGTCCATTTGGAGATAGCGTTAGTATCGGTGAAAGATAGATC
Source organism: Saccharum spontaneum (assembly GCA_022457205.1). Lineage (NCBI taxonomy): Eukaryota > Viridiplantae > Streptophyta > Magnoliopsida > Poales > Poaceae > Saccharum > Saccharum spontaneum. The sequence continues at coordinate 22,309,906 of CM039608.1, read as the reverse complement.
CACGGTTTGCACCAAATGTACCATAGCTTCATAAACTATTTTGGACGCACCTGATGGAACTCCTAGGCGACGTGGGTCATGTAGAATCTCATTTCGATCCTTTTGGAGATAGAGTTAGTTTTGGTGCATGATAGTTGCACAATTTGCGCCAAATGTACCATAGGCTCAGAAATCGTTTTGGACACACCGGATGATACTCCTAGGTGACGAGGCTCAAATGGAAGCTCGTTTTGGTTCATTTGGTGAGAGTGCTAATCTTGATTCAAGATAGGTGCACAGTTTTCGCCGACCGTACTATAAGCTCAGAAATCATTTTGGATGCACCCGATGGAACTCCTAGGGGACATAGGTCCTGTAGAATCTCGTTTTGGTCCATTTGAAGATAGTGTTAGTCTCGGTGCAAGATAGATCCACAGTTTGCACCAAACGTATCATAGCCTCAGAAATTATTTTGGACGCACCTGATGGAACTCCTAGGTGACGTGGGTCATGTAGAATCTCCTTTCGATCCTTTTGGAGGTAGTGTTAGTTTCGGTGAATGATAGGTGCACAGTTTGTGCCAAACATATCATAGGCTCGACAATTGTTTTGGATGCACCGGATGGTACTCCTGGGTGACGAGGCTCAAATGGAAGCTCGTTTTGGTTCGTTTGGAGATTATGCTTATCTTGATTCAAGATAGGTGCACGGTTTGCTCCGAACATACTATAAGCTCAGAAATCAATTTGGACGCAACCGATGGAACTCTTAGGTGACGTGGGTCATGTAGAATCTTGTTTCGGTCCATTTGGAGATAGTGTTAGTCTCGGTGCAAGATAGATCCATAGTTTGCACCAAACGTAACATAGCTTCAGAAACTGTTTTGGATGTACCTGATGGAACTCCTAGGTGATGTGGGTCATGTAGAACCTCATTTCGATCCTTTTATAGATAGTGTTAGTTTTGGTTCAAGATAGGTGCACAGTTTGCACCAAACGTACTATAGGCTCAGAAATTGTTTTGGACACACCGGATGGTACTCCTAGGTGACGAGGCTCAAATGGAAGCTCGTTTTGGTTCGTTTGGAGATTGTGCTAATCTTGATTCATGAGATAGGTGCACGGTTTGTGCTAAACGTACCGTAAGCTTGAAATCATTTTGGACGCACTAGATGGAACTCGTTGGTGACGTGGGTCATGTAGAATCTCGTTTCGGTCCGTTTGCATATTGTGCTAGTATCGATGTAAGATAGATCCATAGTTTGCACCAAATGTACCATAGCTTCAGAAACTATTTTGGACGCACCTGATGGAACTCCTAGGTGACGTGGGTCATGTTGAATCTCCTTTCGCTCCTTTTTGGAGATAGTGTTAGTTTCGGTGCGTGATAGGTGCACGGTTTGTGCCAAACATACCATAGGCTCAGAAATTGTTTTGGATGCACCAAATGGTACTCCTAGGTGACGAGGGTCAAATGGAAGCTCATTTCGGATCATATGGAAATGGTGCCAATCTTGATTCAAGATAGGTGCACAGTTTGATCTCTC
>CM039608.1:22224749-22308281 GCA_022457205.1 Saccharum spontaneum | reverse complement strand
CGTGGGTCATGTAGAATCTCGTTTCGGTCCGTTTGCATATTGTGCTAGTATCGATGTAAGATAGATCCATAGTTTGCACCAAATGTACCATAGCTTCAGAAACTATTTTGGACGCACCTGATGGAACTCCTAGGTGACGTGGGTCATGTTGAATCTCCTTTCGCTCCTTTTTGGAGATAGTGTTAGTTTCGGTGCGTGATAGGTGCACGGTTTGTGCCAAACATACCATAGGCTCAGAAATTGTTTTGGATGCACCAAATGGTACTCCTAGGTGACGAGGGTCAAATGGAAGCTCATTTCGGATCATATGGAAATGGTGCCAATCTTGATTCAAGATAGGTGCACAGTTTGCGCCAAACGTACCGTAGACTCAGAAATCATTTTGGACGCATCTGATAGAACTCCTAGGTGACGTGGGTCATGTAGAATTTCATTTCAGATTGTTTGGAGATAGTGTTAGACTCGGTGCAAGATAGATCCATGGTTTGCACCAAACATACCATAGCCTCAAAAATCATTTTGAACGCACCGGATGGTACTCCTAGGTGACGAGGCTCAAATGAAAGCTCGTTTCGGTTCATTTCGAGATAGTACCATAAGCTCAAAAATCATTTTGGACGCACCCGATGGAACTCCTAGGTGACGTGGGTCATGTAGAACCTCGTTTCGGTCCATTTTGAGATAGTGTTAGTCTCAGTGCAAGATAGCCTCAGAAATCATTTTGGACGCACTAGATGGAACTCCTAGGTGTTGTGGGTCGTGTAGAATCTCTATTCGGTACTTTTATAGATAGTGTTAGTTTCATGCATGACAGCTGCAGGGTTTGCGACAAACATACCATAGGCTCATAAATTATTTTGGATGCACCGGATGGTACTCCTGGGTGACGAGGTTCAAATGGAAGCTCGATTTAGTCCGTTTGAAGATAATGTTAGTTTCAGTGCAACATAGGTGCACAGTTTGTGCCAAACGTACCATAGGCTCAGAAATCGATTTGGACACACCGAATGATACTCCTAGGTGACGAGGCTCAAATGGAAGCTTGTTTCGGTTCGTTTGGAGATAGTGCCAATCTTGATTTATGATAGGTGCACGGTTTGCGCCAAACGTACAGTAAGCTCGAACATTAATTTGGACGCACCCGATGGAACTCCTAGGTGACGTGGGTCATGTGGAATCTTGTTTCGGTCCATTTGGAGATAATGTTGGTATCGGTGCAAGATAGATCCACAATTTGCACCAAACGTTCCATAGCTTCGGAAACCATTTTGGACGCACCTGATGGAACTTCTAGGTGATGTGGGTCATGTAGAATCTCATTTCGATCCTTTAGGAGATGGTATTAGTTTCGGTGCATGATAGCTGCACAATTTGCGCCAAATGTACCATAGGCTCAGAAATCATTTTGGACACACCGGATGGTACTCCTAGGTGAGGAGACACAAATGAAAGCTCGTTTCGGTTTGTTTGGAGATTGTGCTAATCTTAATTCAAGATAGGTGCACAGTTTTTGCCGAATGTACAGTAAGCTTAGAAATCATTTTGGACGCACCCGATGGAACTCCTAGGTGACGTGGGTTATGTAGAATCTCATTTTGGTCCATTTGGAGATAGTTTTAACCTCGGGGCAAGATAGATACACAGTTTGCACCAAGGTACCATAGCCTCAGAAACCAGGTTGGACGCACCTAATGGAACTCCTAGGCGACGTGGGTCATGTAGAATCTCGTTTCGATCCTTTTTGAGATAGTGTTAGTTTTGGTGCATGATAGGTGCACGGTTTGCGCCAAACATACCATAGGCTCAGAAATTATTTTGGATGCACTGGATGGTACCCCTAGGTGACGAGGCTCAAATGGAAGCTCGTTTCAGTCCTTTTGGAGATGGTGTTATTTCGGTGCATGATAGTTGCACAATTTGTGCCAAACGTACTATAGGGTCAGAAATCAGTTTGGACACACCGGATGGTACTCCTAGGTGACGAGGCACAAATGGAAGCTCGTTTCGGTTCGTTTGGAGATTGTGCTAATCTTGATTCAAGATAGGTGCATGATTTGCGCCGAACGTACCGTAAGCTCCAAAATCATATTGGACGCACCCGATGGAACTCCTAGGTGACGTGGGCCATGTAGAATCTTGTTTCGGTCCATTTGGATATAGTGTTAGTCTCGGTGCAAGATAGATACACAGTTTGCACCAAACATACCATAGCCTCAGAAATCATTTTAGACGCACCTGATGGAACTCCTAGGTGACGTGGGTCATGTAGAATATCGTTTCGATCCATTTGGAGATAGTGTTAGTCTCGGTGCAAGATAGATCCATAGTTTGAACCAAATGTACCATAGCCTCATAAATCATTTTGGACGCATCTGATGGAACTCCAAGGAGATGTGGGTCATGTAGAATCTCATTTCGGTCTGTTTGGAGATAGTGTTAGAGTCGGTGCAAGATATATCCATAGTTTGCACCAAACATACCATGGCCTCAGAAATCGTTTTGAACGCACCGGATGGTACTCTTTGGTGACAAGACTCAAATGAAAGCTCGTTTCGGCCTGTTTAGAGATTGTGCTAATCTTGATTCAAGATAGGAGCACAGTTTGCGCCGAACGTACTGTAAGCTCGGAAGTCATTTTGGACGAGCCCGATGGAACTCCTAGGTGACGTGGGTCATGTAGAATCTTGTTTCGTTTGGAGATAGTGTTAGTATCGGTGCAAGATGGATGCACAGTTTGCGCCAAACATACCATAACTTCAGAAAATGTTTTAGACGCACCTGATGGAACTCCCAGGTGACGTGGGTCATGTAGAATCTCGTTTGGATCCTTTTGGAGATAGTGTTAATTTCGGTGCATGATAGGTGCACAGTTTGCGCGAAACACACCATAGGTTCAAATGGAAGCTCGTTTCGGTTCGTTTAGAGATAGTGCTAATCTTGATATATGATAGGTGCACGGTTTGCGCCTAACGTACCGTAAGCTAGGAAATTATTTTTGACGCACGCAATGGAACTCCTAGTTGACGTGGGTGACGTAGAATCTCGTTTCGGTTCGTTTGGAGATAGTGTTAGTATCGGTGCAAGATAGATCCACAGTTTGTACCAAACGTACCGTAACCGTTTTGGACGCACCTGATGGAACTCCTAGGGGATATAGGTCATGTAGAATCTCGTTTCAATCCTTTTGGAGATGGTGTTAGTTTTGGTGCATGATAGTTGCACAATTTGTGCCAAACATACCACAGGCTCATAAATCATTTTGAACACAACGGATGGTACTCCTAGGTGACAAGGCTCAAATGGAAGCTCGTTTTGGTTCGTTTGGAGATTGTGCTAATCTTGAATCAAGATCGGTGCACGGTTTGCGCCAAATGTACCATAGACTCAGAAATCATTTCAGACGCATCTGATGGAACTCCTAGGAGATGTGCGCCATGTAGAATCTCGTTTCGGTTTGTTTGGAGATAGTATTAGACTCGGTGCAAGATAGATCCACAGTTTGCACCAAACGTACCATTGCTTCAGAAACCGTTTTGGACGCACCTGATGGAACTCTTAGGTGACATGGGTCATGTAGAATGTCATTTCGATCCTTTTGGAGATAGTGTTAGTTTCAGTGCATGATAGTTGCACAATTTGCGCCAAAAGTACCATAGGCTCAGAAATCATTTTGGACACATCAAATGATACTGCTAGGTGACATGGGTCATGTAGAATCTCGTTTTGGTCCATTTGGAGATAGTTTTAGCCTCAGTGGAAGATAGATACACAGTTTGCACCAAAGGTACCATAGCCTCAGAAACTGTTTTGGAGCACCTGGTGAAACTCCTAGGTGACGTGGGTCATGTAGAATCTCCTTTCGGTCCTTTTAGAGATATTGTTAGTTTCGGTGCGTGATATGTGCACAGTTTGCACGAAACATACCATAGGCTCAGAAATCATTTTGGACACACCGGATGGTACTCCTAAGTGATGGGGCTCAAATGGAAGCTCGTTTCAGTTCGTTTGGAGATTGTGCTAATCTTGATTCAAGACAGATGCACGGTTTGCACCGAACATACCGTAAGCTCGGAAATCATTTTGAACGCACCCGATAGAACTCCAAGGTGACCTGGGTCATGTAGAATCTCATCTCGGTCCATTTGGAGATAGTGTTAGTCTCAGTGCAAGATAGATCCATAGTTTGAACCAAATGTACCAGAGCCTTAGAAATCATTTTGGACGCACCTGATGGAACTGCCAGGTGACGTGGGTCATGAAGAATCTTGTTTTGATCCTTTTGGAGATAGTGTTAGTTTCGGTGCGTGATAGATGCACAGTTTGCACGAAACACCCCATAGGCTTAGAAATCGTTTTGGACACACTGGATGGTACTCCTAGGTGACGAGGCTCAAATGGAACCTCGTTTCGGTTCGTTTAGAGATAGTGCTAATCTTGATATAAGATAGGTGCACGGTTTGCGCCTAACGTAATGTGAGCTCGGAAATTATTTTTGACGCACGCAATGGAACTCCTAGGTGACGTGGGTCATGTAGAATCTCGTTTCGGTCCGTTTGGAGATACTATTAGTATCGGTGCAAGATAGATCCACAGTTTGCACCAAACGTACCATAACTGTTTTGGACGCATCTGATGGAACTCCTAGGATATGTGGGCCACGTAGAATCTCATTTCGGTCCGTTTGGAGATAGAGTTAGACTTGGTGCAAGATAGACCCACAGTTTGCACCAAATGTACCATAGCCTTAGAAATCATTTTGAACGCACTGGATGGTACTCTTAGGTGCCAAGACTCAAATGAAAGCTCGTTTCGGCCTGTTTGGAGATTGTGCTAATCTTGATTCAAGATAGGTGCTCGGTTTGCGCCGAACATACTGTAAGCTCGGAAATCATTTTGGACGCACCCGATGGAACTCCTTGGTGACGTGGGTCATGTAGAATCTCGTTTTGGTCCTTTTGGAGATAGTGTTAGTTTTGGTGCATGATAGGTGCACATTTTGCGCAAAACATACCATAGGCTCAGAAATTATTTTGGATGCACTAGATGGTACCCCTAGGTGACGAGGCTCAAATGGAAGCTCGTTTCGGTCCATTTGGAGACAATGTTAGTTTTAGTGCAAGATAGGAGCACAGTTTAGGCCAAACGTACCATAGGCTCAGAAATCGTTTTGGACACACCGGATGATGCTCCTAGGTGACGAGGCTCAAATGGAAGCTCGTTTCGGTTCAATTGGAGATAGCGCTAATATTGATTCTAGATAGGTGCGCGGTTTGTGCCGTACATACTGTAAGCTCAGAAATCATTTTGGACGCACCCGATGAAACTCCTAGGTGATGTGGGTCATGTAGAATCTCATTTTGGTCCATTTGCAGATAATGTTAGTATCGGTGCAAGATAGATCCACAGTTTGCACCAAACGTACCATGACCATTTTGGACGCACCTGATGGAACTCCTAGGTGATGTGGGTCATGTAGAATCTCATTTTGCTCCTTTTGGAGATGGTGATAGTTTCGGTGCATGATAGTTGCACAATTTGCGCCAAACGTACCATAGGCTCATAAATCATTTTGTACACAACGGATGGTACTCCTAGGTGACGAGGCTCAAATGGAAGCTCATTTTGGTTCGTTTGGAGATTGTGCTAATCTTGAATTAAGATAGGTGCACTGTTTGCGCCAAACGTACCATAGACTTAGAAATCATTTTGGGCGCATCTGATCGAACACCTAGGAGATGTGGGCCATGTAGAATCTCATTTTGGTCCGTTTGGAGATCGTGTTAGACTCGGTGGAAGATAGATCCACAGTTTGCACCAAACGTACCATAGCCTCAGAAATCATTTTGAACACACTAGATGGTACTCTTAGGTGGCAAGACTCAAATGAAAGCTCGTTTTGGCCTGTTTGGAGATTGTGCTAATCTTGATTCAAGATAGGTGCATGGTTTGCGCCGAACATACCGTAACCTCGGAAATCATTTTGGACGCACCCAATGGAACTCCTTGGTGACGTGGGTCATGTAGAATCTCGTTTTGGTCCTTTTGGAGATAGTGTTAGCTTTGGTGCATGATAGGTGCATGGTTTGCGCCAAACATACCATAGGCTCAGAAATTATTTTGGATGCACTGGATGGTACCACTAGGTGACGAGGCTCAAATGGAAGCTCGTTTCGGTCCATTTGGCGACAATGTTAGTTTCAGTGCAAGATAGGAGCACAGTTTACGACAAACGTAGCATAGGCTATGAAATCGTTTTGGACACACCGGATGATACTCCTAGGTGACGAGGCTCAAATGGAAGCTTGTTTCGGTTCATTTGGAGATAGCGCTAATCTTGATTCTAGATAGGTGCATTGTTTTCGCCGAACGTATTGTAAGCTCAGAAATCATTTTGGACGCACCAGAAGGAACTCTTAAGTGAAGTGGTTCATGTAGAATCTCGTTTCGGTCCATTTGCAGATAGTGTTAGTATCGGTGCAAGATAGATACACAGTTTGCACGAAACATGCCATAGCCTCAGAAATCATTTTGGACGCACCTAATGGAACTCTTAGGAGATGTGGGCCATGTAGAATCTCGTTTCGGTCCACTTGGAGATAGTGATAGACTCCATGCAAGATAGATCCATAGTTTGCACCAAATGTACCATAGCCTCAGAAATCGTTTTGAACGCACTGGATGGTACTCTTAGGTGACAAGACTCAAATGAAAGGTTGTTTCGGCCTATTTGGAGATTGTGCTAATCTTGATTCATGATAGGTGCACCATTTGCGCCGAACATACCGTAACCTCGGAAATCATTTTGGACGCACCCGATGGAACTCCTTGGGGACGTGGGTCATGTAGAATCTCATTTTGGTCCTTTTAGAGATAGTGTTAGTTTTGGTGCATGATTGGTGCATGGTTTGCGCCAAACATATCATAGGCTAAGAAATTATTTTGGATGCACTAGATGGTACCACTAGGTGACGAGGCTCAAATGGAAGCTCGATTCGGTCCATTTGGCGACAATGTTAGTTTCACTTCAAGATAGGAGCACAGTTTAGGCCAAACGTAGCATAGGCTCAGAAATCGTTTTGGACACACCGGATGATACTCCTAGGTGACAAGGCTCAAATGGAAGCTCGTTTCGGTTCATTTGGAGAAAGCGCTAATCTTGATTCTAGATAGGTGTACGGTTTGCGCCGAACGTACTGTAAGCTCGGAAATCATTTTGGACGCCCTCGATGAAACTCCTAGGTGATGTGGGTCATGTAGAATCTCGTTTTGGTCCTTTTAGAGATAGTGTTAGTTTTGGTGCATGATAGGTGCATGGTTTGCGCCAAACATACCATAGGCTCAGAAATTATTTCGGATGCACTAGATGGTACCACTAGGTGACGAGGCTCAAATGGATGCTCGTTTTGGTCCATTTGGCGACAATGTTAGTTTCAGTGCAAGATAAGAGCACAGTTTAGGCCAAACGTAGCATAGGCTCAGAAATCGTTTTGGACACACCAGATGATACTCCTAGGTGACGAGGCTCAAATGGAAGCTCGTTTAGGTTCATTTGGAGATAGCGCTAATCTTGATTCTAGATAGGTGCGTTGTTTTCGCCGAACGTATTGTAAGCTCGGAAATCATTTTCGATGCACCAGAAGGAACTCCTAGGTGAAGTGGTTCATGTAGAATCTCGTTTTAGTCCATTTGCAGATAGTGTTAGTATCGGTGCAAGATAGATACACAGTTTGCACGAAACATACCATAGCCTCAGAAATCATTTTGGACGCACCTAATGGAACTCTTAGGAGATGTGGGCCATGTAGAATCTCATTTCGGTCATCTTAGAGATAGTGATAGACTCGGTGCAAGATAGATCCATAGTTTGCACCAAACGTACCATAGCCTCAGAAATCATTTTGAACACACTGGATGGTACTCTTAGGTGACAAGACTCAAATGAAAGCTTGTTTCGGCCTATTTGGAGATTGTGCTAATCTTGATTCATGATAGGTGCACCGTTTGCGCTGAACATACCGTAACCTCGGAAATCATTTTGGACGCACCCGATGGAACTCCTTGGTGACGTGGGTCATGTAGAATCTCATTTTGGTCCTTTTAGAGATAGTGTTAGTTTTGGTGCATGATAGGTGCATGGTTTGCGCCAAACATACCATAGGCTCAAAAATTATTTTGGATGCACTGGATGGTACCACTAGGTGACGAGGCTCAAATGGAAGCTCGTTACGGTCCATTTGGCGACAATGTTAGTTTCAGTGTAAGATAGGAGCACAGTTTAGGCCAAACGTAGCATAGGCTCAGAAATTGTTTTGCACACATCGGATGATACTCCTAGGTGACGAGGCTCAAATGGAAGCTCGTTTCGGTTCATTTGGAGATAGCGCTAATCTTGATTCTAGATAGGTGCATGGTTTGCGCCGAACGTAATGTAAGCTCGGAAATCATTTTGGACGCGCTCGATGAAACTCCTAGGTGATGTGGGTCATGTAGAATCTTGTTTTGGTCCATTTGCTGATAATGTTAGTATCGGTGCAAGATAGATCCACAGTTTACACCAAACGTACCATGACTGTTTTGGACGCACCTGATGGAACTCCTAGGTGACGTGGGTCATGTAGAATCTCATTTTGATCCTTTTGGAGATGGTGATAGTTTCGGTGCATGATAGTTGCACAATTTGCGCCAAACGTACCATAGGCTCATAAATCATTTTGGACACAACGGATGGTACTCCTAGGTGACGAGGCTCAAATGGAAGCTCATTTTGGTTCGTTTGGAGATTGTGCTAATCTTGAATTAAGATAGGTGCACTGTTTGCGCCAAACATACCATAGACTTAGAAATCATTTTTGACGCATCTGATCGAACACCTAGGAATTGTGGGCCATGTAGAATCTCATTTCGGTCCGTTTGGAGATCGTGTTAGACTCGGTGCAAGAAAGATCCACAGTTTGCACCAAACGTACCATAGCCTCAGAAATCATTTTGAACGCACTAGATGGTACTCTTAGGTGGTAGGACTCAAATGAAAGCTCGTTTTGGCCTGTTTGGAGATTGTGCTAATCTTGATTCAAGATAGGTGCACGGTTTGCGCCGAACATACCGTAAGCTCGGAAATCATTTTGGACGCACCCAATGGAACTCCTTGGTGACGTGGGTCATGTAGAATCTCGTTTTGGTCCTTTTGGAGATAGTGTTAGTTTTGGTGCATGATAGGTGCATGGTTTGCGCCAAACATACCATGGGCTCAGAAATTATTTTGGATGCACTGGATGGTACCACTAGGTGACGAGGCTCAAATGGAAGCTCATTTCGGTCCATTTGGCGACAATGTTAGTTTCAGTGCAAGATAGGAGCACAGTTTAGGACAAACGTAGCATAGGCTCAGAAATCGTTTTGGACACACCGGATGATACTCCTAGGTGACGAGGCTCAAATGGAAGCTCGTTTCGGTTCATTTGGAGAAAGCGCTAATCTTGATTCTAGATAGGTGTACGGTTTGCGCCGAACGTACTGTAAGCTCGGAAATCATTTTGGACGCCCTCGATGAAACTCCTAGGTGATGTGGGTCATGTAGAATCTCGTTTTGTTCCCTTTACAGATAGTGTTAGTTTTGGTGCATGATAGGTGCATGGTTTGCGCCAAACATACCATAGGCTCAGAAATTATTTCGGATGCACTAGATGGTACCACTAGGTGACGAGGCTCAAATGGATGCTCGTTTTGGTCCATTTGGCGACAATGTTAGTTTCAGTGCAAGATAGGAGCACAGTTTAGGCCAAATGTAGCATAGGCTCAGAAATCGTTTTGGACACACCGGATGATACTCCTAGGTGACGAGGCTCAAATGGAAGCTCGTTTAGGTTCATTTGGAGATAGCGCTAATCTTGATTCTAGATAGGTGCGTTGTTTTTGCCGAACGTATTGTAAGCTCGGAAATCATTTTGGACGCACCAGAAGGAACTCCTAGGTGAAGTGGTTCATGTAGAATCTCGTTTCAGTCCATTTGCAGATAGTGTTAGTATCGGTGCAAGATAGATACACAGTTTGCACGAAACGTACCATAGGCTCATAAATCATTTTGGACACAACGGATGGTACTCCTAGGTGACGAGGCTCAAATGGAAGCTCTTATTTTGGTTCGTTTGGAGATTGTGCTAATCTTGAATTAAGATAGGTGCACTGTTTGCGCCAAACGTACCATAGACTTAGAAATCATTTTGGACGCATCGCATCGAACACCTAGGAATTGTGGGCCATGTAGAATCTCATTTCGGTCCGTTTGGAGATCGTGTTAGACTCGGTGCAAGAAAGATCCACAGTTTGCACCAAACGTACCATAGCCTCAGAAATCATTTTGAACGCACTAGATGGTACTCTTAGGTGGCAGGACTCAAATGAAAGCTCGTTTTGGCCTGTTTGGAGATTGTGCTAATCTTGATTCAAGATAGGTGCACGGTTTGCGCCGAACATACCGTAAGCTCGGAAATCATTTTGGACGCACCCAATGGAACTCCTTGGTGACGTGGGTCATGTAGAATCTCGTTTTGGTCCTTTTGGAGATAGTGTTAGTTTTGGTGCATGATAGGTGCATGGTTTGCGCCAAACATACCATGGGCTCAGAAATTATTTTGGATGCACTGGATGGTACCACTAGGTGACGAGGCTCAAACGGAAGCTCATTTCGGTCCATTTGGCGACAATGTTAGTTTCAGTGCAAGATAGGAGCACAGTTTAGGACAAACGTAGCATAGGCTCAGAAATCGTTTTGGACACACCGGATGATACTCCTAGGTGACGAGGCTCAAATGGAAGCTCGTTTCGGTTCATTTGGAGAAAGCGCTAATCTTGATTCTAGATAGGTGCCTTGTTTTCGTCGAACGTATTGTAAGCTCGGAAATCATTTTGGACGCACCAGAAGGAACTCCTAGGTGAAGTGGTTCATGTAGAATCTCGTTTCGGTCCGTTTGCAGATAGTGTTAGTATCGGTGCAAGATAGATACACAGTTTGCACGAAACATGCCATAGCCTCAGAAAGCATTTTGGACGCACCTAATGGAACTCTTAGGAGATGTGGGCCATGTAGAATCTCATTTCGGTCATCTTAGAGATAGTGATAGACTCGGTGCAAGATAGATCCATAGTTTGCACCAAACGTACCATAGCCTCAGAAATCGTTTTGAACACACTGGATGGTACTCTTAGGTGACAAGACTCAAATGAAAGGTTGTTTCAGCCTATTTGGAGATTGTGCTAATCTTGATTCATGATAGGTGCACCGTTTGCGCCGAACATACCGTAACCTCAGAAATCATTTTGGACGCACCCGATGGAACTCCTTGGTGACGTGGGTCATGTAGAATCTCATTTTGGTCCTTTTAGAGATAGTGTTAGTTTTGGTGCATGAGTGGTGCAAGGTTTGCGCCAAACATACCATGGGCTCAGAAATTTTTTTGGATGCACTGGATGGTACCACTAGGTGACGAGGCTCAAACGGAAGCTCATTTCGGTCCATTTGGCGACAATGTTAGTTTCAGTGCAAGATAGGAGCACAGTTTAGGACAAACGTAGCATAGGCTCAGAAATCGTTTTGGACACACCGGATGATACTCCTAGGTGACGAGGCTCAAATGGAAGCTCGTTTCGGTTCATTTGGAGAAAGCGCTAATCTTGATTCTAGATAGGTGCCTTGTTTTCGTCGAACGTATTGTAAGCTCGGAAATCATTTTGGACGCACCAGAAGGAACTCCTAGGTGAAGTGGTTCATGTAGAATCTCATTTCAGTCCATTTGCAGATAGTGTTAGTATCGGTGCAAGATAGAAACACAGTTTGCACGAAACATACCATAGCCTCAGAAATCATTTTGGACGCACCTAATGGAACTCTTAGGAGATGTGGGCCATGTAGAATCTCGTTTCGGTCATCTTAGAGATAGTGATAGACTCGGTGCAAGATAGATCCATAGTTTGCACCAAACGTACCATAGCCTCAGAAATCATTTTGAACGCACTGGATGGTACTCTTAGGTGACAAGACTCAAATGAAAGCTTGTTTCGGCCTATTTGGAGATTGTGCTAATCTTGATTCATGATAGGTGCACCATTTGCGCCGAACATACCGTAACCTCGGAAATCATTTTGGACGCACCCGATGCAACTCCTTGGTGACGTGGGTCATGTAGAATCTCATTTTGATCCTTTTAGAGATAGTGTTAGTTTTGGTGCATGATAGGTGCATGGTTTGCGCCAAACATACCATAGGCTCAAAAATTATTTCGGATGCACTGGATGGTACCACTAGGTGACGAGGCTCAAATGGAAGCTCGTTTCGGTCCATTTGGCGACAATGTTAGTTTCAGTGTAAGATAGGAGCACAGTTTAGGCCAAACGTAGCATAGGCTCAGAAATTGTTTTGGACACACCAGATGAAACTCCTAGGTGACGAGGCTCAAATGGAAGCTCGTTTCGGTTCATTTGGAGATAGCGCTAATCTTGATTCTAGATAGGTGTACGGTTTGCGCCGAACGTAGTGTAAGCTCGGAAATCATTTTGGACGCGCTCGATGAAACTCCTAGGTGATGTGGGTCATGTAGAATCTTGTTTTGGTCCATTTGCTGATAATGTTAGTATCGGTGCAAGATAGATCCACAGTTTGCACCAAACGTACCATGACTGTTTTGGACGCACCTGATGGAACTCCTAGGTGACGTGGGTCATGTAGAATCTCATTTTGATCCTTTTGGAGATGGTGATAGTTTCGGTGCATGATAGTTGCACAATTTGCGCCAAACGTACCATAGGCTCATAAATCATTTTGGACACAACGGATGGTACTCCTAGGTGACGAGGCTCAAATGGAAGCTCATTTTGGTTCGTTTGGAGATTGTACTAATCTTGAATTAAGATAGGTGCACTGTTTGCGCCAAACGTACCATAGACTTAGAAATCATTTTGGACGCATCTGATCGAACTCCTAGGAGATGTGGGCCATGTAGAATCTCATTTCGGTCCGTTTGGAGATCGTGTTAGACTCGGTGCAAGATAGATCCACAGTTTGCACCAAACGTACCATAGCCTTAGAAATCATTTTGAACGCACTAGATGGTACTCTTAGGTGGCAAGACTCAAATGAAAGCTTGTTTTGGCCTGTTTGGAGATTGTGCTAATCTTGATTCAAGATAGGTGCACGGTTTGCGCCGAACATACCGTAAGCTCAGAAATCATTTTGGACGCACACAATGGAACTCCTTCGTGACATGGGTCAGGTAGAATCTCGTTTTGGTCCTTTTGGAGATAGTGTTAGTTTTGGGGCATGATAGGTGCATGGTTTGCGCCAAACATACCATGGGCTCAGAAATTATTTTGGATGCACTGGATGGTACCACTAGGTGACGAGGCTCAAATGGAAGCTCGTTTCGGTCCATTTGGCGACAATGTTAGTTTCAGTGCAAGATAGGAGCACAGTTTAGGCCAAACGTAGCATAGGCTCAGAAATTGTTTTGGACACACCGGATGATACTCCTAGGTGACGAGGCTCAAATGGAAGCTCGTTTAGGTTCATTTGGAGATAGCTCTAATCTTGATTCTAGATAGGTGCATTGTTTTCGCCGAACGTATTGTAAGCTCGGAAATCATTTTGGACGCACCAGAAGGAACTCCTAGGTTAAGTGGTTCGTGTAGAATCTTCTTTCAGTCCGTTTGCAGATAGTGTTAGTATCGGTGCAAGATAGATACACAGTTTGCACGAAACATACCATAGCCTCAGAAATCATTTTGGACGCACCTAATGGAACTCTTAGGAGATGTGGGCCATGTAGAATCTCGTCTCGGTCCACATGGAGATAGTGATAGACTCGGTGCAAGATAGATCCATAGTTTGCACCAAACGTACCATAGCCTCAGAAATTGTTTTGAACGCACTGGATGGTACTCTTAGGTGACAAGACTCAAATGAAAGCTTGTTTCGGCCTATTTGGAGATTGTGCTAATCTTGATTCATGATAGGTGCACTGTTTGCGCTGAACATACCGTAACCTCAGAAATCATTTTGGACGCACCCGATGGAACTCCTTGGTGACGTGGGTCATGTAGAATCTCGTTTTGGACCTTTTAGAGATAGTGTTAGTTTTGGTGCATGATAGGTGCATGGTTTGCGCCAAACATACCATAGGCTCAGAAATTATTTTGGATGCACTGGATGGTACCACTAGGTGACGAGGCTCAAATGGAAGCTCGTTTCGGTCCATTTGGCGATAATGTTAGTTTCAGTGCAAGATAGGAGCACAGTTTAGGCCAAACGTAGCATAGGCTCAGAAATCGTTTTGGACACACCGGATGATACTCCTAGGTGACGAGGCTCAAATGGAAGCTCGTTTCGGTTCATTTGGAGATAGCGCTAATCTTGATGCTAGATAGGTACACAGTTTACGCCGAACGTACTGTAAGCTCGGAAATCATTTTGGACGCCCTCGATGAAACTCCTAGGTGATGTGGGTCATGTAGAATCTTGTTTTGGTCCGTTTGCTGATAATGTTAGTATCGGTGCAAGATAGATCCACAGTTTGCACCAAACGTACCATGACCGTTTTGGACGCACCTGATGGAACTCCTAGGTGACGTGGGTCATGTAGAATCCAATTTTGATCCTTTTGGAGATGGTGTTAGTTTCGGTGCATGATAGTTGCACAATTTGCGCCAAACGTACCATAGGCTCATAAATCATTTTGGACACAACGGATGGTACTCCTAGGTGACGAGGCTCAAATGGAAGCTCATTTTGGTTCGTTTGGAGATTGTGCTAATCTTGAATTAAGATAGGTGCACGGTTTGCGCCAAACGTACCATAGACTTAGAAATCATTTTGGACACATCTGATCGAACTCCTAGGAGATGTGGGCCATGTAGAATCTCATTTCGGTCCGTTTGGAGATCGTGTTAGACTCGGTGCAAGATAGATCCACAGTTTGCACCAAACGTACCATAGCCTTAGAAATCATTTTGAACGCACTAGATGGTACTCTTAGGTGGCAAGACTCAAATGAAAGCTCGTTTTGGCCTGTTTGGAGATTGTGCTAATCTTGATTCAAGATAGGTGCACGGTTTGCGCCGAACATACCGTAAGCTCAGAAATCATTTTGGACGCACCCAATGGAACTCATTCGTGACATGGGTCATGTAGAATCTCGTTTTGGTCCTTTTGGAGATAGTGTTAGTTTTGGGGCATGATAGGTGCATGGTTTGCGCCAAACATACCATAGGCTCAGAAATTATTTTCGATGCACTAGATGGTACCACTAGGTGACGAGGCTCAAATGGAAGCTCGTTTCGGTCCATTTGGTGACAATGTTAGTTTCAGTGCAAGATAGGAGCACAGTTTACCGGATGATACTCCTAGGTGACGAGGCTCAAATGGAAGCTCATTTCGGTTCATTTGGAGATAGCGCTAATCTTGATTCTAGATAGGTACACGGTTTGCACCGAACGTACTGTAAGCTCGGAAATCATTTTGGACGCCCTCGATGAAACTCCTAGGTGATGTGGGTCATGTAGAATCTTGTTTCGGTCCGTTTGCCGATAATGTTAGTATCGGTGCAAGATAGATACACAGTTTGCACGAAACATACCATAGCCTCAGAAATCATTTTGGACACACCTAATGGAACTCTTAGGAGATGTGGGCCACGTAGAATCTCGTTTCGGTCCACTTGGAGATAGTGATAGACTCGGTGCAAGATAGATCCATAGTTTACACCAAACGTACCATAGCCTCAGAAATCGTTTTGAACGCACTGGATGGTACTCTTAGGTGACAAGACTCAAATGAAAGCTTGTTTCGGCCTATTTGGAGATTGTGCTAATCTTGATTCATGATAGGTGCACCGTTTGCGCCGAACATAACGTAACCTCAGAAATCATTTTGGACGCACCCAATGGAACTCGTTAGTGAAGTGGGTCATGTAGAATCTCATTTTGGTCCTTTTAGAGATAGTGTTAGTTTTGGTGCATGATAGGTGCATGGTTTGCACCAAACATACCATAGGCTTAGAAATTATTTTCGATACACTAGATGGTACCACTAGGTGACGAGGCTCAAATGGAAGCTCGTTTCGGTCCATTTGGCGATAATGTTAGTTTCAGTGCAAGATAGGAGCACAGTTTAGGCCAAACGTAGCATAGGCTCAGAAATCGTTTTGGACACACCGGATGATACTCCTAGGTGACGAGGCTCAAATGGAAGCTCGTTTCGGTTCATTTGGAGATAGCTAATCTTGATGCTAGATAGGTACACGGTTTGCGCCGAACGTACTGTAAGCTCGGAAATCATTTTGGACGCCCTCGATGAAACTCCTAGGTGATGTGGGTCATGTAGAATCTTGTTTTGGTCCGTTTGCTGATAATGTTAGTATCGGTGCAAGATAGATCCACAGTTTGCACCAAACGTACCATGACCGTTTTGGACGCACCTGATGGAACTCCTAGGTGACGTGGGTCATGTAGAATCCAATTTTGATCCTTTTGGAGATGGTGTTAGTTTCGGTGCATGATAGTTGCACAATTTGCGCCAAACGTACCATAGGCTCATAAATCATTTTGGACACAACGGATGGTACTCCTAGGTGACGAGGCTCAAATGGAAGCTCATTTTGGTTCGTTTGGAGATTGTGCTAATCTTGAATTAAGATAGGTGCACGGTTTGCGCCAAACGTACCATAGACTTAGAAATCATTTTGGACACATCTGATCGAACTCCTAGGAGATGTGGGCCATGTAGAATCTCATTTCGGTCCGTTTGGAGATCGTGTTAGACTCGGTGCAAGATAGATCCACAGTTTGCACCAAACGTACCATAGCCTTAGAAATCATTTTGAACGCACTAGATGGTACTCTTAGGTGGCAAGACTCAAATGAAAGCTCGTTTTGGCCTGTTTGGAGATTGTGCTAATCTTGATTCAAGATAGGTGCACGGTTTGCGCCGAACATACCGTAAGCTCAGAAATCATTTTGGACGCACCCAATGGAACTCATTCGTGACATGGGTCATGTAGAATCTCGTTTTGGTCCTTTTGGAGATAGTGTTAGTTTTGGGGCATGATAGGTGCATGGTTTGCGCCAAACATACCATAGGCTCAGAAATTATTTTCGATACACTAGATGGTACCACTAGGTGACGAGGCTCAAATGGAAGCTCGTTTCGGTCCATTTGGTGACAATGTTAGTTTTAGTGCAAGATAGGAGCACAGTTTACCGGATGATACTCCTAGGTGACGAGGCTCAAATGGAAGCTCATTTCGGTTCATTTGGAGATAGCGCTAATCTTGATTCTAGATAGGTACACGGTTTGCACCGAACGTACTGTAAGCTCGGAAATCATTTTGGACGCCCTCGATGAAACTCCTAGGTGATGTGGGTCATGTAGAATCTTGTTTCGGTCCGTTTGCCGATAATGTTAGTATCGGTGCAAGATAGATACACAGTTTGCACGAAACATACCATAGCCTCAGAAATCATTTTGGACACACCTAATGGAACTCTTAGGAGATGTGGGCCATGTAGAATCTCGTTTCGGTCCACTTGGAGATAGTGATAGACTCGGTGCAAGATAGATCCATAGTTTACACCAAACGTACCATAGCCTCAGAAATCGTTTTGAACGCACTGGATGGTACTCTTAGGTGACAAGACTCAAATGAAAGCTTGTTTCGGCCTATTTGGAGATTGTGCTAATCTTGATTCATGATAGGTGCACCGTTTGCGCCGAACATAACGTAACCTCGGAAATCATTTTGGACGCACCCAATGGAACTCGTTAGTGAAGTGTATCATGTAGAATCTCATTTTGGTCCTTTTAGAGATAGTGTTAGTTTTGGTGCATGATAGGTGCATGGTTTGCGCCAAACATACCATAGGCTCAGAAATTATTTTCGATACACTAGATGGTACCACTAGGTGACGAGGCTCAAATGGAAGCTCGTTTCGGTCCATTTGGCGATAATGTTAGTTTCAGTGCAAGATAGGAGCACAGTTTAGGCCAAACGTAGCATAGGCTCAGAAATCGTTTTGGACACACCGGATGATACTCCTAGGTGACGAGGCTCAAATGGAAGCTCGTTTTGGTTCATTTGGAGATAGCTAATCTTGATGCTAGATAGGTACACGGTTTGCGCCGAACGTACTGTAAGCTCGGAAATCATTTTGGACGCCCTCGATGAAACTCCTAGGTGATGTGGGTCATGTAGAATCTTGTTTTGGTCCGTTTGCTGATAATGTTAGTATCGGTGCAAGATAGATCCACAGTTTGCACCAAACGTACCATGACCGTTTTGGACGCACCTGATGGAACTCCTAGGTGACGTGGGTCATGTAGAATCCAATTTTGATCCTTTTGGAGATGGTGTTAGTTTCGGTGCATGATAGTTGCACAATTTGCGCCAAACGTACCATAGGCTCATAAATCATTTTGGACACAACGGATGGTACTCCTAGGTGACGAGGCTCAAATGGAAGCTCATTTTGGTTCGTTTGGAGATTGTGCTAATCTTGAATTAAGATAGGTGCACGGTTTGCGCCAAACGTACCATAGACTTAGAAATCATTTTGGACACATCTGATCGAACTCCTAGGAGATGTGGGCCATGTAGAATCTCATTTCGGTCCGTTTGGAGATCGTGTTAGACTCGGTGCAAGATAGATCCACAGTTTGCACCAAACGTACCATAGCCTTAGAAATCATTTTGAACGCACTAGATGGTACTCTTAGGTGGCAAGACTCAAATGAAAGCTTGTTTTGGCCTGTTTGGAGATTGTGCTAATCTTGATTCAAGATAGGTGCACGGTTTGCGCCGAACATACCGTAAGCTCAGAAATCATTTTGGACGCACCCAATGGAACTCCTTCGTGACATGGGTCATGTAGAATCTCGTTTTGGTCCTTTTGGAGATAGTGTTAGTTTTGGGGCATGATAGGTGCATCGTTTGCGCCAAACATACCATAGGCTCAGAAATTATTTTCGATACACTAGATGGTACCACTAGGTGACGAGGCTCAAATGGAAGCTCGTTTCGGTCCATTTGGTGACAATGTTAGTTTCAGTGCAAGATAGGAGCACAGTTTACCGGATGATACTCCTAGGTGACGAGGCTCAAATGGAAGCTCATTTCGGTTCATTTGGAGATAGCGCTAATCTTGATTCTAGATAGGTACACGGTTTGCACCGAACGTACTGTAAGCTCGGAAATCATTTTGGACGCCCTCGATGAAACTCCTAGGTGATGTGGGTCATGTAGAATCTTGTTTCGGTCCGTTTGCCGATAATGTTAGTATCGGTGCAAGATAGATACACAGTTTGCACGAAACATACCATAGCCTCAGAAATCATTTTGGACACACCTAATGGAACTCTTAGGAGATGTGGGCCATGTAGAATCTCGTTTCGGTCCACTTGGAGATAGTGATAGACTCGGTGCAACATAGATCCATAGTTTACACCAAACGTACCATAGCCTCAGAAATCGTTTTGAACGCACTGGATGGTACTCTTAGGTGACAAGACTCAAATGAAAGCTTGTTTCGGCCTATTTGGAGATTGTGCTAATCTTGATTCATGATAGGTGCACCGTTTGCGCCGAACATACCGTAACCTCGGAAATCATTTTGGACGCACCCAATGGAACTCGTTAGTGACGTGGGTCATGTAGAATCTCATTTTGGTCCTTTTAGAGATAGTGTTAGTTTTGGTGCATGATAGGTGCATGGTTTGCGCCAAACATACCATAGGCTCAGAAATTATTTTGGATGCACTGGATGGTACCTGATGAGGACATCATTGGCTCAAATATGACCATGTCAACCACTTCTATACCAAAGGTGCAACCATTCTATATGAGGCTTATCATTGATGCATTTGATGAATTGGTGCTCCACCATAAAATGTGTATATTTTCATTTTCAGAATTACTTACATGGATCAAGGAAAGGTTTGATTGCATATGGAAAGCATGGAAGGTTAATGAAGTTGATTGGGGACCAAATCCAAGTATTCCCAACGTCCTCCACCTGGACACCACGTCACTTTTGGTCCAAGGAAAGAAAGAGATCAAATCCAACACGTTTTGGGGCTGGATTCGGACTCCAGGACAGCTCCAACTTGTGATGTTCACCACGGTCGCATACGGACTCGGATTGGGACGTTCTAGCACTTTTTGGAAAGCTTATCAAGTCTATTTTCCAACGGATCTGGACCCATGGCTATATCTTATCCGATGCTTCCGCAATCGTCGTTTCAACGCCGGGGCCTTTTCTGCCTTTGGTGCTGTGTCACCCTATTTTGGGCTGATGGCCCATGTATCAAGTTGGGTTCATTAGGGACGTGTCCTAGGGTTGGAGAACGATCCCAACACCCCTGGTTATTCCCCTAGGTATTAATAAGGATTAGAGCCGCCACAAATAGGGGGGTTTTGTTTAGATCAAGTTTAGCCTTTGCTACTTGCTTGTAGGCGCGTGTGCTGATCCAGCCACCCGTCTCCTTGTCTTCAGAACTCCACTCATAATAAGATTCAGTTTGAGGCTTTCAATTTCATCTTGCAAATTCAGTGCTTGTTTCCTTGTTCTTGCTAGTTCTTCAATTGCTTGCAGGACGGGAGCCCTAGTGGCTGGTTGTCGCGCTCCGCAAGATCGTGACAGCCTTTGGAGGTGATGTATCGGTTGCTAAGGCGTGGTCTTGGAAGGCTGTAGTCGGGCCGTGAACATCATCTCCATCCACCAAATCGAGTGATCTCACGCCTCTCATCGAAAGATCGTCCATAAACCCTAGCGGGTTCATATCAGTTGGTAATCAGAGCAAGGTTGATCGGTGAGAGACTTCTAATTCTTTGCTGTTTTTAATCTCCTATGGTCTAGAAAAAGCCAAAACAAAATTAGTAGATTAGTTCTTCATAATCCCAAAACCCCTTTGAGCTTAATACTATTACTGCTTAGTTAGGGCTTATTGAATTAACGGTTGCATCGTCGTGCAAGTTGCTGGTCTTAGCGTCTAGTCGTTTAGAGTTTCGAGTTCTAGTCACGTTTCTGTCACCATCGCAGATTTGAGTTTATTTGTTTCTCTCTAGGAATCCGAGTGGATTTTCAAATTCCTTTGTTTTGTTTACCACCATTATCCTAGCCACGTCCTTGGAGGTTTCATCCACGTCCATATTTCCATCTACAAAAAGGAAATCCAACAAGATCAAGATAGAATTCGATTCGGAGTCCTGTTTTATCTTGAAAACAAAAGCACCATATTTCCTTTGTCAAGAGTCTGAATAGGGAGTTTAAATACAATCTGGAAACCTTAACTTGTCCTCTTTCCAATGGATCAGAGCTTGGTCCTAAATTCATTCTGAGCGCTTCACAATTGCCCTGGAGATTTGCGCGTCTGCTGGTTTTGCAAAACAACCACTTGTTTCACTTTGCTACTGAATCACCCTTCCCAAGGAAACATTTAATTGCTGTAAGTAGCTTGATATTTCTTGTTGCAAAATTTCAGTTTTGTGCTAGTTGAAAAAAAACAGAAGAAAAAAAAGAAAGAAAGAAAGAAAAGAAAGAAAGAAAAGAAAGAAAGAAAAGAAAGACAGAAAGAAAGAAAGAAAAGAAAGAGAAAGAAGAAGAGAAGAGTTTTTCTTTTGTTGTTATTCCTGTCCTTGTGATCCTTCTTTGCTGCTGCTCAGTGACTTCGTTTGTGTCCAGGCTCGCGTCTCTAGCATGTACTAGCCTAGGACCAGCATAATAACGTCGTTGAGCGTTTGTTCAATTTGCTTGCAACTAACGTGGTTCTAGTACTTCCTTGCTTTAGCCCACCTATAGCTCCACATATTTCGACTACAGCTTGACACGTGTTGTTGTTGCGGCACCGATACACTTCACTCCACGGTTGTAGACTTGTTGGTTGCCGTCACCTCTTGTTTGGCTTGGTAAGAACTTGTAAGGGCTTGTTTTAACAAGTTGAGTTTGAGAGAATTACATCTGACACATCCTAGTAGTTGATAGGAGGATACATATTATTTTTGTGTTTCTTGTTTTCTACTAATCATGGCAGGTGATATGGAGATTTTTGAGCTGTTGAAACTAGACCCTCATATTCAGGATGTCATTCAACACTTGCCATTATATGATGGTAAGTTTGATCCTCAAGCTTACATTGATTGGGAGTTAAAAGTAGACAATGAATTTGATGAGCATGACCTATCCGAGAAACAAAAGATTTGTATTGCCTCTAATATTTTGATTGAATATGCTTTGCTCGAATGGAAACACATTTGTAGGCACATCAAAGTTCCAGAATCTTGGAAAGACTTCAAATTTCTTTTTAGAGATGCATTCGTTCCTGCATATTATGTTGATTATTTGCTTGCAAAATTAGACAACTTGAAGCAGGGTAGCAAGACTGTGAAACAATACTACCATAATTTTAAGATTTGTATCATGTTCGGTGGATTGGATGAATGCATGGAAGATGTTATGAGTAGATTCATGAAAGGGCTCAATTCTGAAATTTGAACCTTATTAATTAGCAAATCATATTGCCATATTGGTCAATTGTTTTGTCTGGCTCTCAATGCTGAAAAAGAGATTCTATTATCTGTGAATACTTGCCAGAATGATGTGACCCATAATGTCCAAAATTTGTCCACTCTGCATGCTAATGAAGAGCAACAAATAGTGGAACCCACTACTAATTTTCCTTTGTCACAAAATGAATTACTCGCGGTTCCTTGTGATAAAGAGGAGTTGTGTGTTGATGATTCTTTTACTCCTATGCCACAAGTAGCAAATAAGTGTGATACTTTTGGTTTGGAACCATACAAATGTGCTGAAGATAAGCTTTTTCATCCTATTACATGTGCACAAGATGAACTGAATTTGTTGTCCTCTTTAAATACTTTGGGTTATATTGAATTTGATATTCTATGTAATCTAAATTATCTAAAAGAGAAACTTAAATTTGATTCTATTTTGCCAAGTTTTAATCATTGTTCGCTTCATGCAATTGGCAAATATGACAACAAAGGAGAATATTTGGTGCATAAAGTTTATATTTGCTCTAATCTGAAATATCCTTTTGGGCCACAATACCATGATCAAATTGAGGGCTGCACTAACACTAATGATGTCTTGCAAAGTTTTTCTAGTTTTTCCCAAATGCAACAGATTAAATATCAAGAAGGGGAGCACGGTTCACTTTTACCTACAACACATCCTCCAACAAAGGTCAAACCGAGGATGGTTTGCCGTCAAGAAGGGGAGAATGATGAGGACATCATTGGCTCAAATATGACCATGTCAACCACTTCTATACCAAAGGTGCAACCATTCTATATGAAGCTTATCATTGATGCATTTGATGAATTGGTGCTCCACCATAAAATATGTATATTTTCATTTTCAGAATTACTTACATGGATAAAGGAAAGGTTTGATTGCATATGGAAAGCATGGTAGGTTAATGAAGTTGATTGGGGACCAAATCCAAGTATTCCCAACGTCCTCCACCTGGACACCACGTCACTTTTGGTCCAAGGAAAGAAAGAGATCAAATCCAACACGTTTTGGGGCTGGATTCGGACTCTAGGACAGCTCCAACTTGTGATGTTCACCACGGTGGCATACGGACTCGGATTGGGACGTTCTAGCACTTTTTGGAAAGCTTATCAAGTCTATTTTCCAACGGATCTGGACCCATGGCTATATCTTATCCGATGCTTCCGCAATCGTCGTTTCAACGCCGGGGCCTTTTCTGCCTTTGGTGCTGTGTCACCCTATTTTGGGCTGATGGCCCATGTATCAAGTTGGGTTCATTAGGGACATGTCCTAGGGTTGGAGAACGATCCCAACACCCCCTGGTCATTCCCCTAGGTATTAATAAGGATTAGAGCCGCCACAAATAGGGGGGTTTTGTTTAGATCAAGTTTAGCCTTTGCTACTTGCTTGTAGGCGCATGTGCTGATCCAGCCACCCGTCTCCTTGTCTTCAGAACTCCACTCATAATAAGATTCAGTTTGAGGCTTTCAATTTCATCTTGCAAATTCAGTGCTTGTTTCCTTGTTCTTGCTAGTTCTTCGATTGCTTGCAGGACGGGAGCCCTAGTGGCTGGTTGTCGTGCTCCACAAGATCGTGACAGCCTTTGGAGGTGGTGTATCGGTTGCTAAGGCGCGGTCTTGGAAGGCTGTAGTCGGGCCGTGAACGTCATCTCCATCCACCAAATCGAGTGATCTCACGCCTCTCATTGAAAGATCGTCCATAAACCCTAGCGGGTTCATATCAGTACCACTAGGTGACGAGGCTCAAATGGAAGCTCGTTTCGGTCCATTTAGCGACAATGTTAGTTTCAGTGCAAGATAGGAGCACAGTTTAGGCCAAACGTAGCATAGGCTCAGAAATCGTTTTGGACACACCTGATGATACTCCTAGGTGACGAGGCTCAAATGGAAGCTCGTTTTGGTTCATTTGGAGATAGCGCTAATCTTGATTCTAGATAGGTGCATTGTTTTCGCCGAACGTATTGTAAGCTCGGAAATCATTTTGGACGCACTAGAAGGAACTCCTAGGTGAAGTGGTTCATGTAGAATCTCGTTTCAGTCCGTTTGCAGATAGTGTTAGTATCGGTGCAAGATAGATACACAGTTTGCACGAAACATGCCATAGCCTCAGAAATCATTTTGGATGCATGATAGGTGCATGGTTTGCGCCAAACATACCATAGGCTCAGAAATTATTTTGGATGCACTGGATGGTACCACTAGGTGACGAGGCTCAAATGGAAGCTCGTTTTGGTCCATTTGGCGACAATGTTAGTTTCAGTGCAAGATAGGAGCACAGTTTAGGCCAAACGTAGCATAGGCTCAGAAATTGTTTTGGACACACCGGATGATACTCCTAGGTGACGAGGCTCAAATGGAAGCTCGTTTCGGTTCATTTGGAGATAGCGCTAATCTTGATTCTAGATAGGTGCATTGTTTTCGCCGAACGTATTGTAAGCTCAGAAATCATTTTGGACGCACCAGAAGGAACTCCTAGGTGAAGTGGTTCATGTAGAATCTTGTTTCGGTCTGTTTGCAGATAGTGTTAGTGTCGGTGCAAGATAGATACACAGTTTGCACGAAACATACCATAGGAGATGTGGGCCATGTAGATTCTCATTTCGGTCCACTTGGAGATAGTGATAGACTCGGTGCACGATAGATCCATAGTTTGCACCAAACATACCATAGCCTCAGAAATCGTTTTGAACGCACTGGATGGTACTCTTAGGTGACAAGACTCAAATGAAAGCTTGTTTCGGCCTATTTGCAGATTGTGCTAATCTTGATTCATGATAGGTGCACCGTTTGCGCCGAACATACCGTAACCTCAGAAATCATTTTGGACGCACCCGATGGAACTCCTTGGTGACGTGGGTCATGTAGAATCTCGTTTTGGACCTTTTAGAGATAGTGTTAGTTTTGGTGCATGATAGGTGCATGGTTTGCGCCAAACATACCATAGGCTCAGAAATTATTTTGGATGCACTAGATGGTACCACTAGGTGACGAGGCTCAAATGGAAGCTCGTTTCGGTCCATTTGGCGACAATGTTAGTTTCAGTGCAAGATAGGAGCACAGTTTAGGCCAAACGTAGCATAGGCTCAGAAATTGTTTTGGACACACCGGATGATACTCCAAGGTGACGAGGCTCAAATGGAAGCTCGTTTCGGTTCATTTGGAGATAGCGCTAATCTTGATTCTAGATAGGTACACGGTTTGCGCCGAACGTACTGTAAGCTCGGAAATCATTTTGGACGCTCTCAATGAAACTCCTAGGTGATGTGGGTCATGTAGAATCTTGTTTTGGTCCGTTTGTCGATAATGTTAGTATCGGTGCAAGATAGATCCACAGTTTGCACCAAACGTACCATGACCATTTTGGACGCACCTGATGGAACTCCTAGGTGACGTGGGTCATGTAGAATGTCATTTTGATCCTTTTGGAGATGGTGTTAGTTTCGGTGCATGATAGTGGCACAATTTGCGCCAAACGTTCCATAGGCTCATAAATCATTTTGGACACAACGGATGGTACTCCTAGGTGACGAGGCTCAAATGGAAGCTCATTTTGGTTCGTTTGGAGATTGTGCTAATCTTGAATTAAGATAAGTGCACGGTTTGCGCCAAACGTACCATGGACTTAGAAATTATTTCGGATGCATCTGATCGAACTCCTAGGAGATGTGGGCCATGTAGAATCTCATTTCGGTCCGTTTCGAGATCGTGTTAGACTCGGTGCAAGATAGATCCACAGTTTGCACCAAACGTACCATAGCCTCAGAAATCATTTTGAACGCACTGGACGGTAGTCTTAGGTGGCAACACTCAAATGAAAGCTCGTTTTGGCCTGTTTGGAGATTGTGCTAATCTTGATTCAAGATAGGTGCACGGTTTGCGCCGAACATACCATAAGCTCGGAAATCATTTTGGACGCACCCAATGGAACTCCTTCGTGACGTGGGTCATGTAGAATCTCGTTTTGGTCCTTTTGGAGATAGTGTTAGTTTTGGTGCATGATAGGTGCATGGTTTGCGCCAAACATACCATAGGCTCAGAAATTATTTTGGATGCACTGGATGGTACCACTAGGTGACGAGGCTCAAATGGAAGCTCGTTTCGGTCTATTTGGCGACAATGTTAGTTTCAGTGCAAGATAGGAGCACAGTTTAGGCCAAACGTAGCATATGCTCAGAAAATCGTTTTGGACACACCGGATGATACTCCTAGGTGACGAGGCTCAAATGGAAGCTCGTTTCGGTTCATTTGGAGATAGCGCTAATCTTGATTCTAGATAGGTGCACGGTTTGCACCGAACAACTGTAAGCTCGGAAATCATTTTGGACGCCCTCGATGAAACTCCTAGGTGATGTGGGTCATGTAGAATCTTGTTTCGGTCCGTTTGCCGATAATGTTAGTATCGGTGCAAGATAGATACACAATTTGCACGAAACATACCATAGCCATGTAGAATCTTGTTTCGGTCCACTTGGAGATAGTGATTGACTCGGTGCAAGATAGATCCAAAGTTTGCACCAAACGTACCATAGCCTCAGAAATCGTTTTGAACGCACTGGATGGTACTCTTAGGTGACAAGACTCAAATGAAAGCTTGTTTCGGCCTATTTGCAGATTGTGCTAATCTTGATTCATGATAGGTGCACCATTTGCGCTGAACATACCGTAACCTCGGAAATAATTTTGGACGCACCCGATGGAACTCCTTGGTGACGTGGGTCATGTAGAATCTCGTTTTGGACCTTTTAGAGATAGTGTTAGTTTTGGTGCATGATAGGTGCATGGTTTGCGCCAAACATACCATAGGCTCAGAAATTATTTTGGATGCACTGGATGGTACCACTAGGCGACGAGGCTCAAATGGAAGCTCGTTTCGGTCCATTTGGCGACAATGTTAGTTTCAGTGCAAGATAGGAGCACAGTTTAGGCCAAACGTAGCATTGGCTCAGAAATTGTTTTGGACACACCGGATGATACTCCTAGGTGACGAGGCTCAAATGGAAGCTCGTTTCGGTTCATTTGGAGATAGCGCTAATCTTGATTCTAGATAGGTGCATTGTTTTCGCCGAACGTATTGTAAGCTCGGAAATCATTTTGGACGCACCAGAAGGAACTCCTAGGTGAAGTGGTTCATGTAGAATCTTGTTTCGGTCTGTTTGCAGATAGTGTTAGTATCGGTGCAAGATAGATACACAGTTTGCACGAAACATACCATAGGAGATGTGGGCCATGTAGATTCTCATTTCGGTCCACTTGGAGATAGTGATAGACTCGGTGCACGATAGATCCACAGTTTGCACCAAACATACCATAGCCTCAGAAATCGTTTTGAACGCACTGGATGGTACTCTTAGGTGACAAGACTCAAATGAAAGCTTGTTTCGGCCTATTTGCAGATTGTGCTAATCTTGATTCATGATAGGTGCACCGTTTGCGCCGAACATACCGTAACCTCAGAAATCATTTTGGACGCACCCGATGGAACTCCTTGGTGACGTGGGTCATGTAGAATCTCGTTTTGGACCTTTTAGAGATAGTGTTAGTTTTGGTGCATGATAGGTGCATGGTTTGCGCCAAACATACCATAGGCTCAGAAATTATTTTGGATGCACTGGATGGTACCACTAGGTGACGAGGCTCAAATGGAAGCTCGTTTCGGTCCATTTGGCGACAATGTTAGTTTCAGTGCAAGATAGGAGCACAGTTTAGGCCAAACGTAGCATAGGCTCAGAAATCATTTTGGACACACCGGATGATACTCCAAGGTGACGAGGCTCAAATGGAAGCTCGTTTCGGTTCATTTGGAGATAGCGCTAATCTTGATTCTAGATAGGTGCATTGTTTTCGCCGAACGTATTGTAAGCTCGGAAATCATTTTGGACGCACCAGAAGGAACTCCTAGGTGAAGTGGTTCATGTAGAATCTTGTTTAGGTCTGTTTGCAGATAGTGTTAGTATCGGTGCAAGATAGATACACAGTTTGCACGAAACATACCATAGGAGATGTGGCCCATGTAGATTCTCATTTCGGTCCACTTGGAGATAGTGATAGACTCGGTGCACGATAGATCCATAGTTTGCACCAAACATACCATAGCCTCAGAAATCGTTTTGAACGCACTGGATGGTACTCTTAGGTGACAAGACTCAAATGAAAGCTTGTTTCGGCCTATTGGCAGATTGTGCTAATCTTGATTCATGATAGGTGCACCGTTTGCGCCGAACATACCGTAACCTCAGAAATCATTTTGGACGCACCCGATGGAACTCCTTGGTGCGTGGGTCATGTAGAATCTCGTTTTGGACCTTTTAGAGATAGTGTTAGTTTTGGTGCATGATAGGTGCATGGTTTGCGCCAAACATACCATAGGCTCAGAAATTATTTTGGATGCACTAGATGGTACCACTAGGTGACGAGGCTCAAATGGAAGCTCGTTTCGGTCCATTTGGCGACAATGTTAGTTTCAGTGCAAGATAGGAGCACAGTTTAGGCCAAATGTAGCATAGGCTCAGAAATCGTTTTGGACACACCGGATGATACTCCAAGGTGACGAGGCTCAAATGGAAGCTCGTTTCAGTTCATTTGGAGAGAGCGCTAATCTTCATTCTAGATAGGTACACGGTTTGCGCCGAACGTACTGTAAGCTCGGAAATCATTTTGGACGCCCTCGATGAAACTCCTAGGTGATGTGGGTCATGTAGAATCTTGTTTTGGTCCGTTTGTCGATAATGTTAGTATCGGTGCAAGATAGATCCACAGTTTGCACCAAACGTACCATGACCATTTTGGACGCACCTGATGGAACTCCTAGGTGACGTGGGTCATGTAGAATCTCATTTTGATCCTTTTGGAGATGGTGTTAGTTTCGGTGCATGATAGTTGCACAATTTGCGCCAAACGTTCCATAGGCTCATAAATCATTTTGGACACAACGGATGGTACTCCTAGGTGACGAGGCTCAAATGGAAGCTCATTTTGGTTCGTTTGGAGATTGTGCTAATCTTGAATTAAGATAAGTGCACGGTTTGCGCCAAACGTACCATGGACTTAGAAATCATTTTGGACGCATCTGATCGAACTCCTAGGAGATATGGGCCATGTAGAATCCCATTTCGGTCCGTTTGGAGATCGTGTTAGACTCGGTGCAAGATAGATCCACAGTTTGCACCAAACATACCATAGCCTCAGAAATCATTTTGAACGCACTGGATGGTAGTCTTAGGTGGCAACACTCAAATGAAAGCTCGTTTTGGCCTGTATGGAGATTGTGCTAATCTTGATTCAAGATAGGTGCACGGTTTGCGCCGAACATACCGTAAGCTCGGAAATCATTTTGGACGCACCCAATGGAACTCCTTCGTGACGTGGGTCATGTAGAATCTCGTTTTGGTCCTTTTGGAGATAGTGTTAGTTTTGGTGCATGATAGGTGCATGGTTTGCGCCAAACATACCATAGGCTCAGAAATTATTTTGGATGCACTGGATGGTACCACTAGGTGACGAGGCTCAAATGGAAGCTGGTTTCAGTCTATTTGGCGACAATGTTAGTTTCAGTGCAAGATAGGAGCACAGTTTAGGCCAAACGTAGCATATGCTCAGAAATC
This sequence comes from Saccharum spontaneum, assembly GCA_022457205.1. Taxonomy (NCBI): domain Eukaryota; kingdom Viridiplantae; phylum Streptophyta; class Magnoliopsida; order Poales; family Poaceae; genus Saccharum; species Saccharum spontaneum. The sequence goes on along the minus strand of CM039608.1, from coordinate 22,278,109 downwards.
GTTTTGGACACACCGGATGATACTCCTAGGTGACGAGGCTCAAATGGAAGCTCGTTTCGGTTCATTTGGAGACAGCGCTAATCTTGATTCTAGATAGGTGCACGGTTTGCACCGAACAACTGTAAGCTCGGAAATCATTTTGGACGCCCTCGATGAAACTCCTAGGTGATGTGGGTCATGTAGAATCTTGTTTCGGTCCGTTTGCCGATAATGTTACTATCGGTGCAAGATAGATACACAATTTGCACGAAACATACCATAGCCTCAGAAATCATTTTGGACACACCTAATGGAGCTCTTAGGAGATGTGGGCCATGTAGAATCTTGTTTCGGTCCACTTGGAGATAGTGATTGACTCGGTGCAAGATAGATCCATAGTTTGCACCAAACGTACCATAGCCTCAGAAATCGTTTTGAACGCACTGGATGGTACTCTTAGGTGACAAGACTCAAATGAAAGCTTGTTTCGGCCTATTTGCAGATTGTGCTAATCTTGATTCATGATAGGTGCACCATTTGCGCCGAACATACCATAACCTCGGAAATAATTTTGGACGCACCCGATGGAACTCCTTGGTGACGTGGGTCATGTAGAATCTCGTTTTGGACCTTTTAGAGATAGTGTTAGTTTTGGTGCATGATAGGTGCATGGTTTGCGCCAAACATACCATAGGCTCAGAAATTATTTTGGATGCACTGGATGGTACCACTAGGTGACGAGGCTCAAATGGAAGCTCGTTTCGGTCCATTTGGCGACAATGTTAGTTTCAGTGCAAGATAGGAGCACAGTTTAGGCCAAACGTAGCATAGGCTCAGAAATCATTTTGGACACATTGGATGATACTCCTAGGTGACGGGGCTCAAATGGAAGCTCGTTTCGGTTCATTTGGAGATAGCGCTAATCTTGATGCTAGATAGGTACACGGTTTGCGCCGAACATACTGTAAGCTCGGAAATCATTTTGGACGCCCTCGATGAAACTCCTAGGTGATGTGGTTCATGTAGAATCTTGTTTTGGTCTGTTTGCAGATAGTGTTAGTATCGGTGCAAGATAGATACACAGTTTGCACGAAACATACCATAGGAGATGTGGGCCATGTAGATTCTCATTTCGGTCCACTTGGAGATAGTGATAGACTCGGTGCACGATAGATCCATAGTTTGCACCAAACATACCATAGCCTCAGAAATCGTTTTGAACGCACTGGATGGTACCCTTAGGTGACAAGACTCAAATGAAAGCTTGTTTCGGCCTATTTGCAGATTGTGCTAATCTTGATTCATGATAGGTGCACCGTTTGCGCCGAACATACCGTAACCTCAGAAATCATTTTGGACGCACCCGATGGAACTCCTTGGTGATGTGGGTCATGTAGAATCTCGTTTTGGACCTTTTAGAGATAGTGTTAGTTTTGGTGCATGATAGGTGCATGGTTTGCGCCAAACATACCATAGGCTCAGAAATTATTTTGGATGCACTGGATGGTACCACTAGGTGACGAGGCTCAAATGGAAGCTCGTTTCGGTCCATTTGGCGACAATGTTAGTTTCAGTGCAAGATAGGAGCACAGTTTAGGCCAAACGTAGCATAGGCTCAGAAATTGTTTTGGACACACCGGATGATACTCCTAGGTGACGAGGCTCAAATGGAAGCTCGTTTCGGTTCATTTGGAGATAGCGCTAATCTTGATTCTAGATAGGTGCATTGTTTTCGCCAAACGTATTGTAAGCTCGGAAATCATTTTGGACGCACCAGAAGGAACTCCTAGGTGAAGTGGTTCATGTAGAATCTTGTTTCGGTCTGTTTGCAGATAGTGTTAGTATCGGTGCAAGATAGATACACAGTTTGCACGAAACATACCATAGGAGATGTGGGCCATGTAGATTCTCATTTCGGTCCACTTGGAGATAGTGATAGACTCGGTGCACGATAGATCCACAGTTTGCACCAAACATACCATAGCCTCAGAAATCGTTTTGAACGCACTGGATGGTACTCTTAGGTGACAAGACTCAAATGAAAGCTTGTTTCGGCCTATTTGCAGATTGTGCTAATCTTGATTCATGATAGGTGCACCGTTTGCGCCGAACATACCGTAACCTCAGAAATCATTTTGGACGCACCCGATGGAACTCCTTGGTGACGTGGGTCATGTAGAATCTCGTTTTGGACCTTTTAGAGATAGTGTTAGTTTTGGTGCATGATAGGTGCATGGTTTGCGCCAAACATACCATAGGCTCAGAAATTATTTTGGATGCACTGGATGGTACCACTAGGTGACGAGGCTCAAATGGAAGCTCGTTTCGGTCCATTTGGCGACAATGTTAGTTTCAGTGCAAGATAGGAGCACAGTTTAGGCCAAACGTAGCATAGGCTCAGAAATCGTTTTGGACACACCGGATGATACTCCAAGGTGACGAGGCTCAAATGGAAGCTCGTTTCGGTTCATTTGGAGATAGCGCTAATCTTGATTCTAGATAGGTGCATTGTTTTCGCCGAACGTATTGTAAGCTCGGAAATCATTTTGGACGCACCAGAAGGAACTCCTAGGTGAAGTGGTTCATGTAGAATCTTGTTTAGGTCTGTTTGCAGATAGTGTTAGTATCGGTGCAAGATAGATACACAGTTTGCACGAAACATACCATAGGAGATGTGGGCCATGTAGATTCTCATTTCGGTCCACTTGGAGATAGTGATAGACTCGGTGCACGATAGATCCATAGTTTGCACCAAACATACCATAGCCTCAGAAATCGTTTTGAACGCACTGGATGGTACTCTTAGGTGACAAGACTCAAATGAAAGCTTGTTTCGGCCTATTTGCAGATTGTGCTAATCTTGATTCATGATAGGTGCACCGTTTGCGCCGAACATACCGTAACCTCAGAAATCATTTTGGACGCACCCGATGGAACTCCTTGGTGCGTGGGTCATGTAGAATCTCGTTTTGGACCTTTTAGAGATAGTGTTAGTTTTGGTGCATGATAGGTGCATGGTTTGCGCCAAACATACCATAGGCTCAGAAATTATTTTGGATGCACTGGATGGTACCACTAGGTGACGAGGCTCAAATGGAAGCTCGTTTCGGTCCATTTGGCGACAATGTTAGTTTCAGTGCAAGATAGGAGCACAGTTTAGGCCAAATGTAGCATAGGCTCAGAAATCGTTTTGGACACACCGGATGATACTCCAAGGTGACGAGGCTCAAATGGAAGCTCGTTTCAGTTCATTTGGAGAGAGCGCTAATCTTCATTCTAGATAGGTACACGGTTTGCGCCGAACGTACTGTAAGCTCGGAAATCATTTTGGACGCCCTCGATGAAACTCCTAGGTGATGTGGGTCATGTAGAATCTTGTTTTGGTCCGTTTGTCGATAATGTTAGTATCGGTGCAAGATAGATCCACAGTTTGCACCAAACGTACCATGACCGTTTTGGACGCACCTGATGGAACTCCTAGGTGACGTGGGTCATGTAGAATCTCATTTTGATTCTTTTGGAGATGGTGTTAGTTTCGGTGCATGATAGTTGCACAATTTGCGCCAAACGTTCCATAGGCTCATAAATCATTTTGGACACAACGGATGGTACTCCTAGGTGACGAGGCTCGAATGGAAGCTCATTTTGGTTCGTTTGGAGATTGTGCTAATCTTGAATTAAGATAAGTGCACGGTTTGTGCCAAACGTACCATGGACTTAGAAATCATTTTGGACGCATCTGATCGAACTCCTAGGAGATGTGGGCCATGTAGAATCTCATTTCGGTCCGTTTGGAGATCGTATTAGACTCGGTGCAAGATAGATCCACAGTTTGCACCAAACGTACCATAGCCTCAGAAATCATTTTGAACGCACTGGATGGTAGTCTTAGGTGGCAACACTCAAATGAAAGCTCGTTTTGGCCTGTTTGGAGATTGTGCTAATCTTGATTCAAGATAGGTGCACGGTTTGCGCCGAACATACCGTAAGCTCGGAAATCATTTTGGACGCACCCAATGGAACTCCTTCGTAACGTGGGTCATGTAGAATCTCGTTTTGGTCCTTTTGGAGATAGTGTTAGTTTTGGTGCATGATAGGTGCATGGTTTGCGCCAAACATACCATAGGCTCAGAAATTATTTTGGATGCACTGGATGGTACCACTAGGTGACGAGGCTCAAATGGAAGCTCGTTTCGGTCTATTTGGCGACAATGTTAGTTTCAGTGCAAGATAGGAGCACAGTTTAGGCCAAACGTAGCATATGCTCAGAAATCGTTTTGGACACACCGGATGATACTCCTAGGTGACGAGGCTCAAATGGAAGCTCGTTTCGGTTCATTTGGAGATAGCGCTAATCTTGATTCTAGATAGGTGCACGGTTTGCGCCGAACAACTATAAGCTCGGAAATCATTTTGGACGCCCTCGATGAAACTCCTAGGTGATGTGGGTCATGTAGAATCTTGTTTCGGTCCGTTTGCCAATAATGTTAGTATCGGTGCAAGATAGATACACAATTTGCACGAAACATACCATAGCCTCAGAAATCATTTTGGACGCACCTAATGGAGCTCTTAGGAGATGTGGGCCATGTAGAATCTTGTTTCGGTCCACTTGGAGATAGTGATTGACTCGGTGCAAGATAGATCCACAGTTTGCACCAAACGTACCATAGCCTCAGAAATCGTTTTGAACGCACTGGATGGTACTCTTAGGTGACAAGACTCAAATGAAAGCTTGTTTCGGCCTATTTGCAGATTGTGCTAATCTTGATTCATGATAGGTGCACCATTTGTGCCGAACATACCGTAACCTCGGAAATCATTTTGGACGCACCCGATGGAACTCCTTGGTGACGTGGGTCATGTAGAATCTCGTTTTGGACCTTTTAGAGATAGTGTTAGTTTTGGTGCATGATAGGTGCATGGTTTGCGCCAAACATAACATAGGCTCAGAAATTATTTTGGATGCACTGGATCGTACCACTAGGTGACGAGGCTCAAATGGAAGCTCGTTTCGGTCCATTTGGCGACAATGTTAGTTTCAGTGCAAGATAGGAGCACAGTTTAGGCCAAACGTAGCATAGGCTCAGAAATCGTTTTGGACACATCGGATGATACTCCTAGGTGACGAGGCTCAAATGGAAGCTCGTTTCGGTTCATTTGGAGATAGCGCTAATCTTGATTCTAGATAGGTACACGGTTTGCGCCGAACGTACTGTAAGCTCGGAAATCATTTTGGACGCCCTCGATGAAACTCCTAGGTGATGTGGGTCATGTAGAATCTTGTTTTGGTCTGTTTGCCGATAATGTTAGTATCGGTGCAAGATAGATCCACAGTTTGCACCAAACGTACCATGACCGTTTTGGACGCACCTGATGGAACTCCTAGGTGACGTGGGTCATGTAGAATCTCATTTTGATCCTTTTGGAGATGGTGTTAGTTTCGGTGCATGATAGTTGCACAATTTGCGCCAAACGTACCATAGGCTCATAAATCATTTTGGACACAACGGATGGTACTCCTAGGTGACGAGGCTCAAATGGAAGCTCATTTTGGTTCGTTTGGAGATTTTGCTAATCTTGAATTAAGATAGGTGCACGGTTTGCGCCAAACGTACCATAGACTTAGAAATCATTTTGGACGCATCTGATCGAACTCTTAGGAGATGTGGGCCATGTAGAATCTCATTTCGGTCCGTTTGGAGATCGTGTTAGACGCGGTGCAAGATAGATCCACAGTTTGCACCAAACGTACCATAGCCTCAGAAATCATTTTGAACGCACTGGATGGTAGTCTTAGGTGGCAAGACTCAAATGAAAGCTCGTTTTGGCCTGTTTGGAGATTGTGCTAATCTTGATTCAAGATAGGTGCACGGTTTGCGCTGAACATACCGTAAGCTCAGAAATCATTTTGGACGCACCCAATGGAACTCCTACGTGACGTGGGTCATGTAGAATCTCGTTTTGGTCCTTTTGGAGATAGTGTTAGTTTTGGTGTATGATAGGTGCATGGTTTGCGCCAAACATACCATAGGCTTAGAAATTATTTTGGATGCACTGGATGGTACCACTAGGTGACGAGGCTCAAATAGAAGCTCGTTTCGGTCTATTTGGCGACAATGTTAGTTTCAGTGCAAGATAGGAGCATAGTTTAGGCCAAACGTAGCATAGGCTCAGAAATCGTATTGGACACACCGGATGATACTCCTAGGTGACGATGCTCAAATGGATGCTCGTTTCGGTTCATTTGGAGATAGCGCTAATCTTGATTCTAGATAGGTGCACGGTTTGCGCCGAACAACTGTAAGCTCGGAAATCATTTTGGACGCCCTCGATGAAACTCCTATGTGATGTGGGTCATGTAGAATCTTGTTTCGGTCCGTTTGCCGATAATGTTAGTATCGGTGCAAGATAGATATAAAATTTGCACGAAACATACATAGCCTCAGAAATCATTTTGGACGCACCTAATGGAACTCTTAGGAGATGTGGGCCATGTAGATTCTCATTTCGGTCCACTTGGAGATAGTGATAGACTCGGTGCACGATAGATCCATAGTTTGCACCAAACATACCATAGCCTCAGAAATCGTTTTGAACGCACTGGATGGTACCCTTAGGTGACAAGACTCAAATGAAAGCTTGTTTCGGCCTATTTGCAGATTGTGCTAATCTTGATTCATGATAGGTGCACCATTTGTGCCGAACATACCGTAACCTCGGAAATCATTTTGGACGCACCCGATGGAACTCCTTGGTGACGTGGGTCATGTAGAATCTCGTTTTGGACCTTTTAGAGATAGTGTTAGTTTTGGTGCATGATAGGTGCATGGTTTGCGCCAAACATACCATAGGCTCAGAAATTATTTTGGATGCACTGGATGGTACCACTAGGTGACGAGGCTCAAATGGAAGCTCGTTTCGGTCCATTTGGCGACAATGTTAGTTTCAGTGCAAGATAGGAGCACAGTTTAGGCCAAACGTAGCATAGGCTCAGAAATTGTTTTGGACACACCGGATGATACTCCTAGGTGACGAGGCTCAAATGGAAGCTCGTTTCGGTTCATTTGGAGATAGCGCTAATCTTGATTCTAGATAGGTGCATTGTTTTCGCCAAACGTATTGTAAGCTCGGAAATCATTTTGGACGCACCAGAAGGAACTCCTAGGTGAAGTGGTTCATGTAGAATCTTGTTTCGGTCTGTTTGCAGATAGTGTTAGTATCGGTGCAAGATAGATACACAGTTTGCACGAAACATACCATAGGAGATGTGGGCCATGTAGATTCTCATTTCGGTCCACTTGGAGATAGTGATAGACTCGGTGCACGATAGATCCACAGTTTGCACCAAACATACCATAGCCTCAGAAATCGTTTTGAACGCACTGGATGGTACTCTTAGGTGACAAGACTCAAATGAAAGCTTGTTTCGGCCTATTTGCAGATTGTGCTAATCTTGATTCATGATAGGTGCACCGTTTGCGCCGAACATACCGTAACCTCAGAAATCATTTTGGACGCACCCGATGGAACTCCTTGGTGACGTGGGTCATGTAGAATCTCGTTTTGGACCTTTTAGAGATAGTGTTAGTTTTGGTGCATGATAGGTGCATGGTTTGCGCCAAACATACCATAGGCTCAGAAATTATTTTGGATGCACTGGATGGTACCACTAGGTGACGAGGCTCAAATGGAAGCTCGTTTCGGTCCATTTGGCGACAATGTTAGTTTCAGTGCAAGATAGGAGCACAGTTTAGGCCAAACGTAGCATAGGCTCAGAAATCGTTTTGGACACACCGGATGATACTCCAAGGTGACGAGGCTCAAATGGAAGCTCGTTTCGGTTCATTTGGAGATAGCGCTAATCTTGATTCTAGATAGGTGCATTGTTTTCGCCGAACGTATTGTAAGCTCGGAAATCATTTTGGACGCACCAGAAGGAACTCCTAGGTGAAGTGGTTCATGTAGAATCTTGTTTAGGTCTGTTTGCAGATAGTGTTAGTATCGGTGCAAGATAGATACACAGTTTGCACGAAACATACCATAGGAGATGTGGGCCATGTAGATTCTCATTTCGGTCCACTTGGAGATAGTGATAGACTCGGTGCACGATAGATCCATAGTTTGCACCAAACATACCATAGCCTCAGAAATCGTTTTGAACGCACTGGATGGTACTCTTAGGTGACAAGACTCAAATGAAAGCTTGTTTCGGCCTATTTGCAGATTGTGCTAATCTTGATTCATGATAGGTGCACCGTTTGCGCCGAACATACCGTAACCTCAGAAATCATTTTGGACGCACCCGATGGAACTCCTTGGTGCGTGGGTCATGTAGAATCTCGTTTTGGACCTTTTAGAGATAGTGTTAGTTTTGGTGCATGATAGGTGCATGGTTTGCGCCAAACATACCATAGGCTCAGAAATTATTTTGGATGCACTGGATGGTACCACTAGGTGACGAGGCTCAAATGGAAGCTCGTTTCGGTCCATTTGGCGACAATGTTAGTTTCAGTGCAAGATAGGAGCACAGTTTAGGCCAAATGTAGCATAGGCTCAGAAATCGTTTTGGACACACCGGATGATACTCCAAGGTGACGAGGCTCAAATGGAAGCTCGTTTCAGTTCATTTGGAGAGAGCGCTAATCTTCATTCTAGATAGGTACACGGTTTGCGCCGAACGTACTGTAAGCTCGGAAATCATTTTGGACGCCCTCGATGAAACTCCTAGGTGATGTGGGTCATGTAGAATCTTGTTTTGGTCCGTTTGTCGATAATGTTAGTATCGGTGCAAGATAGATCCACAGTTTGCACCAAACGTACCATGACCGTTTTGGACGCACCTGATGGAACTCCTAGGTGACGTGGGTCATGTAGAATCTCATTTTGATTCTTTTGGAGATGGTGTTAGTTTCGGTGCATGATAGTTGCACAATTTGCGCCAAACGTTCCATAGGCTCATAAATCATTTTGGACACAACGGATGGTACTCCTAGGTGACGAGGCTCGAATGGAAGCTCATTTTGGTTCGTTTGGAGATTGTGCTAATCTTGAATTAAGATAAGTGCACGGTTTGTGCCAAACGTACCATGGACTTAGAAATCATTTTGGACGCATCTGATCGAACTCCTAGGAGATGTGGGCCATGTAGAATCTCATTTCGGTCCGTTTGGAGATCGTATTAGACTCGGTGCAAGATAGATCCACAGTTTGCACCAAACGTACCATAGCCTCAGAAATCATTTTGAACGCACTGGATGGTAGTCTTAGGTGGCAACACTCAAATGAAAGCTCGTTTTGGCCTGTTTGGAGATTGTGCTAATCTTGATTCAAGATAGGTGCACGGTTTGCGCCGAACATACCGTAAGCTCGGAAATCATTTTGGACGCACCCAATGGAACTCCTTCGTAACGTGGGTCATGTAGAATCTCGTTTTGGTCCTTTTGGAGATAGTGTTAGTTTTGGTGCATGATAGGTGCATGGTTTGCGCCAAACATACCATAGGCTCAGAAATTATTTTGGATGCACTGGATGGTACCACTAGGTGACGAGGCTCAAATGGAAGCTCGTTTCGGTCTATTTGGCGACAATGTTAGTTTCAGTGCAAGATAGGAGCACAGTTTAGGCCAAACGTAGCATATGCTCAGAAATCGTTTTGGACACACCGGATGATACTCCTAGGTGACGAGGCTCAAATGGAAGCTCGTTTCGGTTCATTTGGAGATAGCGCTAATCTTGATTCTAGATAGGTGCACGGTTTGCGCCGAACAACTATAAGCTCGGAAATCATTTTGGACGCCCTCGATGAAACTCCTAGGTGATGTGGGTCATGTAGAATCTTGTTTCGGTCCGTTTGCCAATAATGTTAGTATCGGTGCAAGATAGATACACAATTTGCACGAAACATACCATAGCCTCAGAAATCATTTTGGACGCACCTAATGGAGCTCTTAGGAGATGTGGGCCATGTAGAATCTTGTTTCGGTCCACTTGGAGATAGTGATTGACTCGGTGCAAGATAGATCCACAGTTTGCACCAAACGTACCATAGCCTCAGAAATCGTTTTGAACGCACTGGATGGTACTCTTAGGTGACAAGACTCAAATGAAAGCTTGTTTCGGCCTATTTGCAGATTGTGCTAATCTTGATTCATGATAGGTGCACCATTTGTGCCGAACATACCGTAACCTCGGAAATCATTTTGGACGCACCCGATGGAACTCCTTGGTGACGTGGGTCATGTAGAATCTCGTTTTGGACCTTTTAGAGATAGTGTTAGTTTTGGTGCATGATAGGTGCATGGTTTGCGCCAAACATAACATAGGCTCAGAAATTATTTTGGATGCACTGGATCGTACCACTAGGTGACGAGGCTCAAATGGAAGCTCGTTTCGGTCCATTTGGCGACAATGTTAGTTTCAGTGCAAGATAGGAGCACAGTTTAGGCCAAACGTAGCATAGGCTCAGAAATCGTTTTGGACACATCGGATGATACTCCTAGGTGACGAGGCTCAAATGGAAGCTCGTTTCGGTTCATTTGGAGATAGCGCTAATCTTGATTCTAGATAGGTACACGGTTTGCGCCGAACGTACTGTAAGCTCGGAAATCATTTTGGACGCCCTCGATGAAACTCCTAGGTGATGTGGGTCATGTAGAATCTTGTTTTGGTCTGTTTGCCGATAATGTTAGTATCGGTGCAAGATAGATCCACAGTTTGCACCAAACGTACCATGACCGTTTTGGACGCACCTGATGGAACTCCTAGGTGACGTGGGTCATGTAGAATCTCATTTTGATCCTTTTGGAGATGGTGTTAGTTTCGGTGCATGATAGTTGCACAATTTGCGCCAAACGTACCATAGGCTCATAAATCATTTTGGACACAACGGATGGTACTCCTAGGTGACGAGGCTCAAATGGAAGCTCATTTTGGTTCGTTTGGAGATTTTGCTAATCTTGAATTAAGATAGGTGCACGGTTTGCGCCAAACGTACCATAGACTTAGAAATCATTTTGGACGCATCTGATCGAACTCTTAGGAGATGTGGGCCATGTAGAATCTCATTTCGGTCCGTTTGGAGATCGTGTTAGACGCGGTGCAAGATAGATCCACAGTTTGCACCAAACGTACCATAGCCTCAGAAATCATTTTGAACGCACTGGATGGTAGTCTTAGGTGGCAAGACTCAAATGAAAGCTCGTTTTGGCCTGTTTGGAGATTGTGCTAATCTTGATTCAAGATAGGTGCACGGTTTGCGCTGAACATACCGTAAGCTCAGAAATCATTTTGGACGCACCCAATGGAACTCCTACGTGACGTGGGTCATGTAGAATCTCGTTTTGGTCCTTTTGGAGATAGTGTTAGTTTTGGTGTATGATAGGTGCATGGTTTGCGCCAAACATACCATAGGCTTAGAAATTATTTTGGATGCACTGGATGGTACCACTAGGTGACGAGGCTCAAATAGAAGCTCGTTTCGGTCTATTTGGCGACAATGTTAGTTTCAGTGCAAGATAGGAGCATAGTTTAGGCCAAACGTAGCATAGGCTCAGAAATCGTATTGGACACACCGGATGATACTCCTAGGTGACGATGCTCAAATGGATGCTCGTTTCGGTTCATTTGGAGATAGCGCTAATCTTGATTCTAGATAGGTGCACGGTTTGCGCCGAACAACTGTAAGCTCGGAAATCATTTTGGACGCCCTCGATGAAACTCCTATGTGATGTGGGTCATGTAGAATCTTGTTTCGGTCCGTTTGCCGATAATGTTAGTATCGGTGCAAGATAGATATAAAATTTGCACGAAACATACATAGCCTCAGAAATCATTTTGGACGCACCTAATGGAACTCTTAGGAGATGTGGGCCATGTAGAATCTTGTTTCGGTCCACTTGGAGATAGTGATTGACTCGGTGCAAGATAGATCCATAGTTTGCACCAAACGTACCATAGCCTCGGAAATCGTTTTGAACGCACTGGATGGTACTCTTAGGTGACAAGACTCAAATGAAAGCTTGTTTCGGCCTATTTGCAGATTGTGCTAATCTTGATTCATGATAGGTGCACCGTTTGCGCCGAACATACCGTAACCTCGGAAATCATTTTGGACGCACCCGATGGAACTCCTTGGTGACGTGGGTCATGTAGAATCTCGTTTTGGACCTTTTAGAGATAGTGTTAGTTTTGGTGCATGATAGGTGCATGGTTTGCGCCAAACATACCATAGGCTCAGAAATTATTTTGGATGCACTGGATGGTACCACTAGGTGACGAGGCTCAAATGGAAGCTCGTTTTGGTTCATTTGGAGATAGCGCTAATCTTGATTCTAGATAGGTACACGGTTTGCGCCGAACATACTGTAAGCTCGGAAATCATTTTGCACGCCCTCGATGAAACTCCTAGGTGATGTGGGTCATGTAGAATCTTATTTTGGTCCGTTTGCCGATAATGTTAGTATCGGTGCAAGATAGATCCACAGTTTGCACCAAACGTACCATGACCGTTTTGGACGCACCTGATGGAACTCCTAGGTGACGTGGGTCATGTAGAATCTCATTTTGATCCTTTTGGAGATGGTGTTAGTTTCGGTGCATGATAGTTGCACAATTTGCGCCAAACGTACCATAGGCTCATAAATCATTTTGGACACAACGGATGGTACTCCTAGGTGACGAGGCTCAAATGGAAGCTCATTTTGGTTCGTTTGGAGATTTTGCTAATCTTGAATTAAGATAGGTGCACGGTTTGCACCAAACGTACCATAGACCTAGAAATCATTTTGGACGCATCTGATCGAACTCCTAGGAGATGTGGGCCATGTAGAATCTCATTTCGGTCCGTTTGGAGATCGTGCACGGTTTCCACTTGGAGATAGTGATTGACTCGGTGCAAGATAGATCCATAGTTTGCACCAAACGTACCATAGCCTCAGAAATCGTTTTGAACGCACTGGATGGTACTCTTAGGTGACAAGACTCAAATGAAAGCTTGTTTCGGCCTATTTGCAGATTGTGCTAATCTTGATTCATGATAGGTGCACCGTTTGCGCCGAACATACCGTAACCTCGGAAATCATTTTGGACGCACCCGATGGAACTCCTTGGTGACGTGGGTCATGTAGAATCTCGTTTTGGACCTTTTAGAGATAGTGTTAGTTTTGGTGCATGATAGGTGCATGGTTTGCGCCAAACATACCATAGGCTCAGAAATTATTTTGGATGCACTGGATGGTACCACTAGGTGACGAGGCTCAAATGGAAGCTCGATTCGGTTCATTTGGAGATAGCGCTAATCTTGATTCTAGATAGGTACACGGTTTGCGCCGAACATACTGTAAGCTCGGAAATCATTTTAGACGCCCTCGATGAAACTCCTAGGTGATGTGGGTCATGTAGAATCTTGTTTTGGTCCGTTTGCTGATAATGTTAGTATCGGTGCAAGATAGATCCACAGTTTGCACCAAACGTACCATGACCGTTTTGGACGCACCTGATGGAACTCCTAGGTGACGTGGGTCATGTAGAATCTCATTTTGATCCTTTTGGAGATGGTGTTAGTTTCGGTGCATGATAGTTGCACAATTTGCGCCAAACGTACCATAGGCTCATAAATCATTTTGGACACAACGGATGGTACTCCTAGGTGACGAGGCTCAAATGGAAGCTCATTTTGGTTCGTTTGGAGATTTTGCTAATCTTGAATTAAGATAGGTGCACGGTTTGCGCCAAACGTACCATAGACCTAGAAATCATTTTGGACGCATCTGATCGAACTCCTAGGAGATGTGGGCCATGTAGAATCTCATTTCGGTCCGTTTGGAGATCGTGTTAGACTCAGTGCAAGATAGATCCACAGTTTGCACCAAACGTACCATAGCCTCAGAAATCATTTTGAACGCACTGGATGGTAGTCTTAGGTGGCAAGACTCAAATGAAAGCTCGTTTTGGCCTGTTTGGTGATTGTGCTAATCTTGATTCAAGATAGGTGCACGGTTTGCGCCGAACATACCGTAAGCTCGGAAATCATATTGGACGCACCCAATGGAACTCCTTCGTGACCTGGGTCATGTAGAATCTCGTTTTGGTCCTTTTGGAGATAGTGTTAGTTTTGGTGCATGATAGGTGCATGGTTTGTGCCAAACATACCATAGGCTCAGAAATTATTTTGGATGCACTAAATGGTACCACTAGGTGACGAGGCTCAAATGGAAGCTCGTTTCGGTCTATTTGGCGACAATGTTAGTTTCAGTGCAAGATAGGAGCACAGTTTAGGCCAAACGTAGCATATGCTCAGAAATCGTATTGGACACACCGGATGATACTCCTAGGTGACGAGGCTCAAATGGAAGCTCGTTTCGGTTCATTTGGAGATAGCGCTAATCTTGATTCTAGATAGGTGCACGGTTTGCGCCGAACAACTGTAAGCTCAGAAATCATTTTGGACGCCCTCGATGAAACTCCTAGGTGATGTGGGTCATGTAGAATCTTGTTTCGGTCCGTTTGCCGATAATGTTAGTATCGGTGCAAGATAGATACACAATTTGCATGAAACATACCATAGCCTCAGAAATCATTTTGGACGCACCTAATGGAACTCTTAGGAGATGTGGGCCATGTAGAATCTTGTTTCGGTCCACTTGGAGATAGTGATTGACTCGGTGCAAGATAGATCCATAGTTTGCACCAAACGTACCATAGCCTCAGAAATCGTTTTGAACGCACTGGATGGTACTCTTAGGTGACAAGACTCAAATGAAAGCTTGTTTTGGCCTATTTGCAGATTGTGCTAATCTTGATTCATGATAGGTGCACCGTTTGCGCCGAACATACCGTAACCTCGGAAATCATTTTGGACGCACCCGATGGAACTCCTTGGTGACGTGGGTCATGTAGAATCTCGTTTTGGACCTTTTAGAGATAGTGTTAGTTTTGGTGCATGATAGGTGCATGGTTTGCGCCAAACATACCATAGGCTCAGAAATTATTTTGGATGCACTGGATGGTACCACTAGGTGACGAGGCTCAAATGGAAGCTCGTTTTGGTCCATTTGGCGACAATGTTAGTTTCAGTGCAAGATCAGAGCACAGTTTAGGCCAAACGTAGCATAGGCTCATAAATCGTATTGGACACACCGGATGATACTCCTAGGTGACGAGGCTCAAATGGAAGCTCGTTTCGGTTCATTTGGAGATAGCGCTAATCTTGATTCTAGATAGGTGCACGGTTTGCACCGAACAACTGTAAGCTCGGAAATCATTTTGGACGCCCTCGATGAAACTCCTTGGTGATGTGGGTCATGTAGAATCTTGTTTCGGTCCGTTTGCCGATAATGTTAGTATCGGTGCAAGATAGATACACAATTTGCATGAAACATACCATAGCCTCAGAAATCATTTTGGACGCACCTAATGGATCTATCTTGCACCGAGTCTGTGCACAGTTTGCGCCAAACGTACCATAGACTTAGAAATCATTTTGGACGCATCTGATCGAACTCCTAGGAGATGTGGGCCATGTAGAATCTCATTTCGGTCCGTTTGGAGATCGTGCACGGTTTCCACTTGGAGATAGTGATTGACTCGGTGCAAGATAGATCCATAGTTTGCACCAAACGTACCATAGCCTCAGAAATCGTTTTGAACGCACTGGATGGTACTCTTAGGTGACAAGACTCAAATGAAAGCTTGTTTTGGCCTATTTGCAGATTGTGCTAATCTTGATTCATGATAGGTGCACCGTTTGCGCCGAACATACCGTAACCTCGAAAATCATTTTGGACGCACCCGATGGAACTCCTTGGTGACGTGGGTCATGTAGAATCTCGTTTTGGACCTTTTAGAGATAGTGTTAGTTTTGGTGCATGATAGGTGCATGGTTTGCGCCAAACATACCATAGGCTCAGAAATTATTTTGGATGCACTGGATGGTACCACTAGGTGACGAGGCTCAAATGGAAGCTCGTTTCGGTTCATTTGGAGATAGCGCTAATCTTGATTCTAGATAGGTACACGGTTTGCGCCGAACATACTGTAAGCTCGGAAATCATTTTGGACGCCCTCGATGAAACTCCTAGGTGATGTGGGTCATGTAGAATCTTGTTTTGGTCCGTTTGCCGATAATGTTAGTATCGGTGCAAGATAGATCCACAGTTTGCACCAAACGTACCATGACCGTTTTGGACGCACCTGATGGAACTCCTAGGTGACGTGGGTCATGTAGAATCTCATTTTGATCCTTTTGGAGATGGTGTTAGTTTCGGTGCATGATAGTTGCACAATTTGCGCCAAACGTACCATAGGCTCATAAATCATTTTGGACACAACGGATGGTACTCCTAGGTGATGAGGCTCAAATGGAAGCTCATTTTGGTTCGTTTGGAGATTTTGCTAATCTTGAATTAAGATAGGTGCACGGTTTGCGCCAAACGTACCATAGACCTAGAAATCATTTTGGACGCATCTGATCGAACTCCTAGGAGATGTGGGCCATGTAGAATCTCATTTCGGTCCGTTTGGAGATCGTGTTAGACTCAGTGCAAGATAGATCCACAGTTTGCACCAAACGTACCATAGCCTCAGAAATCATTTTGAACGCACTGGATGGTAGTCTTAGGTGGCAAGACTCAAATGAAAGCTCGTTTTGGCCTGTTTGGAGATTGTGCTAATCTTGATTCAAGATAGGTGCACGGTTTGCGCCGAACATACCGTAAGCTCGGAAATCATATTGGACGCACCCAATGGAACTCCTTCGTGACCTGGGTCATGTAGAATCTCGTTTTGGTCCTTTTGGAGATAGTGTTAGTTTTGGTGCATGATAGGTGCATGGTTTGCGCCAAACATACCATAGGCTCAGAAATTATTTTGGATGCACTAGATGGTACCACTAGGTGACGAGGCTCAAATGGAAGCTCGTTTCGGTCTATTTGGCGACAATGTTAGTTTCAGTGCAAGATAGGAGCACAGTTTAGGCCAAACGTAGCATATGCTCAGAAATCGTATTGGACACACCGGATGATACTCCTAGGTGACGAGGCTCAAATGGAAGCTCGTTTCGGTTCATTTGGAGATAGCGCTAATCTTGATTCTAGATAGGTGCACGGTTTGCGCCGAACAACTGTAAGCTCGGAAATCATTTTGGACGCCCTCGATGAAACTCCTAGGTGATGTGGGTCATGTAGAATCTTGTTTCGGTCCGTTTGCCGATAATGTTAGTATCGGTGCAAGATAGATACACAATTTGCATGAAACATACCATAGCCTCAGAAATCATTTTGGACGCACCTAATGGAACTCTTAGGAGATGTGGGCCATGTAGAATCTTGTTTCGGTCCACTTGGAGATAGTGATTGACTCGGTGCAAGATAGATCCATAGTTTGCACCAAACGTACCATAGCCTCAGAAATCGTTTTGAACGCACTGGATGGTACTCTTAGGTGACAAGACTCAAATGAAAGCTTGTTTCGGCCTATTTGCAGATTGTGCTAATCTTGATTCATGATAGGTGCACCGTTTGCGCCGAACATACCGTAACCTCGGAAATCATTTTGGACGCACCCGATGGAACTCCTTGGTGACGTGGGTCATGTAGAATCTCGTTTTGGACCTTTTAGAGATAGTGTTAGTTTTGGTGCATGATAGGTGCATGGTTTGCGCCAAACATACCATAGGCTCAGAAATTATTTTGGATGCACTGGATGGTACCACTAGGTGACGAGGCTCAAATGGAAGCTCGTTTTGGTCCATTTGGCGACAATGTTAGTTTCAGTGCAAGATCGGAGCACAGTTTAGGCCAAACGTAGCATAGGCTCAGAAATCGTATTGGACACACCGGATGATACTCCTAGGTGACGAGGCTCAAATGGAAGCTCGTTTCGGTTCATTTGGAGATAGCGCTAATCTTGATTCTAGATAGGTGCACGGTTTGCGCCGAACAACTGTAAGCTCGGAAATCATTTTGGACGCCCTCGATGAAACTCCTAGGTGATGTGGGTCATGTAGAATCTTGTTTCGGTCCGTTTGCCGATAATGTTAGTATCGGTGCAAGATAGATACACAATTTGCATGAAACATACCATAGCCTCAGAAATCATTTTGGACGCACCTAATGGATCTATCTTGCACCGAGTCTGTGCACAGTTTGCGCCAAACGTACCATAGACTTAGAAATCATTTTGGACGCATCTGATCGAACTCCTAGGAGATGTGGGCCATGTAGAATCTCATTTCGGTCCGTTTGGAGATCGTGCACGGTTTCCACTTGGAGATAGTGATTGACTCGGTGCAAGATAGATCCATAGTTTGCACCAAACGTACCATAGCCTCAGAAATCGTTTTGAACGCACTGGATGGTACTCTTAGGTGACAAGACTCAAATGAAAGCTTGTTTTGGCCTATTTGCAGATTGTGCTAATCTTGATTCATGATAGGTGCACCGTTTGCGCCGAACATACCGTAACCTCGGAAATCATTTTGGACGCACCCGATGTAACACCCCGGTGTTATGCAATACATCTTTGCATGGCAATCATATTGCATTTCATTCATATCATTATAATCCTGAATGATAATGGTATAATTCGAGTAAAATGAAAGCTTAAACATGCTACATTTCACGAATTGAAATAATATGATAATCACATTACATCAAAATCCTTGCAACCATAATTCTTATATCACTTGGAACCCTAGTTCAAATTTTGGAGCTCAAATTTGGTCAAAAACTTGTTCAAAAGCAATTATGAAAAATGTTCAAAAGTATTCCCTGATTTAGCTTTTATTTTGCTATTTAAAATCTATTAGGAATTTTGAAATGGCCCCTTAATCAAAGTTGTAGAGAATTTAATTTTGAGCAACTTTTATTTTTGGGCCAAGTTTATAAAATGTCTTCTTCTTGTTCAAAATGTGGCTTGAAGTTTGAAATACATTTGAAATTGAATTTGGAAAATTGAAAAATGGAATTTTGTCTTAGCAGGCCGCGTCCTCGCTTCCCGGCCCGCTCGCGAAGCCGCCCGGCCCAGCCAGCCTCGCGCGCGCCCGCGCGACGCAGCCGGCCCGGCCCGCGACCCCGGCCTCCTTCCTCCTCCCGCGCGCGCCCGCGCACGCTGGCCGCCGCGGCAGAACGCGCTCGCCGCGTGTCGGCCATGCGCTGCCGCCGCTCGCCGCGCGTCGTCCTCGCCCTGCTCTCCCGCCAGCGCGAGCGCACTCAAAACGACCGCCCGAGCCTCCTCACTCCCTCACTTCCCCTCCCTCACCCGCCAGCCACCCCTCCTCTCTCCACCGCGCGGGCGGACGGCTCACCGCCGCGAGCTCTGGTTTTCGCCTCCCCGTTCCGGCATCGTCAGGCCACCATCACCAAATTCACCTCGCACCGAGCTCCGCCCCGCTCTTCCCTCCTCCGAACAAGCTTCTCCGCCCCCTCGCCGCCTGCGGTAGGGCTCCTTTCTTCCTCGCCTCGCCGCGCCACCGCCACGGTGCCGACGAGCCGCACCTCTCCACCGTCTCAACCGCCACCTCTGTGCTATCCCGCCCTGACGTCTCGTGTTGGCCACTTCTTGGCGATACGATTGCGCGCCTTGGTGGGTCGTCGGCTGGCCGGAACCGGCCGATTGGCCGTGACCGCCGCCGCGACGTCGTCGTCGGGAGCGCCGACGACTCGCTCGGCTCCCTTCCCCCCCTTCCTCGCTCGGTGGGCTGAGCCGCGCCAGCGGGCCGAGCCCGAGCAGGCCGGCTCGGTTTCCTCCCCCGCGCGAGCGAGACGGGCCGCGGCCGCCGTGGGCCGATCTTTTTCCTCGGGCCAGCCCAGCGACGTTTAATAAACCTATTTCATTTCTCTTTTTATCATTTTTGATGAAAAACAATTGGGAAAATGATTTCTTGGTCATTTTAGCTCCAAAAATTGTGAAATAAATTTTTATATACTCATTTGAATCAGATCTACAATATAAAAATGTTGCATGTCAATATTTCATTACTTTTCTGTAGTGTTTTAGTTAATCTTTGAAATTGGTGTTTTCTTGAAAAATTGATAAGAAAATTTAGAAAAGTCAGAAAATTATGATTCCAAATTTATTAATCTTTTTGTGACATGTACTTTCTAGGGAAATTTTATAGCTTGGGTGTTCTGTATAAAAATTTGTAGTTATAGTTCAAATGCTTTCTATCACCAATATTTGTTATTTTTGTTATTTAAATAAATTTGAATAAAACATGCAAGTGATAATTTTTCTATGGTGTTTGTTTAGGTAGTAGATAGTAGAAAAATTCCTAAATCTGTTGTTTGATACTTTTCAAAATGTAAAGTAGTTTAAATGTCTATTTTAGGCCTTAGTTTGTTATTTTTGCATAGTAAGTTCTAAATATCCAAATGCAGTAAAAATCTTGTGTCATGCTAGTTTTGATAGTAGTAATCCACTGTAATTTTCTAAGATTTTTCTGAGCTACTAAAATATGTGTTGCTGTTCAAATGTAGGGCTAATTAGGGTTTCCATTTTATTCTTTAATACAAAGATGATTAGTAATGTAATACTTTGGTGTATCTTTGAAGCACCTTGTTAGTCAAGTACTCTTGCATGGTAGAGAATAGTAGTGGTAGTTTTCGAGTACATGTTCTTGGATGACGTAGACTACCTTGTAGAAGAGTCGTAATTTCCGCATGATCCAATAACGTAACATATTCACTCATCGCATGCATTCCGCATCTTCATCATCTCATGTCACTTCTGCATTGCACCTATGCATGTTGCACTCATACTTCTGCATCATACAGGATCGCAGGAGGTGGTTCCGACAGTAGTTCCCGAGGACGCAGAGGAGCAGCCCGAGGAGCCGGAGCCAGCAGAAGCCGAAGAGGAGTCCGGTGAAGAGCTTCCGGAGTGCCCCGACCATCGTCCCAGTACCTTCGAGCGAGGCAAGCCCCGGAGCATTCTCCCTCGGTTTGCAAATATTTATTTACTAATTTCACTTAATCTGATGCATTAAGTCTAGGAGTTGTTTGCAAACGTTGCTGCATTATACCTTGTTCCACTTTGTTTTACCCGATCCTTGTCACCCTGGTGTCCACGGTCAATATTGGCTTAGCTTGCTTAGATCGGTAGAAGTCGGGTGATTGCCTGTCATCCGCGAGCTATAGGGGATTACCTGGTTGAATGTGAAAGAAATGTCACGTGAGAATAACTAAGTGTGGAATTGAATGTGAGACCGGGCGGAAGCTTGCAGGGTTCTGGACTGTAGTGTCTTCCGTCTGTGTCGATTAAGGACCGTCCGATGTCGGGCCTCGGGTCATGTTGAACGCATGCCTCACATTTAGCTGGCCGAATAAAGTACCTTTCGACCGCGAAGCCGGGAGATTATTCGGGCCGAGTAGATTGCCCGCAGCGCACTGTACCGGAGCAGTAGTGGCAGGAAACGGGGGCGCGATGATAAGGCCAAAGAGCAGTCGGGCGGCCCCCGGGTACATGTGGTTCCTGGCAAGCTCGCGACTTTACCTGAATGGTTGACTCGGTGACCAATACCTCACTTTAGCGGGTGAGTGAGGTTTGTGTGAGGAATAAATTACCAGCTGGTCAATAATCGATTCGAATCGCCATCGTTCACTGGATAGTGAACACTTGACTTGAGTTACTTCATCGTAGTAATACTGATGAAACACTTGGATAGTTATGAGGAAATGGCATGGTAACTATTGTTAATGATCAATGGTAATCCTTGCTTGCTTAATTACATGGTTACTCTAGCATAAAGTGCAAACATAGTTGACAGGAGAATAAAGATTTAAAAAAAAATGACATGCTTAGTAAATGCTTCGATAAGCTAAAAATGCTTTCCTTGCAAATGAGTCAGCTACCCCACCAAAAAGCCTATCATGATCCTTGGAGTCTTTTTGTTTTGGTTCTGTCGGGTAAGTCTAGCTGAGTACCTTCTCGTACTCAGGGTTTTGTTCCCACTTGTTGCAGATGGACAGATGTACTATGGTTATTGTATCAACTGTCTCTACCCTGCGATGGGCGAAGCCTAGGACCATGGGCAATGGTCACTCACTACTCCTCGCCTGATGCTTTTGTGGGAGATGATCGCAAGCTGGCACTGTATTTTGGAAAAGATGTGTGTGTGTGTGTGTGCCTTGAACTAATGCTTCCGCTACTTTATTTGAAACCGGTTTGTAATAACTATGTTTAAACTCCGATGTATGTTGTGCCGCAAACTACTGTGTAACTTATGAAGGTAATCGCTGAACTTATTACGATCTTGGCTGTGATGTGAAATGGTTTGAAATCCGTCGAGATTTCACGGACTACCGGGTTATACGGGCTTAAGTTTGGTAAATTGTCCGTCTGTTGGATGATTTTCTTACTTAATCTCGTATAATTGGGCGGTTCTGTTACAGCTGGCATCGGAGCATGGTTTAGCGTAATTACTGTTCATAAGTGTATTTAAACCAAAACCTTGCTTAAAAAGTGTGATTTTGAAACTAAAAAGTGTGCCAGTGGTCATATCCTGTATGCCCAGTTAAGGACTCTAGGTGGCTATTTAAGTACTAACTTGGGGTTCTGCACCATATTTCTTTTTCGTTGCTCATACGGCGTGCTATTGTATGGGTGCCACTTAATTGAGTGGTAATGTATGGATCAGTTACCTCTACGCTTCGGTAAGTGTGAGTTGTGAGAGCATGATCGGATACACCGCCGATCTAGGGAAAGTGCTTATATGATACTTGGATAATTACATGTTTTACACATGTTTTTATAAAAGTGTCGCATGTGTGGGTGTTCCGTCCGTTGAGGCGATGCCGTCAATAGGACGATGTGTTTGGGTAGTTACTACCGTTGTACACGCATCTGGGGATTCGTGTAAAGCGTGTAGGTAGATTTACTGCTTTCATGCATTCATGGGGAATGGGCTGAAATGAGTTTTCTGCAGGTACATAACAGCGTATCGTGTAGATCGAATTAATTACGTATAAGAGAGATCGTTGTATGCCACCGAATTCACGTTAGATGCTTTTTCATAAGTTTGTGAGAACGTAAGACTCGTGCATGCATCATATTGTTTGTGCATTCCATTCATGGCATGCATTCCTCCCCTTATAAAAGGATTATCCCATTTCGATAAAAGTGACCTCAACTAAAATATGTTCTCACCGGGTAATTTAAAACTTGTGCTACAGATGGCCCGCACGAAGCAGACTGCCCGCAAGTCCACTGGAGGAAGAGCACCCCGTCGTCAGCTAGCCCCGCGGGAGCACCGCAACACGGACACTTTTCTAAGCGAGTTTGGCATGCCCACCTTGCTTTGGAGAGTGCTCCATGATGTGGGGTACCCGGAGGGACAAGAGCCAGTTTACTCTTGGAGCGAGAGTCAGCTAGCTGAAGATGGACTTGCTGTGGTAGAGATTACCGTCCCTGCTCTTGGTGATGCGCCAGAATGGGATGGTTGGCATCTGGAGTTCGAAGGACGCACTCCAGTCGAGGGTGCAGAGGGCGCAGCTTTTCGCGTCATCCGAGACATCATGAGCAGATTTCCCAGTGAGTTAGCAGCAGCTTTGGCCGGTACCTTCCCGAGAGATGATCCTCGCAACGCCATTTGGGTACAGCCGCAAGGAAGTGCCCTGGTTAGAGGCCCCAGTGAAGGACGGGCTAGTGACAACCACACCATGAGTGCCATGTATGCAGCCATCAGAGCGTACCAAGGTCTGGAGAATACCTACTGGACCTTGACTGGCCTACGTGGTGATGATCGGATTGAAGCAAGGAAGCAGAAGAAAAAGCAAGCGCGTGCCATAGCTAGCTTGCAGGAGCAGTTGGCTGATATGAGCTTGCAGCGGGACCGAGCTCTCGAGAGAGGCGAGAGTTCCATGCAGCAGGTTCAGAGGCTGACCCAGGCCAACAGGAATGCAGATCGCCTGTTGGAGCAGCTAGTACAGGAAAGGAATGAAGCCTGGAACGAGAGAGACCTTCTGAGGCAGAGGGTCGAGGAGCTAGAAGAGTACAATGCCAACTTGCATGAAGAGTTCCATGCCCTCTACAACGGGATGGGCCCGTATGCTCCTCCGAACGCCGCTCAGATGGACATCGACGCCGACGCTGCAGCTGAGGGTAGCGATGGCGACGCCTCCGACATCGACGATGGCCCCGAGGAGTAGGATAGTGTCCTGCGTTAGTAGCTAGGCTTGACGCGATGGCCTTCTTTTGGTTTTCATGTGTCATGATGTATCCTGTTCGACCTTGAGACTGACGATCTTTTGGAGTTTGGTTGTGTATGCGATACCCGAACGCATAAAAGTCCAGTGTATGTATGCTGGCAACGTGGTTGTATGGAACGTGATGTTGCATTGAAGTAACTGATTGGTGCTGTTGTTTAATTGGAATGAAATTATTGCGCCTCTGTTTTCTTGTATGACTTGTTCTCTCCAACGAGTTCAGTATGGCATAATTGTTCATTCGGACATCATTTTACAACCTCACTCAATGGTGCTTGTTGCTGAAATATGCAGATGGCCAACACTCGTCGTGCTACGTATGAAGCCGCTGAGACTGGTGGCAATGGTGCAGGAGCTGGTGGAAGTGGTGCCAACAATGTCAACCACCAAGAACCACGTCCAGAACCACATTTGCCCCCTCCTCCGCCGCTTACCGCAGAAATGTTCTTCACACAGTTCCTTGGAAGTCAGCGCAGTACTGAACAATCACAGAGGAATATGGAAGACTTTCTGCGTACCATCGCGGAAAATGTTCAAAGAGGAAATAACCAAGGTGGTGGCCATGGAGTGAACCAGTACAGCAGTTTCAAGGATTTCATGGATACGAGGCCACCTATTTTCAAAGAAGCAGCAGAGCCACTTGATGCCGAGGAATGGATTAACACTATGGAAGATAAGTTCCGTGTGTTAAGGATGACAGAAGTTCTAAAAGTAGAGTATGCTGCACATCAGTTGCAAGGACCAGCAGGAATGTGGTGGAAGCATCACCGCAGTACTTTTCCTCCTAATACCCAGATCTCTTGGAGGGATTTTACTGAAGCTTTTAAGGGAGTTTATATTCCCCCAGGGTTGGTTGAGATGAAGCTTGGAGAGTTCTTAGCCTTGAATCAGGGTACCAAGACAGTGACACAGTATCTGCATGCCTTTAATAATTTGTGCCGCTATGCTCCAGACATGGTTGACACAGATGCAAAGAAGATTGCTAGTTTCAAGAGAGGATTGAGTCCGAAGATGATGAAGCATGTGGGTACCAATACCCGCAACAGATTCAACGACTTTATCAGTGACTGTTTGAAGCAAGAGAAGAACAATAATGCTTACACCGCATCCAAGAATCGCAAGAGAGTGTTCGAGTCAGGATCATCCCAGTCCAGAGTTGTCCCTGCCAACCGTTCATCTTATCGTCCATCCGCACCTGGTGCGAGGTTCAGGCCGCCGCAGCATAAAACTCAGAACTACAAGGGGCCACAGAAACCGTACAAGATGGCAGTGCCACCAACAAAGACCAACGCAGCTGCAGAACAGAGCAACTCCAAGGGAGCAATAGGGTCCGCTGGTACAGTGAAAGGGCCCTGCTACAACTGTGGTCAGCCAGGCCACTTTTCCAAGTTCTGCCCTTATCCGCCTAAAAAGAAGCAACAGACTTACAATGCCCGTGTGCACCACACCGCCATTGATGAAGTTCCTGAGGGAGAGCCTGTAACTGCCGGTAAGTTTCTTGTGAACCATCACCCTGCAGTTGTTCTTTTTGATTCTGGATCTTCGCATTCTTTTATGAGTCAAGCATTTGCACGGAAGCATGAACAACTATGCACAGAATTGAGTTATGGTTATCGCATAAGTTCAGCAGGAGCTGATGTGTTAACCAATAAGATGGTTAGAGGGGCAACCCTTGAGTTAGGTAGTCGGAAGTTCAGAGTGAACCTGGTAGTTATGCCTGGGCTAGTTTTGGATGTAATAATAGGAATGAACTGGATGAAAGACTGGGAAGCAGTCATAGATACAAGCAGTCGGATGCTTACCCTTAAAGATCCCCAGGCAGAGGGTACTTTTCAGGTACCATTGCCTAAAAGAACAGATCTTGTGAGTGTGACCTGTGCCATGGAAGTTACTCCTATCCATCAGATTCCAGTAGTATGTGAGTTTCCGGATGTGTTCCCAGACGAATTGCCTGGCCTTCCTCCAGATAGAGATGTTGAATTCGGAATCGAGTTGATCCCCGGGACGGCTCCAATTTCTAGGAGACCTTATCGGATGCCTCCGGATGAGTTAGCTGAGTTGAAGAAACAGTTGGAAGAGTTGTTAAAGAAG
Source organism: Saccharum spontaneum (assembly GCA_022457205.1). Lineage (NCBI taxonomy): Eukaryota > Viridiplantae > Streptophyta > Magnoliopsida > Poales > Poaceae > Saccharum > Saccharum spontaneum. The sequence goes on along the minus strand of CM039608.1, from coordinate 22,251,839 downwards.
GGGTTTATTCGCCCAAGTAAGTCTGAATGGGGATGTCCTGCCTTGTTTGTAAAGAAGAAGAAAGAGGGTACTCTCAGGATGTGTGTGGATTACCGACCTCTTAACGCTGTAACCATCAAGAATAAATATCCACTGCCTCATATTGATGTTCTGTTTGATCAGTTAGCTAAAGCCAGAGTGTTCTCCAAGATAGATTTAAGGTCAGGGTATCATCAGATAAAGATTAGACCTCAAGATGTTCCGAAAACCGCCTTTTCTACCAGATACGGGTTGTACGAGTATCTTGTTATGTCATTTGGACTAACAAATGCTCCTGCATATTTTATGTATCTGATGAATACGGTTTTCATGCCAGAGTTGGATAAGTTTGTAGTTGTCTTCATTGATGACATTCTAGTATACTCTGAAAACGAGAAAGAGCATGAAGAGCATCTGAGAATTGTCTTGACCCGGTTGAGAAATCATAAGCTATATGCTAAGTTCAGCAAATGTGAATTTTGGTTGAAGAAAGTCCCTTTCCTCGGCCATATTCTATCTGAGAATGGAGTTTCTGTAGATCCGAGTAAAGTGCAGGAGGTTATGGATTGGAAGACTCCAACCACAGTGTCAGAAGTCAGGAGTTTCCTAGGCTTAGCTGGTTACTATCTCCGCTTTATCCCAGACTTCTCGAAGATTGCCAAGCCTATGACAAGTCTGTTACAGAAAGATCACAAGTTCGCGTGGACAGAGGAGTGTGAGACAGCTTTCCATACCTTGCGGAAACTGTTGACCACTGCTCCAGTTCTTGCACAACCCGACATCGAGAAACCTTTTGATGTGTTCTGTGACGCATCAAAAACAGGACTAGGGTGTGTGCTAATGCAAGAAGGAAGAGTCATTGCTTATGCCTCCCGACAGTTGAGAAAACATGAAATCAATTACCCGACACATGATCTTGAGCTTGCCGCTGTAGTGCATGCCTTAAAGATTTGGAGACACTATTTACTGGGTAACGTGTGCAACATTTTCACCGATCATAAGAGTCTCAAGTACATTTTCACCCAACCGGAATTGAACATGAGACAGCGGAGATGGTTAGAGTTGATCAAAGACTACAACTTGAATGTACAGTATCACCCCGGGAAAGCCAATGTGGTAGCCGATGCTTTAAGCAGAAAGTCACATTGTCTGAATGTGCAACCCTTGCTTGAAGATGGTTTCGATCTAATGCACCCTGCCGTGCTACAAAGTATTCAGATCAGCTGTTCCTTGGAGAGTAAGATTATAGAAGGTCAGAAAGCAGACAAGGGGATATTCCACATCAAAAAGAAGATTCAAGAAGAACCCTCGAAACACTTCAGGGTGGATGAGCAAGGTGTGTTGTGGTTCGACAACCGTCTTGTTGTTCCAAAGGATAGAGAGCTTAAGAATAAAATTATGGATGAAGCTCATCTCTCTAAGTTGTCTATTCATCCTGGCAGCAGTAAAATGTATCAAGAATTAAGACCTCGTTATTGGTGGACCAAGATGAAGAAGGAAATTGCAGCGTATGTAGCCAGATGTGACACATGTTGTAGAGTAAAAGCAATTCACATGAAGCCTGCCGGAATGTTACAACCTTTGTCAGTACCAAGTTGGAAGTGGGATGACATTAGTATGGATTTTATCACAGGTTTACCCACTACTCAAAAAGGTCACGATTCCATTTGGGTAATTGTGGATCGTCTTACTAAGACAGCTCACTTTTTGCCTGTCAAAACGGAATATAGACCACCTCAATATGCTGAGAAGTATATTGCAGAGATTGTGAGGTTGCATGGCATACCAAAGACTATAGTGTCTGACAGAGGGTCACAGTTCACTGCTCACTTTTGGGAGCATTTGCACAAAGGTTTGGGGACTAGTCTAATTCGTAGCACTGCCTATCATCCTCAAACAGATGGTCAGACTGAGAGAGTTAATGCTGTTCTAGAAGATATGTTAAGAGCTTGTGTGTTGTCTTCCAGAGGTTCATGGGAATCATGGTTACCATTAGCAGAGTTCTCATACAATAACAGCTATCAAGAGAGTATCAAGATGGCACCTTTTGAGGCTCTGTATGGCCGAAAGTGTAGAACACCGTTAAACTGGATTGAGCCCGGAGAAAGAAGGTACTATGGTATTGATTTCGTAGAAGAAGCCGAAAAGAAAGTTCATATCATCCAGCAGAATATGAGAGCAGCCCAGTCACGTCAGAAAAGTTATGCAGATAAGAGAAGGAGACCACTTGTGTTCGAAGTTGGCGACTATGTCTATCTAAAAGTTACGCCAATGAAAAAGAAAAGGTTTGGTGTGCGCAGAAAGCTGGCCGCCAGATTTGTGGGACCTTATAAAATCCTAGAACGGAAAGGTCCTGTGGCTTACAGATTGGAGTTACCAGAGTCAATGGGTGCTATATTCCCAGTTTTTCATGTATCACATCTCAAGAAATGTTTGCGCGTTCCAGAGGAACAGATTGAACCTCGAGGCATAAAACTGAAGTCAGATCTGATGTATCGTGAGCAGCCAGTTCGAGTTTTGGATACCAAGGAAAGGGCTACTCGAAACAGTGTGGTTAAAACATATAAGATACAATGGAGTCATCACGATGAAGGGGATGCATCTTGGGAAACGGGTGAATACTTAAAGAATGCTTATGAAGATTTTTATAACAAATGGTTCGTAACCCAAATCTCGGGACGAGATTTTTATAAGGGGGGAGGGCTGTAACACCCCGGTGTTATGCAATACATCTTTGCATGGCAATCATATTGCATTTCATTCATATCATTATAATCCTGAATGATAATGGTATAATTCGAGTAAAATGAAAGCTTAAACATGCTACATTTCACGAATTGAAATAATATGATAATCACATTACATCAAAATCCTTGCAACCATAATTCTTATATCACTTGGAACCCTAGTTCAAATTTTGGAGCTCAAATTTGGTCAAAAACTTGTTCAAAAGCAATTATGAAAAATGTTCAAAAGTATTCCCTGATTTAGCTTTTATTTTGCTATTTAAAATCTATTAGGAATTTTGAAATGGCCCCTTAATCAAAGTTGTAGAGAATTTAATTTTGAGCAACTTTTATTTTTGGGCCAAGTTTATAAAATGTCTTCTTCTTGTTCAAAATGTGGCTTGAAGTTTGAAATACATTTGAAATTGAATTTGGAAAATTGAAAAATGGAATTTTGTCTTAGCAGGCCGCGTCCTCGCTTCCCGGCCCGCTCGCGAAGCCGCCCGGCCCAGCCAGCCTCGCGCGCGCCCGCGCGACGCAGCCGGCCCGGCCCGCGACCCCGGCCTCCTTCCTCCTCCCGCGCGCGCCCGCGCACGCTGGCCGCCGCGGCAGAACGCGCTCGCCGCGTGTCGGCCATGCGCTGCCGCCGCTCGCCGCGCGTCGTCCTCGCCCTGCTCTCCCGCCAGCGCGAGCGCACTCAAAACGACCGCCCGAGCCTCCTCACTCCCTCACTTCCCCTCCCTCACCCGCCAGCCACCCCTCCTCTCTCCACCGCGCGGGCGGACGGCTCACCGCCGCGAGCTCTGGTTTTCGCCTCCCCGTTCCGGCATCGTCAGGCCACCATCACCAAATTCACCTCGCACCGAGCTCCGCCCCGCTCTTCCCTCCTCCGAACAAGCTTCTCCGCCCCCTCGCCGCCTGCGGTAGGGCTCCTTTCTTCCTCGCCTCGCCGCGCCACCGCCACGGTGCCGACGAGCCGCACCTCTCCACCGTCTCAACCGCCACCTCTGTGCTATCCCGCCCTGACGTCTCGTGTTGGCCACTTCTTGGCGATACGATTGCGCGCCTTGGTGGGTCGTCGGCTGGCCGGAACCGGCCGATTGGCCGTGACCGCCGCCGCGACGTCGTCGTCGGGAGCGCCGACGACTCGCTCGGCTCCCTTCCCCCCCTTCCTCGCTCGGTGGGCTGAGCCGCGCCAGCGGGCCGAGCCCGAGCAGGCCGGCTCGGTTTCCTCCCCCGCGCGAGCGAGACGGGCCGCGGCCGCCGTGGGCCGATCTTTTTCCTCGGGCCGGCCCAGCGACGTTTAATAAACCTATTTCATTTCTCTTTTTATCATTTTTGATGAAAAACAATTGGGAAAATGATTTCTTGGTCATTTTAGCTCCAAAAATTGTGAAATAAATTTTTATATACTCATTTGAATCAGATCTACAATATAAAAATGTTGCATGTCAATATTTCATTACTTTTCTGTAGTGTTTTAGTTAATCTTTGAAATTGGTGTTTTCTTGAAAAATTGATAAGAAAATTTAGAAAAGTCAGAAAATTATGATTCCAAATTTATTAATCTTTTTGTGACATGTACTTTCTAGGGAAATTTTATAGCTTGGGTGTTCTGTATAAAAATTTGTAGTTATAGTTCAAATGCTTTCTATCACCAATATTTGTTATTTTTGTTATTTAAATAAATTTGAATAAAACATGCAAGTGATAATTTTTCTATGGTGTTTGTTTAGGTAGTAGATAGTAGAAAAATTCCTAAATCTGTTGTTTGATACTTTTCAAAATGTAAAGTAGTTTAAATGTCTATTTTAGGCCTTAGTTTGTTATTTTTGCATAGTAAGTTCTAAATATCCAAATGCAGTAAAAATCTTGTGTCATGCTAGTTTTGATAGTAGTAATCCACTGTAATTTTCTAAGATTTTTCTGAGCTACTAAAATATGTGTTGCTGTTCAAATGTAGGGCTAATTAGGGTTTCCATTTTATTCTTTAATACAAAGATGATTAGTAATGTAATACTTTGGTGTATCTTTGAAGCACCTTGTTAGTCAAGTACTCTTGCATGGTAGAGAATAGTAGTGGTAGTTTTCGAGTACATGTTCTTGGATGACGTAGACTACCTTGTAGAAGAGTCGTAATTTCCGCATGATCCAATAACGTAACATATTCACTCATCGCATGCATTCCGCATCTTCATCATCTCATGTCACTTCTGCATTGCACCTATGCATGTTGCACTCATACTTCTGCATCATACAGGATCGCAGGAGGTGGTTCCGACAGTAGTTCCCGAGGACGCAGAGGAGCAGCCCGAGGAGCCGGAGCCAGCAGAAGCCGAAGAGGAGTCCGGTGAAGAGCTTCCGGAGTGCCCCGACCATCGTCCCAGTACCTTCGAGCGAGGCAAGCCCCGGAGCATTCTCCCTCGGTTTGCAAATATTTATTTACTAATTTCACTTAATCTGATGCATTAAGTCTAGGAGTTGTTTGCAAACGTTGCTGCATTATACCTTGTTCCACTTTGTTTTACCCGATCCTTGTCACCCTGGTGTCCACGGTCAATATTGGCTTAGCTTGCTTAGATCGGTAGAAGTCGGGTGATTGCCTGTCATCCGCGAGCTATAGGGGATTACCTGGTTGAATGTGAAAGAAATGTCACGTGAGAATAACTAAGTGTGGAATTGAATGTGAGACCGGGCGGAAGCTTGCAGGGTTCTGGACTGTAGTGTCTTCCGTCTGTGTCGATTAAGGACCGTCCGATGTCGGGCCTCGGGTCATGTTGAACGCATGCCTCACATTTAGCTGGCCGAATAAAGTACCTTTCGACCGCGAAGCCGGGAGATTATTCGGGCCGAGTAGATTGCCCGCAGCGCACTGTACCGGAGCAGTAGTGGCAGGAAACGGGGGCGCGATGATAAGGCCAAAGAGCAGTCGGGCGGCCCCCGGGTACATGTGGTTCCTGGCAAGCTCGCGACTTTACCTGAATGGTTGACTCGGTGACCAATACCTCACTTTAGCGGGTGAGTGAGGTTTGTGTGAGGAATAAATTACCAGCTGGTCAATAATCGATTCGAATCGCCATCGTTCACTGGATAGTGAACACTTGACTTGAGTTACTTCATCGTAGTAATACTGATGAAACACTTGGATAGTTATGAGGAAATGGCATGGTAACTATTGTTAATGATCAATGGTAATCCTTGCTTGCTTAATTACATGGTTACTCTAGCATAAAGTGCAAACATAGTTGACAGGAGAATAAAGATTTAAAAAAAAATGACATGCTTAGTAAATGCTTCGATAAGCTAAAAATGCTTTCCTTGCAAATGAGTCAGCTACCCCACCAAAAAGCCTATCATGATCCTTGGAGTCTTTTTGTTTTGGTTCTGTCGGGTAAGTCTAGCTGAGTACCTTCTCGTACTCAGGGCTTTGTTCCCACTTGTTGCAGATGGACAGATGTACTATGGTTATTGTATCAACTGTCTCTACCCTGCGATGGGCGAAGCCTAGGACCATGGGCAATGGTCACTCACTACTCCTCGCCTGATGCTTTTGTGGGAGATGATCGCAAGCTGGCACTGTATTTTGGAAAAGATGTGTGTGTGTGTGTGTGCCTTGAACTAATGCTTCCGCTACTTTATTTGAAACCGGTTTGTAATAACTATGTTTAAACTCCGATGTATGTTGTGCCGCAAACTACTGTGTAACTTATGAAGGTAATCGCTGAACTTATTACGATCTTGGCTGTGATGTGAAATGGTTTGAAATCCGTCGAGATTTCACGGACTACCGGGTTATACGGGCTTAAGTTTGGTAAATTGTCCGTCTGTTGGATGATTTTCTTACTTAATCTCGTATAATTGGGCGGTTCTGTTACACCCGATGGAACTCCTTGGTGACGTGGGTCATGTAGAATCTCGTTTTGGACCTTTTACAGATAGTGTTAGTTTTGGTGCATGATAGGTGCATGGTTTGCGCCAAACATACCATAGGCTCAGAAATTATTTTGGATGCACTGGATGGTACCACTAGGTGACGAGGCTCAAATGGAAGCTCGTTTCGGTTCATTTGGAGATAGCGCTAATCTTGATTCTAGATAGGTACACGGTTTGCGCCGAACATACTGTAAGCTCGGAAATCATTTTGGACGCCCTCGATGAAACTCCTAGGTGATGTGGGTCATGTAGAATCTTGTTTTGGTCCGTTTGCCGATAATGTTAGTATCGGTGCAAGATAGATCCACAGTTTGCACCAAACGTACCATGACCGTTTTGGACGCACCTGATGGAACTCCTAGGTGACGTGGGTCATGTAGAATCTCATTTTGATCCTTTTGGAGATGGTGTTAGTTTCGGTGCATGATAGTTGCACAATTTGCGCCAAACGTACCATAGGCTCATAAATCATTTTGGACACAACGGATGGTACTCCTAGGTGACGAGGCTCAAATGGAAGCTCATTTTGGTTCGTTTGGAGATTTTGCTAATCTTGAATTAAGATAGGTGCACGGTTTGCGCCAAACGTACCATAGACCTAGAAATCATTTTGGACGCATCTGATCGAACTCCTAGGAGATGTGGGCCATGTAGAATCTCATTTCGGTCCGTTTGGAGATCGTGTTAGACTCAGTGCAAGATAGATCCACAGTTTGCACCAAACGTACCATAGCCTCAGAAATCATTTTGAACGCACTGGATGGTAGTCTTAGGTGGCAAGACTCAAATGAAAGCTCGTTTTGGCCTGTTTGGAGATTGTGCTAATCTTGATTCAAGATAGGTGCACGGTTTGCGCCGAACATACCGTAAGCTCGGAAATCATATTGGACGCACCCAATGGAACTCCTTCGTGACCTGGGTCATGTAGAATCTCGTTTTGGTCCTTTTGGAGATAGTGTTAGTTTTGGTGCATGATAGGTGCATGGTTTGCGCCAAACATACCATAGGCTCAGAAATTATTTTGGATGCACTAGATGGTACCACTAGGTGACGAGGCTCAAATGGAAGCTCGTTTCGGTCTATTTGGCGACAATGTTAGTTTCAGTGCAAGATAGGAGCACAGTTTAGGCCAAACGTAGCATATGCTCAGAAATCGTATTGGACACACCGGATGATACTCCTAGGTGACGAGGCTCAAATGGAAGCTCGTTTCGGTTCATTTGGAGATAGCGCTAATCTTGATTCAAGATAGGTGCACGGTTTGCGCCGAACAACTGTAAGCTCGGAAATCATTTTGGACGCCCTCGATGAAACTACTAGGTGATGTGGGTCATGTAGAATCTTGTTTCGGTCCGTTTGCCGATAATGTTAGTATCGGTGCAAGATAGATACACAATTTGCATGAAACATACCATAGCCTCAGAAATCATTTTAGACGCACCTAATGGAACTCTTAGGAGATGTGGGCCATGTAGAATCTTGTTTCGGTCCACTTGGAGATAGTGATTGACTCGGTGCAAGATAGATCCATAGTTTGCACCAAACGTACCATAGCCTCAGAAATCGTTTTGAACGCACTGGATGGTACTCTTAGGACAAGACTCAAATGAAAGCTTGTTTCGGCCTATTTGCAGATTGTGCTAATCTTGATTCATGATAGGTGCACCGTTTGCGCCGAACATACCGTAACCTCGGAAATCATTTTGGACGCACCCGATGGAACTCCTTGGTGATGTGGGTCATGTAGAATCTCGTTTTGGACCTTTTAGAGATAGTGTTAGTTTTGGTGCATGATAGGTGCATGGTTTGCGCCAAACATACCATAGGCTCAGAAATTATTTTGGATGCACTAGATGGTACCACTAGGTGACGAGGCTCAAATGGAAGCTCGTTTCGGTCTATTTGGCGACAATGTTAGTTTCAGTGCAAGATAGGAGCACAGTTTAGGCCAAACGTAGCATATGCTCAGAAATCGTATTGGACACACCGGATGATACTCCTAGGTGACGAGGCTCAAATGGAAGCTCGTTTCGGTTCATTTGGAGATAGCGCTAATCTTGATTCTAGATAGGTGCACGGTTTGCGCCGAACAACTGTAAGCTCGGAAATCATTTTGGACGCCCTCGATGAAACTCCTAGGTGATGTGGGTCATGTAGAATCTTGTTTCGGTCCGTTTGCCGATAATGTTAGTATCGGTGCAAGATAGATACACAATTTGCATGAAACATACCATAGCCTCAGAAATCATTTTGGACGCACCTAATGGAACTCTTAGGAGATGTGGGCCATGTAGAATCTTGTTTCGGTCCACTTGTAGATAGTGATTGACTCGGTGCAAGATAGATCCATAGTTTGCACCAAATGTACCACAGCCTCAGAAATCGTTTTGAACGCACTCGATGGTACTCTTAGGTGACAAGACTCAAATGAAAGCTTGTTTCGGCCTATTTGCAGATTGTGCTAATCTTGATTCATGATAGGTGCACCGTTTGCGCCGAACATACCGTAACCTCGGAAATCATTTTGGACGCACCCGATGGAACTCCTTGGTGACGTGGGTCATGTAGAATCTCGTTTTGGACCTTTTAGAGATAGTGTTAGTTTTGGTGCATGATAGGTGCATGGTTTGCGCCAAACATACCATAGGCTCAGAAATTATTTTGGATGCACTGGATGGTACCACTAGGTGACGAGGCTCAAATGGAAGCTCGTTTCGGTTCATTTGGAGATAGCGCTAATCTTGATTCTAGATAGGTACACGGTTTGCGCCGAATATACTGTAAGCTCGGAAATCATTTTGGACGCCCTCGATGAAACTCCTAGGTGATGTGGGTCATGTAGAATCTTGTTTTGGTCCGTTTGCCGATAATGTTAATATCGGTGCAAGATATATCCACAGTTTGCACCAAACGTACCATGACCGTTTTGGACGCACCTGATGGAACTCCTAGGTGACGTGGGTCATGTAGAGTCTCATTTTGATCCTTTTGGAGATGGTGTTAGTTTCGGTGCATGATAGTTGCACAATTTGCGCCAAACGTACCATAGGCTCATAAATCATTTTGGACACAACGGATGGTACTCCTAGGTGACAAGGCTCAAATGGAAGCTCATTTTGGTTCGTTTGGAGATTTTGCTAATCTTGAATTAAGATAGGTGCACGGTTTGCGCCAAACGTACCATAGACCTAGAAATCATTTTGGACGCATCCGATCGAACTCCTAGGAGATGTGGGCCATGTAGAATCTCATTTCGGTCCGTTTGGAGATCGTGTTAGACTCAGTGCAAGATAGATCCACAGTTTGCACCAAACGTACCATAGCCTCAGAAATCATTTTGAACGCACTGGATGGTAGTCTAGGTGGCAAGACTCAAATGAAAGCTTGTTTTGGCCTGTTTGGAGATTGTGCTAATCTTGATTCAAGATAGGTGCACGGTTTGCGCCGAACATACCGTAAGCTCGGAAATCATATTGGACGCACCCAATGGAACTCCTTCGTGACGTGGGTCATGTAGAATCTCGTTTTGGTCCTTTTGGAGATAGTGTTAGTTTTGGTGCATGATAGGTGCATGGTTTGCGCCAAGCATACCTAGGCTCAGAAATTATTTTGGATACACTAGATGGTGCCACTAGGTGACGAGGCTCAAATGGAAGCTCGTTTTGGTCCATTTGGCGACAATGTTAGTTTCAGTGCAAGATAGGAGCACAGTTTAGGCCAAACGTAGATAGGCTCAGAAATCGTTTTGGACACATCGGATGATACTCCTAGGTGACGAGGCTCAAATGGAAGCTCGTTTCGGTTCATTTGGAGATAGCGCTAATCTTGATTCTAGATAGGTACACGGTTTGCGCCGAACGTACTGTAAGCTCGGAAATCATTTTGGACGCCCTTGATGAAACTCCTAGGTGATGTGGGTCATGTAGAATCTTGTTTTGGTCTGTTTGCCGATAATGTTAGTATCGGTGCAAGATAGATCCACAGTTTGCAGCAAAGGTACCATGACCGTTTTGGACGCACCTGATGGAACTCCTAGGTGATGTGGGTCATGTAGAATCTCATTTTGATCCTTTTGGAGATGGTGTTAGTTTCGGTGCATGATAGTTGCACAATTTGCGCCAAACGTACCATAGGCTCATAAATCATTTTGGACACAACAGATGGTACTCCTAGGTGACGAGGCTCAAATGGAAGCTCATTTTGGTTCGTTTGGAGATTTTGCTAATCTTGAATTAAGATAGGTGCACGGTTTGCGCCAAACGTACCATAGACTTAGAAATCATTTTGGACGCATCTGATCGAACTCCTAGGAGATGTGGGCCATGTAGAATCTCATTTCGGTCCGTTTGGAGATCGTGTTAGACTCGGTGCAAGATAGATCCACAGTTTGCACCAAACGTACCATAGCCTCAGAAATCATTTTGAACGCACTGGATGGTAGTCTTAGGTGGCAAGACTCAAATGAAAGCTCGTTTTGGCCTGTTTGGATATTGTGCTAATCTTGATTCAAGATAGGTGCACGGTTTGCGCTGAACATACCGTAAGCTCGGAATTCATTTTGGACGCACCCAACGGAACTCCTTCGTGACGTGGGTCATGTAGAATCTCGTTTTGGTCATTTTGGAGATAGTGTTAGTTTTGGTGTATGATCGGTGCATGGTTTGCGCCAAACATACCATAGGCTCAGAAATTATTTTGGATGCACTGGATGGTACCACTAGGTGACGAGGCTCAAATAGAAGCTCGTTTCGGTCTATTTGGCGACAATGTTAGTTTCAGTGCAAGATAGGAGCATAGTTTAGGCCAAACGTAGCATAGGCTCAGAAATCGTATTGGACACACCGGATGATACTCCTAGGTGACGAGGCTCAAATGGAAGCTCGTTTCGGTTCATTTGGAGATAGCGCTAATCTTGATTCTAGATAGGTGCACGGTTTGCGCCGAACAACTGTAAGCTCGGAAATCATTTTGGACGCCCTCGATGAAACTCCTAGGTGATGTGGGTCATGTAGAATCTTGTTTCGATCCGTTTGCTGATAATGTTAGTATCGGTGCAAGATAGATACACAATTTGCACGAAACATACCATAGCCTTAGAAATCATTTTGGACGCACCTAATGGAACTCTTAGGAGATGTGGGCCATGTAGAATCTTGTTTCGGTCCACTTGGAGATAGTGATTGACTCGGTGCAAGATAGATCCATAGTTTGCACCAAACGTACCATAGCCTCAGAAATCGTTTTGAACGCACTGGATGGTACTCTTAGGTGACAAGACTCAAATGAAAGCTTGTTTCGGCCTATTTGCAGATTGTGCTAATTTTGATTCATGATAGGTGCACCGTTTGCGCCGAACATACCGTAACCTCGGAAATTATTTTGGACGCACCCGATGGAACTCCTTGGTGACGTGGGTCATGTAGAATCTCGTTTTGGACCTTTTAGAGATAGTGTTAGTTTTGGTGCATGATAGGTGCATGGTTTGCGCCAAACATACCATAGGCTCAGAAATTATTTTGGATGCACTGGATGGTACCACTAGGTGATGAGGCTCAAATGGAAGCTCGTTTCGGTTCATTTGGAGATAGTGCTAATCTTGATTCTAGATAGGTACACGGTTTGCGCCGAACGTACTGTAAGCTCGGAAATCATTTTGGACGCCCTCGATGAAAGTCCTAGGTGATGTGGGTCATGTAGAATGTTGTTTTGGTCCGTTTGCCGATAATGTTAGTATCGGTGCAAGATAGATCCACAGTTTGCACCAAACGTACCATGACTGTTTTGGACGCACCTGATGGAACTCCTAGGTGACGTGGGTCATGTAGAATCTCATTTTGATCCTTTTGGAGATGGTGTTAGTTTCGGTGCATGATAGTTGCACAATTTGCGCCAAACGTACCATAGGCTCATAAATCATTTTGGACACAACGGATGGTACTCCTATGTGACGAGGCTCAAATGGAAGCTCATTTTGGTTCGTTTGGAGATTTTGCTAATCTTGAATTAAGATAGGTGCACGGTTTGCGCCAAAGGTACCATAGACTTAGAAATCATTTTGGACGCATCTGATCGAACTCCTAGGAGATGTGGGCCATGTAGAATCTCATTTCGGTCCGTTTGGAGATCGTGTTAGACTCAGTGCAAGATAGATCCACAGTTTGCACCAAATGTACCATAGCCACAGAAATCATTTTGAACGCACTGGATGGTAGTCTTAGGTGGCAAGACTCAAATGAAAGCTCGTTTTGGTCTGTTTGGGGATTGTGCTAATCTTGATTCAAGATAGGTGCACGGTTTGCGCCGAACATACCGTAAGTTCGGAAATCATTTTGGACGCACCCAATGGAACTCCTTCGTGACGTGGGTCATGTAGAATCTCATTTTGGTCCTTTTGGAGATAGTGTTAGTTTTGGTGCTTGATAGGTGCATGGTTTGCGCCAAACATACCATAGGCTCAGAAATTATTTTGGATGCACTGGATGGTACCACTAGGTGACGAGGCTCAAATAGAAGCTCGTTTCGGTCTATTTGGCGACAATGTTAGTTTCAGTGCAAGATAGGAGCACAGTTTAGGCCAAACGTAGCATAGGCTCAGAAATCGTATTGGACACACCGGATGATAATCCTAGGTGACGAGGCTCAAATGGAAGCTCGTTTCGGTTCATTTGGAGATAGCGCTAATCTTGATTCTAGATAGGTGCACGGTTTGCGCCGAACAACTGTAAGCTCGGAAATCATTTTGGACGCCCTCGATGAAACTCCTAGGTGATGTGGGTCATGTAGAATCTTGTTTCGGTCCGTTTGCCGATAATGTTAGTATCGGTGCAAGATAGATACACAATTTGCACGAAACATACCATAGCCTCAGAAATCATTTTGGACGCACCTAATGGAACTCTTAGGAGATGTGGGCCATGTAGAATCTTGTTTCGGTCCACTTGGAGATAGTGATTGACTCGGTGCAAGATAGATCCATAGTTTGCACCAAACGTACCATAGCCTCAGAAATCGTTTTGAACGCACTGGATGGTACTCTTAGGTGACAACACTCAAATGAAAGCTTGTTTCGGCCTATTTGCAGATTGTGCTAATTTTGATTCATGATAGGTGCACCGTTTGCGCCGAACATACCGTAACCTCGGAAATCATTTTGGACGCACCCGATGGAACTCCTTGGTGACGTGGGTCATGTAGAATCTCGTTTTGGACCTTTTAGAGATAGTGTTAGTTTTGGTGCATGATAGGTGCATGGTTTGCGCCAAACATACCATAGGCTCAGAAATTATTTTGGATGCACTGGATGGTACCACTAGGTGATGAGGCTCAAATGGAAGCTCGTTTCGGTTCATTTGGAGATAGTGCTAATCTTGATTCTAGATAGGTACACGGTTTGCGCCGAACGTACTGTAAGCTCGGAAATCATTTTGGACGCCCTCGATGAAAGTCCTAGGTGATGTGGGTCATGTAGAATGTTGTTTTGGTCCGTTTGCCGATAATGTTAGTATCGGTGCAAGATAGATCCACAGTTTGCACCAAACGTACCATGACTGTTTTGGACGCACCTGATGGAACTCCTAGGTGACGTGGGTCATGTAGAATCTCATTTTGATCCTTTTGGAGATGGTGTTAGTTTCGGTGCATGATAGTTGCACAATTTGCGCCAAACGTACCATAGGCTCATAAATCATTTTGGACACAACGGATGGTACTCCTATGTGACGAGGCTCAAATGGAAGCTCATTTTGGTTCGTTTGGAGATTTTGCTAATCTTGAATTAAGATAGGTGCACGGTTTGCGCCAAAGGTACCATAGACTTAGAAATCATTTTGGACGCATCTGATCGAACTCCTAGGAGATGTGGGCCATGTAGAATCTCATTTCGGTCCGTTTGGAGATCGTGTTAGACTCAGTGCAAGATAGATCCACAGTTTGCACCAAATGTACCATAGCCACAGAAATCATTTTGAACGCACTGGATGGTAGTCTTAGGTGGCAAGACTCAAATGAAAGCTCGTTTTGGTCTGTTTGGGGATTGTGCTAATCTTGATTCAAGATAGGTGCACGGTTTGCGCCGAACATACCGTAAGTTCGGAAATCATTTTGGACGCACCCAATGGAACTCCTTCGTGACGTGGGTCATGTAGAATCTCATTTTGGTCCTTTTGGAGATAGTGTTAGTTTTGGTGCTTGATAGGTGCATGGTTTGCGCCAAACATACCATAGGCTCAGAAATTATTTTGGATGCACTGGATGGTACCACTAGGTGACGAGGCTCAAATAGAAGCTCGTTTCGGTCTATTTGGCGACAATGTTAGTTTCAGTGCAAGATAGGAGCACAGTTTAGGCCAAACGTAGCATAGGCTCAGAAATCGTATTGGACACACCGGATGATAATCCTAGGTGACGAGGCTCAAATGGAAGCTCGTTTCGGTTCATTTGGAGATAGCGCTAATCTTGATTCTAGATAGGTGCACGGTTTGCGCCGAACAACTGTAAGCTCGGAAATCATTTTGGACGCCCTCGATGAAACTCCTAGGTGATGTGGGTCATGTAGAATCTTGTTTCGGTCCGTTTGCCGATAATGTTAGTATCGGTGCAAGATAGATACACAATTTGCACGAAACATACCATAGCCTCAGAAATCATTTTGGACGCACCTAATGGAACTCTTAGGAGATGTGGGCCATGTAGAATCTTGTTTCGGTCCACTTGGAGATAGTGATTGACTCGGTGCAAGATAGATCCATAGTTTGCACCAAACGTACCATAGCCTCAGAAATCGTTTTGAACGCACTGGATGGTACTCTTAGGTGACAACACTCAAATGAAAGCTTGTTTCGGCCTATTTGCAGATTGTGCTAATTTTGATTCATGATAGGTGCACCGTTTGCGCCGAACATACCGTAACCTCGGAAATCATTTTGGACGCACCCGATGGAACTCCTTGGTGACGTGGGTCGTGCAGAATCTCATTTTGGACCTTTTAGAGATAGTGTTAGTTTTGGTGCATGATAGGTGCATGGTTTGCGCCAAACATACCATAGGCTCAGAAATTATTTTGGATGCACTGGATGGTACCACTAGGTGATGAGGCTCAAATGGAAGCTCGTTTCGGTTCATTTGGAGATAGCGCTAATCTTGATTCTAGATAGGTACACGGTTTGCGCCGAACGTACTGTAAGCTCGGAAATCATTTTGGACGCCCTCGATGAAACTCCTAGGTGATGTGGGTCATGTAGAATCTTGTTTTGGTCCGTTTGCCGATAATGTTAGTATCGGTGCAAGATAGATCCACAGTTTGCACAAACGTACCATGACCGTTTTGGACGCACCTGATGGAACTCCTAGGTGACGTGGGTCATGTAGAATCTCATTTTGATCCTTTTGGAGATGGTGTTAGTTTCGGTGCATGATGGTTGCACAATTTGCGCCGAACGTACCATAGGCTCATAAATCATTTTGGACACAACGGATGGTACTCCTAGGTGACGAGGCTCAAATGGAAGCTCATTTTGGTTCGTTTGGAGATTTTGCTAATCTTGAATTAAGATAGGTGCACGGTTTGCGCCAAACGTACCATAGACTTAGAAATCATTTTGGACGCATCTGATCGAACTCCTAGGAGATGTGGGCCATGTAGAATCTCATTTCGGTCCGTTTGGAGATCGTGTTAGACTCAGTGCAAGATAGATCCACAGTTTGCACCAAACGTACCATAGCCTCAGAAATCATTTTGAACGCACTGGATGGTAGTCTTAGGTGGCTAGACTCAAATGAAAGCTCGTTTTGGCCTGTTTGGAGATTGTGCTAATCTTGATTCAAGATAGGTGCACGGTTTGCGCCGAACATACCGTAAGCTCGGCAATCATTTTGGACGCACCCAACGGAACTCCTTCGTGACGTGGGTCATGTAGAATCTCGTTTTGGTCATTTTGGAGATAGTGTTAGTTTTGGTGTATGATCGGTGCATGGTTTGCGCCAAACATACCATAGGCTCAGAAATTATTTTGGATGCACTGGATGGTACCACTAGGTGACGAGGCTCAAATAGAAGCTCGTTTCGGTCTATTTGGCGACAATGTTAGTTTCAGTGCAAGATAGGAGCATAGTTTAGGCCAAACGTAGCATAGGCTCAGAAATCGTATTGGACACACCGGATGATACTCCTAGGTGACGAGGCTCAAATGGAAGCTCGTTTCGGTTCATTTGGAGATAGCGTTAATCTTGATTATAGATAGGTGCACGATTTGCGCCGAACAACTGTAAGCTCGGAAATCATTTTGGACGCCCTCGATGAAACTCCTAGGTGATGTGGGTCATGTAGAATCTTGTTTCGGTCCGTTTGCCGATAATGTTAGTATCGGTGCAAGATAGATACACAATTTGCACGAAACATACCATAGCCTTAGAAATCATTTTGGACGCACCTAATGGAACTCTTAGGAGATGTGGGCCATGTAGAATCTTGTTTCGGTCCACTTGGAGATAGTGATTGACTCGGTGCAAGATAGATCCATAGTTTGCACCAAACGTACCATAGCCTCAGAAATCGTTTTGAACGCACTGGATGGTACTCTTAGGTGACAAGACTCAAATGAAAGCTTGTTTCGGCCTATTTGCAGATTGTGATAATTTTGATTCATGATAGGTGCACCGTTTGCGCCGAACATACCGTAACCTCGGAAATTATTTTGGACGCACCCGATGGAACTCCTTGGTGACGTGGGTCATGTAGAATCTCGTTTTGGACCTTTTAGAGATAGTGTTAGTTTTGGTGCATGATAGGTGCATGGTTTGCGCCAAACATACCATAGGCTCAGAAATTATTTTGGATGCACTGGATGGTACCACTAGGTGATGAGGCTCAAATGGAAGCTCGTTTCGGTTCATTTGGAGATAGTGCTAATCTTGATTCTAGATAGGTACACGGTTTGCGCCGAACGTACTGTAAGCTCGGAAATCATTTTGGACGCCCTCGATGAAAGTCCTACGTGATGTGGGTCATGTAGAATCTTGTTTTGGTCCGTTTGCCGATAATGTTAGTATCGGTGCAAGATAGATCCACAGTTTGCACCAAACGTACCATGACCGTTTTGGACGCACCTGATGGAACTCCTAGGTGACGTGGGTCATGTAGAATCTCATTTTGATCCTTTTGGAGATGGTGTTAGTTTCGGTGCATGATGGTTGCACAATTTGCGCCAAACGTACCATAGGCTCATAAATCATTTTGGACACAACGGATGGTACTCCTAGGTGACGAGGCTCAAATGGAAGCTCATTTTGGTTCGTTTGGAGATTTTGCTAATCTTGAATTAAGATAGGTGCACGGTTTGCGCCAAACGTACCATAGACTTAGAAATCATTTTGGACGCATCTGATCGAACTCCTAGGAGATGTGGGCCATGTAGAATCTCATTTCGGTCCGTTTGGAGATCGTGTTAGACTCAGTGCAAGATAGATCCACAGTTTGTACCAAATGTACCATAGCCACAGAAATCATTTTGAACGCACTGGATGGTAGTCTTAGGTGGCAAGACTCAAATGAAAGCTCGTTTTGGCCTGTTTGGAGATTGTGCTAATCTTGATTCAAGATAGGTGCACGGTTTGCGCCGAACATACCGTAAGCTCGGAAATCATTTTGGACGCACACAATGGAACTCCTTCGTGACGTGGGTCATGTAGAATCTCGTTTTGGTCCTTTTGGAGATAGTGTTAGTTTTGGTGCATGATAGGTGCATGGTTTGCGCCAAACATACCATAGGCTCAGAAATTATTTTGGATGCACTAGATGGTACCACTAGGTGACGAGGCTCAAATGGAAGCTCGTTTCGGTCTATTTGGCGACAATGTTAGTTTTAGTGCAAGATAGGAGCACAGTTTAGGCCAAACGTAGCATATGCTCAGAAATCGTATTGGACACACCGGATGATACTCCTAGGTGACGAGGCTCAAATGGAAGCTCGTTTCGGTTCATTTGGAGATAGCGCTAATCTTGATTCTAGATAGGTGCACGGTTTGCGCTGAACAACTGTAAGCTCGGAAATCATTTTGGACGCCCTCGATGAAAATCCTAGGTGATGTGGGTCATGTAGAATCTTGTTTCGGTCCGTTTGCCGATAATGTTAGTATCGGTGCAAGATAGATACACAATTTGCACGAAACATACCATAGCCTCAGAAATCATTTTGGACGCACCTAATGGAACTCTTAGGAGATGTGGGCCATGTAGAATCTTGTTTCGGTCCACTTGGAGATAGTGATTGACTCGGTGCAAGATAGATCCATAGTTTGCACCAAACGTACCATAGCCTCAGAAATCGTTTTGAACGCACTGGATGGTACTCTTAGGTGACTAGACTCAAATGAAAGCTTGTTTCGGCCTATTTGCAGATTGTGCTAATCTTGATTCATGATAGGTGCACCGTTTGCGCCGAACATACCGTAACCTCGGAAATCATTTTGGACGCACCCGATGGAACTCCTTGGTGACGTGGGTCATGTAGAATGTCGTTTTGGACCTTTTAGAGATAGTGTTAGTTTTGGTGCATGATAGGTGCATGGTTTGCGCCAAACATACCATAGGCTCAGAAATTATTTTGGATGCACTGGATGGTACCACTAGGTGACGAGGCTCAAATGGAAGCTCGTTTCGGTGCATTTGGCGACAATGTTAGTTTCAGTGCAAGATAGGAGCACAGTTTAGGCCAAATGTAGCATAGGCTCAGAAATCATTTTGGACACACCGGATGATACCCCTAGGTGACGAGGCTCAAATGGAAGCTCGTTTCGGTTCATTTGGAGATAGCGCTAATCTTGATTCTAGATAGGTGCACGGTTTGCGCCGAACGTACTGTAAGCTCGGAAATCATTTTGGACGCCCTCGATGAAACTCCTAGGTAATGTGGGTCATGTAGAATCTTGTTTTGGTCCGTTTGTCGATAATGTTAGTATCGGTGCAAGATAGATCCATAGTTTGCACCAAACGTACCATGACCGTTTTGGACGCACCTGATGGAACTCCTAGGTGACGTGGGTCATGTAGAATCTCATTTTGATCCTTTTGGAGATGGTGTTAGTTTCGGTGCATGATAGTTGCACAATTTGCGCCAAACGTACCATAGGCTCATAAATCATTTTGGACACAACGGATGGTACTCCTAGGTGACGAGGCTCAAATGGAAGCTCATTTTGGTTCGTTTGGAGATTGTGCTAATCTTGAATTAAGATAGGTGCACGGTTTGCGCCAAACGTACCATAGACTTAGAAATCATTTTGGACGCATCTGATCGAACTCCTAGGAGATGTGGGCCATGTAGAATCTCATTTCGGTCCGTTTGGAGATCGTGTTACCCTCGGTGCAAGATAGATCCACAGTTTGCACCAAACATACCATAGCCTCAGAAATCATTTTGAACGCACTGGATGGTACTCTTAGGTGGCAAGACTCAAATCAAAGCTCGTTTTGGCCTGTTTGGAGATTGTGCTAATCTTGATTCAAGATAGGTGCACGATTCGCGCTGAACATACCGTAAGCTCGGAAATCATTTTGGACGCACCCAATGGAACTCCTTGGTGACGTGGGTCATGTAGAATCTCGTTTTGGTCCTTTTGGAGATAGTGTTAGTTTTGGTGCATGATAGGTGCATGGTATGCGCCAAACATACCATAGGCTCAGAAATTATTTTGGATGCACTGGATGGTACCACTAGGTGACGAGGCTCAAATGGAAGCTTGTTTTGGTCCATTTGGCGACAATGTTAGTTTCAGTGCAAGATAGGAGCACAGTTTAGGCCAAATGTAGCATAGGCTCAGAAATTGTTTTGGACACACCGGATGATACTCCTACGTGACGAGGCTCAACTGGAAGCTCGTTTCGGTTCATTTGGAGATAGCGCTAATCTTGATTCTAGATAGGTGCATTGTTTTCACCGAACGTATTGTAAGCTCGGAAATCATTTTGGACGCACCAGAAGGAACTCCTAGGTGAAGTGGTTCATGTAGAATCTTGTTTCGGTCCGTTTGCAGATAGTGTTAGTATTGGTGCAAGATAGATACACAGTTTGCACGAAACATACCATAGCCTCAGAAATCATTTTGGACGCACCTAATGGAACTCTTAGGAGATGTGGGCCATGTAGAATCTCGTTTCGGTCCACTTGGAGATAGTGATAGACTCGGTGCAAGATAGATCCATAGTTTGCACCAAACGTACCATAGCCTCAGAAATCGTTTTGAACGCACTGGATGGTACTCTTAGGTGACAAGACTCAAATGAAAGCTTGCTTCGGCCTATTTGGAGATTGTGCTAATCTTGATTCATGATAGGTGCACCGTACCGTAACCTCAGAAATCATTTTGGACGCACCCGATGGAACTCCTTGGTGACGTGGGTCATGTAGAATCTCGTTTTGGATCTTTTAGAGATAGTGTTAGTTTTGGTGCATGATAGGTGCATGGTTTGCGCCAAACATACCATAGGCTCAGAAATTATTTTGGATGCACTGGATGGTACCACTAGGTGACGAGGCTCAAATGGAAGCTCGTTTCGGTCCATTTGGCGACAATGTTAGTTTCAGTGCAAGATACACAGTTTAGGCAAACGTAGCATAGGCTCATAAATCGTTTTGGACACACCAGATGATACTCCTAGGTGACGAGGCTCAAATGGAAGCTCGTTTCGGTTCATTTGGAGATAGCGCTAATCTTGATTCTAGATAGGTGCACGGTTTGCGCTGAACGTACTATAAGCTCAGAAATCATTTTGGACGCCCTCGATGAAACTCCTAGGTGATGTGGGTCATGTAGAATCTTGTTTTGGTCCATTTGCCGATAATGTTAGTATCGGTGCAAGATAGATCCACAGTTTGCACCAAACGTACCATGACCGTTTTGGACGCACCTGACGGAACTCCTAGTGAGTCATGTAGAATCTCATTTTGATCCTTTTGGAGATGGTGTTAGTTTCGGTGCATGATAGTTGCACAACTTGCGCCAAACGTACCATAGGCTCATAAATCATTTTGGACACAACGGATGGTACTCCTAGGTGATGAGGCTCAAATGGAAGCTCATTTTGGTTCGTTTGGAGATTGTGCTAATCTTGAGTTAAGATAGGTGCCCGGTTTGCGCCAAACGTACTATAGACTTAGAAATCATTTTGGACACATCTGATCGAACTCCTAGGAGATGTGGGCCATGTAGAATCTCATTTCGGTCCATTTGGAGATCGTGTTAGACTCGGTGCAAGATAGATCCACAGTTTGCACCAAACGTACCATAGCCTCAGAAATCATTTTGAACGCACTGGATGGTACTCTTAGGTGGCAAGACTCAAATGAAAGCTCGTTTTGGCCTGTTTGGAGATTGTGCTAATCTTGATTCAAGATAGGTGCACGGTTTGCGCCGAACATACCGTAAGCTCGGAAATCATTTTGGACGCACCCAATGGAACTCCTTGGTGACGTGGGTCATGTAGAATCTTGTTTTGGTTGTTTTGGAGATAGTGTTAGTTTTGGTGCATGATAGGTGCATGGTTTGCGCCAAACATACCATAGGCTCAGAAATTATTTTGGATGCACTGGATGGTACCACTAGGTGACGAGGCTCAAATGGAAGCTCGTTTCGGTCCATTTGGCGAAAATGTTAGTTTCAGTGCAAGATAGGAGCGTAGTTTAGGCCAAACGTAGCATAGGCTCAGAAATCATTTTGGACACCCTGGATGATACTCCTAGGTGACAAGGCTCAAATGGAAGCTCGTTTTGGTTCATTTGGAGATAGCGCTAATCTTGATTCTAGATAGGTGCATTATTTTCGCCGAACATATTGTAAGCTCGGAAATCATTTTGGACGCACCAAATGGATCTCCTAGGGGACGTGGGTCATGTAAAATCTCGTTTTAGTCCGTTTGTAGATAGTGTTAGTATCGGTGCAAGATAGATCCATAGTTTGCTCCAAACGTACCAAAGCTTTATAAACCGTTTTGGACGCATCTAATGAAACTCCTAGGTGACGTGGGTCATGTAGAATCTCGTTTCGATCCTTTTGGAGATGGCGTTAGTTTCTGTGCATGATAGTTGCACAATTTGCGCCAAACGTACCATAGGCTCATAAATCATTTTGGACACACCGGATGGTACTCCTAGGTGACGAGGCTAAAATGGAAGCTCATTTCGGTTCGTTTAGAGATAGTGCTAATCTTGATATAATATAGGTGCACGGTTTACGCCGAACGTATAATATAGACGCACCAGATCCAACTCCTAGGTGCGTGGTTCATGTAGAATCTCGTTTCGGTCCGTTTGCAGATAGTGTTATTATCGGTGCAAGATAGATACACAGTTTGCACGAAACATACCATAGCCTCAGAAATCATTTTGGACACACCTAATGGAACTCCTAGGAGTTGTGGGCCATGTAGAATCTCGTTTCGGTCTGTTTGGAGATAGTGTTAGTGATGAGGACATCATTGGCTCGAATATGACCATTTTAACCACTTCAAAACTAAAGGTGCAACCATTATATATGAGGCTTATCATTGATACATTTGATGAATTGGTGTTGCGCCATAAAATGTGTGTATTTTCATTTTCAGAATTACTTACATGGATGAAGAGAAGGTTCAATTGCATATGGAAAGAATGGAAGTTTAATGAAGTTGATTGGGGACCAAGTCCAAATATTCCTAATGTCATCCACCAAGCCACCACATCACTTTTGGCTCAAAGAAAGAAAGAGTCCAAGTCCAACATGTTTTGGAAGATGAATTCGGACTGCAGAAGAGTCCCAGCTTCTGACGGTTGCCACGACTTCATACGGACTCCGATTGGGACGTTCTAGGACTTTTTGGAAAGCTTATCAAGTCTACTTTCCAATGGATCTGGACTCATGCTGAATCTTGTTAAATACGTCCGCAGTTCTCATTTTAATACCGAGACCTTTTCTGTCCACGGTGCTGCGTCACCTGATTGTTGCCCGATGGGCCATGTATCAAGTGGGGCCCAATAGGGGCGTGTCCTAGGGTTGTGGGATCACCCCCACCACGTCCAGGTTGTCCTCTACCCAATCATATACCTCTATAGCCACCACAAAGAGATTGGGTTTTTGTTTGATGTAAGTTTAGCTCCTGCTACTTCTTGGTAGACACATGTGTTGGTTAGACCATCTGTTCAACTCGATCCGGAACCCCACCTTTATGTGTATTAGATCTGAAACTTCATCTCATATTTGCAATTGAGTGCTTGTTCTACTTGTTCTTGCTTGTTCTTCGATTGCTTGCAGGAATAACCCTAGTGGTTTGGTTGGTTGTGATCCGCAAGATCGTGACAACCGCTGGAATTGGTGTATCGATCGCTAAGGCGCAGCGTCCTTGGATGGTTGTAGTCGGGTCGTGAATGTCTCTCCAGTGAAATCGAAGTTATCCTTCTCCACCAAAAGATTGGGACACACATACTCTTATCAATTAGACTCGGTGTAAGATAGATCCATAGTTTGCACCAAACGTACCATAGCCTCAGAAATTGTTTTGAACGCACTGGATGGTACTCTTAGGTGACAAGACTCAAATGAAAGCTTGTTTCGGCCTGTTTGGAGATTGTGCTAATCTTGATTCATGATAGGTGCACCGTTTGCGCCGAACATACCATAAGCTCAGAAATCATTTTGGACGCACCCGATGGAACTCCTTGGTGACGTGGGTCATGTAGAATCTCGTTTTGGACATTTCGGAGATAGTATTAGTTTTAGTGCATGATAGGTGCATGGTTTGCGCCAAACATACCATAGGCTCAGAAATTATTTTGGATGCACTGGATGGTACCCCTAGGTGACGAGGCTCAAATGGAAGCTCGTTTCGGTCCATTTGGAGACAATGATAGTGTTAGTCTCGTTTCGGTCCATTTGGAGACAATGATAGTGTTAGTATCGTTGCAAGATAGATCCATAGTTTCCACCAAATGTACCATAGGCTCATAAATCATTTTGGACACAACGGATGGTACTCCTAGGTGAAGAGGCCCAAATGGAAGCTCGTTTCGGTTCATTTGGAGATTGTGCTAATCTTGAATCATGATAGGTGCACGGTTTGCACCAAACGTACCTTAGACTCAGAAATCATTTTCGACGCATCTGATGGAACTCCTAGGAGATGTGGGCCATGTAGAATCTCGTTTCGGTCCGTTTGGAGATAGTGTTAGACTCGGTGCAAGATAGATCCACAGTTTGCACCAAACGTAACATAGCCTCAGAAATCATTTTGAGTGCATCAGATGGTACTCTTAGGTGACAAGACTCAAATGAAAGCTCGTTTGGGCGTGTTTGGAGATTGTGCTAATCTTGTTCAAGATACGTGCATGGTTTGTGCCGAACGTACTGTAAGCTCGGAAATCATTTTGGACACACCCGATGGAACTCCTTGGTGACGTGGGTCATGTAGAATCTCATTTTGGTCCTTTTGGAGATAGTGTTAGTTTTGGTGCATGATAGGTGCACGGTTTGCACCAAATATACCATAGGCTCAGAAATTATTTTAGATGCACTAGATGGCACCCCTAGGTGACGAGGCTCAAATGGAAGCTCGTTTCGGTCCATTTGGAGACAATGTTAGTTTCAGTGCATGATAGGTGCACAGTTTAGGCCAAACATACCATAGGCTCAGACCCTTTTGGACACAACGAATGATACTCCTAGGTGACGAGGCTCAAATGGAAGCTCGTTTTGCTTCATGTGGAGATAGCGCTGATCTTGATTCCAGATAGATGCACGGTTTGCGCCGAACGTATTGTAAGCTCGGAAATCATTTTGGACGCACCCGATGGAACTCGTTGGTGACGTGGGTCATGTAGAATCTCGTTTCGGTCCATTTGCAGATAGTGTTAGTGTCGGTGCAAGATAGATCCATAGTTTGCACCAAACGTACCATAGCTTTAGAAACCATTTTGGACGCACGTGATGAAACTCCTAGGTGACATGGGTCATGTAGAATCTCGTTTCAATCCTTTTGGAGATGGTGTTAGTTTCCGAGCATGATAGTTGCACAATTTGCGCCAAACATACCATAGGCTCCAATGGAAGCGTTTTGGTTCCTTTGGAGATTGTGCTAATCTTGATTCAAGATAGGTGCACGATTTGCGCCGAACATACCGTAAGCTCGAAAATCATTTTGGACACACCCAATGGAACTCCTAGGTGACGTGGGCCATGTCGAATCTTGTTTTGGTCTATTTGGATATAGTGTTAGTCTCGGTGCAAGCAAGATACCAAGTTTGCACCATATATACCATAGCCTCAGAAATCATTTTGGACGCACTAAATAAAACTCCTAGGTGATGTGGATCTTGTAGAATCGCCTTTCGGTCCTTTTGGAGATGTGTTAGTTTCGGTGCACGGTAGGTGCATAGTTTGCACCGAACGTACCATAGGCCCAGAAATCGATTTGGACACACCAGATGGTACTCCTAGGTGATGACGTTCAAATGGAAGCTCGTTTTGGTCCGTTTGGAAATAGTGCTAATCTTGATTTAAGATAGTTGCACGGTTTGCGCCAAACATACCGTAGACTCAAAAATCATTTTGGATGCATCTAATGGAACTCCTAGGAGATGTGGGTCATGTAGCATCTCGTTTCGGTCCGTTTGGATATAGTTTTAGAATCGGTGCGAGATAGATCCACAGTTTGCACCAAACGTACCGTAGCCTCAGAAATCGTTTTGAACGCACCGGATCATACTCTTAGGTGACAAGACTCAAATGAAATCTTGTTTCGGCCTGTTTTGAGATTGTGCTAATCTTGATTCAAGATAGGTGCACAGTTTGCGCCGAACGTACCATAAGCTCGGAAAGCATTTTGGACGCACCCGATGGAACTCCTAGGTGACGTGGGTAATGTAGAATCTCGTTTTGGTCCATTTGGAGATAGTTTTAGCCTCGGTGCAAGGTAGATACATAGTTTGCAACAAAGGTACCATAGCCTCAGAAACCATTTTGGACGCACCTGATGGAACTCATAGTTGACGTGGGTCATGTAGAATCTTGTTTCGATCCTTTTGGAGATAGTGTTAGTTTTGATGCAAGATAATTGCACAATTTGCATCAATTATACGATAGACTCAGAAATCGTTTTGGACACACCGGATGGTACTGCTTGGTGACAAGGCTCAACTGGAAGCTCGTTTCGGTTCATTTGGAGATTGTGCTAATCTTGATTCAAGATAGGTGCACGGTTTGCGTCGAACGTACCATAAGCTCGAAAATCATTTTGGATGCACCCGATGGATCTCCTAAGTGACATGGGTCATGTAGAATCTTGTTTCAGTCCATTTGGAGATAGTGTTAGTCTCGGTGCAAGATAGATACACAGTTTGCACCAAATGTACCACAACCGTTTTGGACGCACCTGATGGAACTCCTAGGTGAC
>CM039608.1:22054394-22224649 GCA_022457205.1 Saccharum spontaneum | reverse complement strand
CTACATGACCTACGTCACCTACGAGTTCCATCGGGTGTGTCCAAAATGATTTCTGAGCTTATGGTACATTTGACACAAACTATGCACCTATCTTGGATGAAGATTAGCACAATCTCCAAACGAACCGAAATGAGCTTCCAGTTGAGCCTCGTCACCTAAGAGTACCATCCAGTGTGTCCAAAACGATTTCTGAGCCTATGGTACGTTTGGCACAAATTGTGCAACTATCTTGCACCGAAACTAACACTATCTCCAAAAGGATCGAAACAAGAGTCTACATGACCCACGTCACCTAGGAGTTCCATCAGGTGCGTCCAAAACCTTTTCTGAAGCTATGGTACATTTGGTGGAAACTGTGTATCTATCTTGCACCGAGACTAACACTATCTCCAGTTGGACCAAAACGAGATTCTACATGACCTACGTCACCTACGAGTTCCATCGGGTGTGTCCAAAATGATTTCTGAGCTTATGGTACATTTGACACAAACTATGCACCTATCTTGGATGAAGATTAGCACAATCTCCAAACGAACCGAAATGAGCTTCCAGTTGAGCCTCGTCACCTAAGAGTATCATTCAGTGTGTCCAAAACGATTTCTGAGCCTATGGTACGTTTGGCACAAATTGTGCAACTATCTTGCACCGAAACTAACACTATCTCCAAAAGTATCGAAACAAGATTCTACATGACCCACGTCACCTAGGAGTTCCATCAGGTGCGTCCAAAACCTTTTCTAAAGCTATGGTACGTTTGGTGCAAACTATGTATCTATCTTGCACCGAGACTAACACTATCTCCAGTTGGACCAAAACGAGATTCTACATGACCTACGTCACCTAGGAGTTCCATCGGGTGTGTCCAAAATGATTTCTAAGCTTACGGTACATTTGACACAAACTATGCACCTATCTTGGATGAAGATTAAGCACAATCTCCAAACGAACCGAAATGAGCTTCTAGTTGAGCCTCGTCACCTAAGAGTACCATCCAGTGTGTCCAAAATGATTTCTGAGCCTATGATACGTTTGGTGCAAATTGTGCAACTATCTTGCACCGAAACAAACACTATCTCCAAAAGGATCGAAACAAGAGTCTACATGACCCATGTCACCTAGGAGTTCCATCAGGTGCATTCAAAACCTTTTCTAAAGCTATGGTACGTTTGGTGCAAACTATGGATCTATCTTTTACTGATATTAACACTATCTCCAAACAAACCGAAACAAGATTCTACATGACCCACATCACCTTGGAGTTCCATTGGGTGCGTCCAAAATAATTTCCATGCTTACGGTACATTCGACGTAAACCGTGCACCTATCTTGAATTAAGATTAGCACTATCTCCAAACGGACCGAAATGAGCTTCCATTTGATCCTCGTCACCTAGGAGTACCATCCAGTGCATCCAAAACAATTTCTAAGCCTATGGTCCGTTTGGCACAAACCGTGCACCAATCGTGCAACGAAACTAACACTATCTCCAAAAGGACCGAAAGGAGATTCTACATGACCCATGTCACCTAGGAGTTCCATCGGGTGTGTCCAAAATGATTTATGAGGCTATGGTACATTTGGTGCAAATTGTTGATATATCTTGTACCAAGACTAACACTATCTCCAAATGCACCGAAACGAGATTCTACATGACCACCATCACCTAGGAGTTCCATCGGATGCATCCAAAACGATTTCTGAGCATACGGTACGTTCGGTGCAAACCAGCGCAAACACTATCTCCAAACGAACCGAAACGAGCTTTCATTTGAGCCTCATCACCTAGGAGTATCATCTGATGTGTCCAAAACGATTTCAGAGCCTATGGTATATTTGGCACAAACTATGCACCTATCATGCACTAAAACTAAACACTATCTCCAAAAGGACCGAAAGGAGTACCATCCAGTGCATCCAAAACAATTTTCTGAGCCTATTTTATGTTTTGCGCAAACCGTGCCCCTATCATGCACCGAAACTAACACTATCTCCAAAAGGACCGAAAGGAGATTCTACATGATGCACCTCACCTTGGAGTTCCATCAGGTGCGTCCAAAATGATTTCTAAGTCTATGGTACATTTGGTGCAAACTATGGAACTATCTTGCACCGAGACTAACACTATCTCAAATGGACCGAAATGAGATTCTACATGAACTACGTCACCTAGAAGTTCCATCGGGTGCGTCCAAAATGATTTTCGAGCTTACAGTACGTTTGGCACAAACCATGCACCTATCTTGAATGAAGATTAGCACAATCTCCAAATGAACCGAAACAAGTTTCCAGTTGAGCAACATCACCTAGGAGTACCATCCAGTGTGTCCAAAACGATTTCTGAGCCTATGGTACGTTTGACGCAAATTGTGCAACTATCTTGCACCAAAACTAACACTATCTCCACAAGGATCAAAACAAGATTCTACATTACCCACGTCACCTAGGAGTTCCATCATGTGCATCCAAAATGATTTATGAGGCTATGCTACGTTTTGTGAAAACTGTGGATCTCTTGCACCGAGACTAACACTATCTCCAAATGCACCAAAATGAGATTCGACATGACCCACGTTACCTAAGAGTTTCATCGGGTGCGTCCAAAATGATTTTCGAGCTTACGGTACGTTCGGTGCAAACCGTGCACCTATCTTGAATCAAGATTAGCACTATCTCCAAACGAACCAAAATGAGCTTCCATTTGAGCCTCGTCACCTAGGAGTATCATCCAGTGTGTCCAAAATGATATCTAAGCCTATGGTACATTTGGCGCAAACTGTGCACCTATCCTGCACTAAAGCTAACACTGTCTCCAAACGAACCAAAACAAGCTTCGATTTGTGCCTCGTCACCCAGGTGTACCATCCGGTGCATTCAAAACAATTTCTAAGCCAATGGTATGCTTGGCACAAACCGTGCACCTACCATGCATCGCAACTAACACTATCTCCAAAAGCACCGAGAGGAGATTCTTCATGACCCATGCCACCTATGAGTTCCATCCGGTGTGTCCAAAATGATTTCTAAGCCTATGGTACGTTTGGCGCAAACTATGCTCCTATCTTAAATCAAGATTAGCACTATCTCCAAATGGACCGTGCACCTATCTTAAATCAAGATTAGCACTATCTCCAAACGAAGCGAAATGAGCTTCCATTTGACCCTTGTCACCTAGGAGTTCCATCAGGTGCGTCCAAAATGATTGCTGAGGCTATGGTATGTTTGGTGCAAACTGTGTATCTATCTTGCACCAAGACTAACACTATCTCCAAATGGACCGAAATGAGAGTCTACATGACCCACGTCACCTAGGTGTTCCATCTAGTGCGTCTAAACTGATTTTTGAGCTTACGGTACGTTCAGCGCAAAACGTGCACCTATCTTGAATGAAGATTAGCACAATCTCCAAATGAACCGAAACGAGTTTCCAGTTGAGCAACATCACCTAGGAGTACCATCCAGTGTGTCCAAAACGATTTCTGAGCCTATGGTACGTTTGACGCAAATTGTGCAACTATCTTGCACCAAAACTAACACTATCTCCACAAGGATCAAAACAAGATTCTACATTACCCACGTCACCTAGGAGTTCCATCATGTGCATCCAAAATGATTTATGAGGCTATGCTACGTTTTGTGAAAACTGTGGATCTCTTGCACCGAGACTAACACTATCTCCAAATGCACCAAAATGAGATTCGACATGACCCACGTTACCTAAGAGTTTCATCGGGTGCGTCCAAAATGATTTTCGAGCTTACGGTACGTTCGGTGCAAACCGTGCACCTATCTTGAATCAAGATTAGCACTATCTCCAAACGAACCAAAATGAGCTTCCATTTGAGCCTCGTCACCTAGGAGTATCATCCAGTGTGTCCAAAATGATATCTAAGCCTATGGTACATTTGGCGCAAACTGTGCACCTATCCTGCACTAAAGCTAACACTGTCTCCAAACGAACCAAAACAAGCTTCGATTTGTGCCTCGTCACCCAGGTGTACCATCCGGTGCATTCAAAACAATTTCTAAGCCAATGGTATGCTTGGCACAAACCGTGCACCTACCATGCATCGCAACTAACACTATCTCCAAAAGCACCGAGAGGAGATTCTTCACGACCCATGCCACCTATGAGTTCCATCCGGTGTGTCCAAAATGATTTCTAAGCCTATGGTACGTTTGGCGCAAACTATGCTCCTATCTTAAATCAAGATTAGCACTATCTCCAAATGGACCGTGCACCTATCTTAAATCAAGATTAGCACTATCTCCAAACGAAGCGAAATGAGCTTCCATTTGACCCTTGTCACCTAGGAGTTCCATCAGGTGCGTCCAAAATGATTGCTGAGGCTATGGTATGTTTGGTGCAAACTGTGTATCTATCTTGCACCAAGACTAACACTATCTCCAAATGGACCGAAACGAGAGTCTACATGACCCACGTCACCTAGGTGTTCCATCTAGTGCGTCTAAACTGATTTTTGAGCTTACGGTATGTTCAGCGCAAAACGTGCACCTATCATGAATCAAGATTAGCACAATCTCTAAACGAACCGAAATGAGCTTCCATTTGAGCCTAGTCACCTAGTAGTACCATCTAGTGTGTCTAAAACAATTTCTGAGCCTATGATACGTTTGGCGCAAATTGTGTATCTATCATGCACTGAAACTAACACTA
The DNA here is from genome assembly GCA_022457205.1 of Saccharum spontaneum. Lineage (NCBI taxonomy): Eukaryota > Viridiplantae > Streptophyta > Magnoliopsida > Poales > Poaceae > Saccharum > Saccharum spontaneum. The sequence continues at coordinate 22,219,974 of CM039608.1, read as the reverse complement.
TCTCCAAAAGGATTGAAACTAGATTCTACATGACCCACGTCACCTAGGAGTACCATCTGGTGTGTCCAAAATGATTTATGAGCCTATGGTATGTTTCACATAAACTCTGCACCTATCATGCACTGAAACTAACACTATCTCCAAAAGGAACAAAATGAGATTCTACATGACCCATGTCACCTATGAGTTCCATCAGGTGCGTCCAAAATGATTTCTGAGGCTATAGTACGTTTGGTTCAAACTATAGATCTATCTTGCACCGAGACTAACACTATCTCTAAATGGATCAAAACTAGATTCTACATGACCCATGTCACCTAGGAGTTCCATCAGGTGCGTCCAAAATGATTTTCGAGCTTATAGTATGTTCGGTAAAAACCATGCTCCTATCTTGAATCGAGATTAGCACTATCTCCAAACGAACCAAAATGAGCCTCCATTTGAGCCTCGTCACCTAGGAGTACCATCCGGTGTGTCCAAAACAATTTCTGAGCCTAAGGTACATTTGGTGCAAATTGTGCAACTATCAGGCACCAAAACTAACACTATCTCTAAAAGGATCGAAATGAGATTCTACATGACCCACGTCGCCTAGGAGTTCCATCAGGTGCGTCCAAAACAGTTTCTGAAGCTACGGTACATTTGGTGCAAACTGTGGATCTATCTTGCACCGATGCTAACACTATCTCCTAATGGACCGAAACGAGATTCTACACGACCCACGTCACCTAGGAGTTCCATCGGGTGCGTCCAAAATGGTTTTCGAGCTTACTATACGTTCGGCGAAAACCGTGCAACTATCTTGAATCAAGATTAGCACTATCTCTAAACAAATGGAAACGAGCTTCCATTTGAGCCTCGTCACCAAGGAGTACCATCCGGTGTGTCCAAAACGCTTTCTGAGCCTATGGTACGTTTGGCGCAAATTGTGCAACTATCAGGCACTGAAACTAACACTATCTCTAAAAGGATCGAAATGAGATTCTACATGACGCACGTCGCCTAGGAGTTCCATCAGGTGCATCCAAAACAGTTTATGAAGCTACGGTACATTTGGTGCAAAATGTGGATCTATCTTGAACCGATACTAACATTTTAATGGACCGAAATGAGTTTCTACATGACCCACGTCACCTAGGAGTTCCATCGGGTGTGTCCAAAATGATTTCTGAGCTTACGGTACGTTCGGCAAAAACCGTGCACCTATCTTGAATCAAGCTTAGCACTATCTCTAAACAAAGCGAAACGAGCTTCCATTTGAGCCTCGTCACCTAGGAGTACCATCCGGTGTGTCCAAAACACTTTCTGAGCCTATGGTACGTTTGGTGCAAATTGTGCAACTATCATGCACCGAAACTAACACTATCTTCAAAAGGATCGAAACGAGATTCTACATGACCCACGACGCCAAGGAGTTCCATCAGGTGTGTCCGAAAGTGTTTATGAAGCTATGGTACATTTGGTGGAAACTGTGGATCTATCTTGCACCGATACTAACACTATCTCCAAACAGACTGAAATGAGATTCTACATGACCCACGTCACCTTGGAGTTCCATCGGGTGCGTCCAAAATAATTTCTGAGCTTACGGTACGTTCAGTGCAAACCGTGCACCTATCTTAAATCAAGATTTGCACTATCTCCAAACGAAGCGAAATGAGCCTATGGTATGTTTGGTGCAAAATGAGTTCCATCGGGTGCGTCCAAAATGATTTCTGAGCCTATGGTATGTTTGGTGCAAACTGTGTATCTATCTTGCACCGAGACTAACACTATCTCCAAATGGACCGAAACGAGAGTCTACATTACCCACGTCACCTAGGTGTTCCATCGGGTGCGTCTAAACTGATTTTTGAGCTTACGGTCCGTTCAGCGCAAAATGTGCACCTATCTTGAATCAAGATTAGAAAAATCTCCAAACAAACCGAAATGAGCTTCCATTTGAGCCTAGTCACCTAGGAGTACCATCTAGTGGTCTAAAACAATTTCTGAGCCTATGGTACGTTTGGCGCAAATCGTGCATCTATCATGCACTAAAACTAACACTATCTCCAAAAGGATTGAAACTAGATTCTACATGACCCACGTCAACTACGAGTACCATCTGGTGTGTCCAAAACGATTTTTGAGCACAAGGTATGTTTCGCATAAACTGTGCACCTATCATGCACTAAAACTAACACTATCCCAAAAGGAACGAAACAAGATTCTACATGACCCACGTCACCTATGAGTTCCATCAGGTGCGTCAAAAATGATTCCTAAGGCTATGGTACGTTTGGTTCAAACTATGGATCTATCTTGCACTGAGACTAACACTATCTCCAAAATGATTTTCAAGCTTATGGTATGTTCGGCAAAAACCATGCACCTATCTTGAATCGATATTAGCACTATCTCCAAACGAACCGAAACGAGCCTCCATTTGAGCCTCGTCACCTAGGAGTACCATCCGGTGTGTCCAAAACAATTTCTGAGCCTAAGGTACATTTTGTGCAAATTGTGCAACTATCAGGCACCGAAACTAACACTATCTCTAAAAGGATCGAAATGAGATTCTACATGACCCACGTCGCCTAGGAGTTCCATCAGGTGCATGCAAAACAGTTTCTGAAGCTACGGTACATTTGGTGCAAACTGTGGATCTATCTTGCACTGATGCTAACACTATCTCCTAACGGACCGAAATGAGATTCTACATGACCCACGTCACATAGGAGTTCCATCAGGTGCGTCCAAAATGATTTCCGAGCTTACTGTACGTTCGTTGAAAACCGTGCAACTATCTTGAATCAAGATTAGCACTATCTTTAAACAAACCGAAACAAGCTTCCATTTGAGCCTCGTCACCTAGGAGTACCATCCGGTGTGTCCAAAACGCTTTCTGAGCCTATGGTACGTTTGGCGCAAATTGTGCAACTATCAGGCACCAAAACTAACACTATCTCTAAAAGGATCGAAATGAGATTCTACATGACCCATGTCGCCTAGGAGTTCCATCAGGTGTGTCCAAAACAGTTTCTAAAGCTACGGTACATTTGGTGCAAACTGTGGATCTATTTTGCACCGATACTAACATCCTAACAGACCGAAACGGGATTCTACATGACCCACGTCACCTAGGAGTTCCATCGGGTGCGTCCAAAATGATTTCTGAGCATATGGTACGTTCGGCAAAAACCATGCACCTATCTTGAGTCAAGATTAGCACTATCTCTAAACAAACCGAAACGAGCTTCCATTTGAGCCTCGTCACCTAGGAGTACCATTCGGTGTGTCCAAAATACTTTCTGAGCCTATGGTACGTTTGGTGCAAATTGTGCAACTATCATGCACCGAAACTAACACTATCTTCAAAAGGATCGAAACGAGATTCTACATGACCCACGTCGCCTAGGAGTTCCATCAGGTGTGTCCAAAAGTGTTTCTGAAGCTATGGTACATTTGGTGGGAACTGTGGATCTATCTTGCACCGATACTAACACTATCTCCAAACGGACCGAAACGAGATTCTACATGACCCACGTCACCTTGGAGTTCCATCGGGTGCGTCCAAAATAATTTCTGAACTTATGGTACGTTCGGTGCAAACCGTGCACCTATCTTAAATCAAGATTAGCAAGCAAAATGAGCTTCCATTCGAGCCTCGTCACCTAGGGTATCATCCGATATGTCCAAAATGATTTATGAGCCTATGGTACGTTTCAGGCAAATTGTGCAACTATCATGCACCGAAACTAACACTATCACCAAAAGGATTGAAATGAGATTCTACATGACCCACGTCACCCAGGAGTTCCATCGGGTGCGTCCAAAATGATTTCTGAGCATATGGTACGTTCGGCAAAAACCATGCACCTATCTTGAGTCAAGATTAGCACTATCTCTAAACAAACCGAAACGAGCTTCCATTTGAGCCTCGTCACCTAGGAGTACCATTCGGTGTGTCCAAAATACTTTCTGAGCCTATGGTACGTTTGGTGCAAATTGTGCAACTATCATGCACCGAAACTAACACTATCTTCAAAAGGATCGAAACGAGATTCTACATGACCCACGTCGCCTAGGAGTTCCATCAGGTGTGTCCAAAAGTGTTTCTGAAGCTATGGTACATTTGGTGGGAACTGTGGATCTATCTTGCACCGATACTAACACTATCTCCAAACGGACCGAAACGAGATTCTACATGACCCACGTCACCTTGGAGTTCCATCGGGTGCGTCCAAAATAATTTCTGAACTTATGGTACGTTCAGTGCAAACCGTGCACCTATCTTAAATCAAGATTAGCAAGCAAAATGAGCTTCCATTCGAGCCTCGTCACCTAGGGTATCATCCGATATGTCCAAAATGATTTATGAGCCTATGGTACGTTTCAGGCAAATTGTGCAACTATCATGCACCGAAACTAACACTATCACCAAAAGGATTGAAATGAGATTCTACATGACCCACGTCACCCAGGAGTTCCATCGGGTGTGTCCAAAATTATTTCTGAGCTTACGGTATGTTTGGCGTAAAACGTGCACTAATCTTGAATCAAGATTAGCACAATCTCCAAATGAACCAAAACGAGCTTCCATTGGAGCCTCGTCCCCTAGGAGTACATCCGGTGTGTCCAAACTGATTTCTGAGCCTATGGTACGTTTCGCGCAAATTGTGCAACTATCATGCACCGAAACTAACACTATCTCCAAAAGGATCAAAATGAGATTCTACATGACCCACGTCACCTAAGAGTTCCATCATGTGCGTTCAAAATGTTTTCTAAAGCTATGGTACCTTTGGTGCAAACTATTGATCTATCTTGCACCGATACTAACACTATCTCCAAACAGACCGCAACGAGATTCTACATGACCCACGTCACCTAGGAGTTCCATCAGATGCGTCCAAAACGATTTTTGATTCTACGGTACGTTTGGCGCAAACTGTGCACCTATCTTGAATCAAGATTAGCACTATTTCCAAACGGACCAAAATGAGCTTCCATTTGAACGTCGTCACCTAGGAGTACCATCCCGTGTGTCCAAAACGATTTCTGAGACTATGGTCCGTTTGGCGCAAATTGTGCAACTATCATGCGCTGAAACTAACACTATCTTCAAAAGGACCGAAACTAGATTCCACGTGACCCACGTCACCTGACTTCCATTAGGTGCATCCAAAATGATTTCTAAAGCTATGGATCTATCTTGTCGATACTAACACTATCTACAAATGAATTGAAACGAGATTCTACATGACCCACGTCACCTAGGAGTTCCATCGCGAGCGTCCAAAATGATTTCCGAGCTTTCGGTACGTTTGACGCAAATTGAGCACCTATCTTTAATCAAGATTAGCACTATCGCCAAACGAACCGAAACCATCTTCCATTTGAGCCTCGTCACCTAGGAGTATCATTCGATGTGTCCAAAATGATTTCTGAGCCTATGGTACGTATGGTGCAAACTTTGCACCTATCTTGTACCGAAACTAACACTGTCTCCAAAAGGATCGAAACGAGATTCTACATGACCCACGTCACCTAGGAGTTCCATTGGGTGCGTCCAAAATGACTTATGAGGCAATGGTACATTTGGTTCCAACTGTGGTTCTATCTTGCACTGAGACTAACACTATCTCCAAATGGACCATAACGAGCTTCTACATGACCCACGTCACCTAAGTGTTCCATCAGGAGCGTCCAAAATTATTTCCAAGCATACGATATGTTCAGCGCAAATCATGCACCTATCTTGAAACAAGATTAGCACAATCTCCAAACGAACCGAATTAAGCTTCTATTTGAGCCTCGTCACCTAGGAGTACCATCCGGTGTGTCCAAAACACTTTCTGAGCCTATGGTACGCTTGGCGAAAACTGTGCACCTATCATGCACCAAAACTAACACTATCTCTAAAAGGACCAAAAGGAGATTCTACATGACTCACGTCACCTAGGAGTTCCATCAGGTGCGTCCAAAATGATTTCTGAGGCTATGGTATGTTTGGTGCATACTGTGTATCTATCTTGCACCGAGACAAACACTATCTCCAAATGGATCAAAATGAGAGTCTACATGACCCACGTCACCTAGGTGTTCCATCCAGTGCGTCCAAAATGATTTTCGAGCTTACAGTATGTTCGGTGGAAAACGTGCACCTATCTTGAATCAAGAGTAGCACAACCTCCAAACGAACCGAAATGAGCTTCCATTTGAGCCTCGTCACCTAGGAGTACCATCTACTATGTCAAAAATGATTTCTGAGCCTATGGTACGTTTGGCGCAAATTGTGCAACTATCAAGCACTAAAACTAACACTATCTCTAAAAGGATCAAAGCTAGATTCTACATGACCCACGTCACCTAGGAGTTCCATCAGGTGCGTCCAAAATGTTTCTAAAGCTATGGTATGTTTGGTGCAAACTGTGGATCTATCTTGCACCGATACTAACACTATCTATAAATGGACCGAAACGAGATTCTACACGACCCACGTCACCTAGGAATTCCATCGGGTGCGTCCAAAATAATTTCCGAGCTTCTGGTACGTTCGGCGCAAATCGTGCACCTATCTTTAATCAAGATTAGCACTGTCTCCAAATGAACCGAAATGAGTTTCCATTTGAGCCTCGTCACCTAGAAGTATCATCCGATGTGTCCAAAACGATTTCTGAGCCAATGGTACGTCTGACGCAAACTGTGCACCTATCTTGTACTAAAACTAACACTGTCTCCAAACGGACCGAAATGAGCTTCCGTTTGAGGCTCGTCAGCCAAAAGTACCATCTGGTGCATCCAAAACAATTTCTGAGCCTATGGTATGTTTGGCGCAAACCGTGCACCTATCATGCACCGAAACTACCACTAGCTCCAAAGGACCGAATGGAGATTCTACATGATGCACGTCACCTAGGAGTCCCATCAGGTGCGTCCAAAATGATTTTTGAGGCTATGGTACGTTTGGTGCAAACTATATATCTATCTTGTACCGAGAATAACACCATCTCCGAATGGATCGAAACAAGATTCTACATGACCCACGTCACCTAAGAGTTCCATCGGTTGCGTCCAACTTGATTTCCGAGCTTATGGTACGTTCGGCGCAAACCGTGCACCTATCTTGAATCTTGATTAGAACAATATCCAAACGAACCGAAACAAGCTTCCATTTGAGCCTCGTCACCTAGGAGTACGATCCGATGTGTCCAAAATGATTTCTGAGCCTATGGTATGTATCACGCAAACTGTGGACCTATCATGCACCGAAACCAGCACTATCTCCAAAAGGATTGAATCGAGATTCTACATGACCCATGTCACCTAGGAGTTTGATCGGGTGCGTCCAAAATGATTTCTGAGGCTATGGTATGTTTGGTTCAAACTATGGATCTATCTTGCACCGAGGCTAACACTATCTCCAAATGGACCAAAACAAGATTCCACATGACCCATGTCACCTAGGTGTTCCATCGGGTGCGTCCAAAATGATTTCCGAGCTTACGGTACGTTCGGCGCAAATCGTGCACCTATCTTGAATCAAGATTAGCACAACCTCCAAACAAACCGAAACGAGCTTCCATTTGAGCCTCGTCAAATAGGGGTATCATCTAGTGTGTCAAAAACGATTTCTGAGCCTTTGTTACATTTGGCGCAAACTGTGCACCTATCATGCACTGAAACTAACACTCTCCCAAAGGATCGAAACGAGATTTTACATGACCCACATCACCTAGGAGTTCCATCGGGTGCGTCCAAAATGATTTCTGAGGCTATGGTACGTTTGGTTCAAACTATGGATCTATCTTGCACCGAGACTAACACTATCTCCAAATGGACTGAAACTAGATTCTACATGACGCACGTCACCTAGGTGTTCCATCGAGTGCGTCCAAAATGATTTCCGAGCTTACGGTACGTTCGGTGCTAATCATGCCCTTTCTAGAATCAAGATTACCACAATCTCCAAACGAACCGAAATGAGCTTCCATTTGAGCCTGGTCACCTAGGAGTATGATTTGGTGTGTCCAAAATGATTTCTGAGCCTATGGTACGTTTGGCGCAAATGAGATTCTAAAGGATCGAAATGAGATTCTATCATGCACTAAAACTAACACTATCTCCAAAAGGATCGAAATGAGATTCTACATGACCCATGCCACCTAGGAGTTCAATCAGTTGTGTCCAAAACGGTTTCTGACGCTATGGTACGTTTGGTGCAAACTTTGGATCTATCTTGCGTCGATACTAACACTATCTCCAAACAGACCGAAACAAGATTCTACATGACCCACGAAACCTAGGAGTTCCATCGGGTGCGTCCAAAATGATTTTCAAGCTTACAGTAATTTTGGCGCAAACTGTGCACCTATCTTAAATCAAGATTAGCACTATCTCCAAACGAACTAAAACAAACTTCCATTTGATCCTCGTCACCTAGGAGTATGATCCGGTGTGTCCAAAATGATTTCTGAGCCTATGGTATGTTTCGCACAAACTGTGGACCTATCATGCACTAAAATCAACACTATCTCCAAAAGGATCGAATCAAAATTCTACATGACCCACGTCACCTAGGAGTTCGATCGGGTGCGTCCAAAATGATTTTTGAGGCTATGGTATGTTTGGTTCAAACTATGGATCTATCTTGCACCGAGGCTAACACTATCCCCAAATGGACCGAAACAAGATTCTACATGACCCACGTCACCTAGGTGTTTCATCGGGTGCGTCCAAAATGATTTCTGAGCATACGGTACGTTCGGCGCTAATCGTGCACCTATCTAGAATCAAGATTAGCACAATCTCCAAACGAACCGAAACGGGCTTCCATTTGACCCTCGTCACCTAGAAGTACCATCTAGTGTGTCCAAAATGATTTCTGAGCCTATGGCACGTTTGGCGCAAACTGTGCACCTATCTTGTACTGAAACTAGTACTGTCTGCAAACGGACCGAAATGAGCTTCCATTTGAGGCTCGTCAGTCAGCAGTACCATCTGGTGCATCCAAAACAATTTCTGAGCCGATGGTATGTTTGGCACAAACTGTGCACCTATCATGCATAGAAACGAACACTATCTCTGAAGGACCAAATGGAGATTCTACATGACCGACGTCACATAGGAGTCCCAATAGGTGCGTCCAAAATGATTTCTGAGGCTATGATACATTTGGTGCAAACTATGTGTCTATCTTGCACCGAGACTAACACTATCTCCAAATGGACCGAAACGAGATTCTACATGATCCACGCCACCTAAGAGTTCCATCAGTTGCGTCCAAATTGGTTTCCGAGCTTACGGTACGTTCAGCGCAAACCGTGCACCTATCTTGATTCAAGATTAGCACAATCTGCAAACGAACCGAAACGAGCTTCCATTTGAGCCTCATCACCTAGGAGTACCATCCGGTGTGTCCATAACGATTTATGAGCCTATGGTATGTTTGGCGCAATCTGTGCACCTATCATGCACCGAAAGTAACACTATCTCCAAAAGGATCGAAACGGGATTCTACATGACCCACATCACCTAGGAGTTCCATCAGGTGCGTCCAAAATGATTTCTGAGGCTATGGTACGTTTGGTTCAAACTATTGATCTATCTTGCACCGAGACTAACACAATCTCCAAATGGACCGAAACTAGAGTCTACATGACCCACGTCACCTAGGTGTTCCATCGGGTGCGTCCAAAATGATTTCTGAGCTTACGGTACGTTCGGCGCTAATCGTGCACCTATCTAGAATCAAGATTAGCACAATCTCCAAATGAACCGAAATGAGCTTCCATTTGTGCCTGGTCTCCTAGGAGTACCATCCTGTGTGTCCAAAACGATTTTTGAGCCTATGGTACGTTTGGCGCAAATTGTGCAACTATCATGCACTGAAACTAACACTATCTCCAAAAGGATCCAAACGAGATTCTACATGACCCATGTCACCTAGGAGTTCCATCGGGGTTGTGTCCAAAATGGTTTTTGACGCCATGGTACGTTTGGTGCAAACTGTGGATCTATCTTACACTGATACTAACGCTATCTCCAAACGGACCGAAATGAGATTCTGGATGACCCACGCCACCTTGGAGTTCCATCGAGTAAGTCCAAAATAATTTTGAGCGTACGGTACGTTCGGTGCAAACCGTGCACCTATCTTAAATCAAGATTAGCACTATCTCCAAATGAAGCGAAATGAGCTTCCATTTGAGCCTCGTCACCTAGGAGTATCATCCGGTGTGTCCAAAATGATTTCTGAGCCTATGGTATGTTTGGGGCAAATTGTGCAACTATCATGCACCGAAACTAACACGATCTCCAAAAGGATCAAAATGAGATTCTAAATGACCCACGTCACCTAGGAGTGCCATTAGGTGCGTCCAAAACGGTTTCTGAAGCTATGGTAAGTTTGGTGTGAACTGTGGATCTATCTTGCACCGATACTAATACTTTCTCCAAATAAACCGAAATGAGATTCTACATGACCCACGTCACCTTAGAGTTCCATCGGGTGCATCCAAAATAATTTCTGAGCTTACGGTACATTTGGTGCAAATCGTGCACCTATCTTAAATCAAGATTAGCACTATCTCCTAACGAACCAAAACGAGCTTCCATTTTAGCCTCGTCACCTAGGAGTATCATCCGGTGTGTCCAAAACGATTTCTGAGCCTATAGTACGTTTGGCGCAAACTGCACACCTATCTTGTACTGAAACAAACACTGTCTCCAAACAGACCGAAATGAGGTTCCATTTTAGGCTCGTCAGCTGATGTGCACACGCCTATGCAACACGTGTAGCAAGTTGTGTGGCCCGTTCTTCTCGTAGGATCCGCGAACTTGATAACTTGTCACTGCTTGACCTGGTGAACAGGCAGTGCATTGCGAGGCTGTCCACGCGACGAACTACCGAGACAATCACCCTTCCACGTACCGATGAAACTGCCCACGCAATCACGCCCTATAGACGTGAAGGCACGAACTGGGTGAACCGCAGTTCGGCATTCTACAACTCCCTCAGGAATCGAAAGAACAAATGTTGCAAGCCTCTCAAGACTCACGCATAAACAAAACTCCATGAGTTTGTGTATTCTGAATTTAGCCAAACACGATGTGTCTTTTCATTGTCTAGTACAAGATATATATAGAGATAGGGGCGTTCAGCTTTGAGTAAATGGCAGCATGCACATGCACTAGTGATTTCGTGGCTGGTTCGCGCGTCTTTTCAGCTTCTGGCAGCAGTTACTAAAATGAGCATAACTCTTTATTGGGTAGTCCCAATAATGAGCCGTTTGACTGGCTCAAAAGTAGACTTGAAGACGCTTCCATCCACTTATAGAACACCATCTAACTCCTTGTATTCTGTCCACAGTAATGCTTGGAATTTGTACCATGTGTCAGTCATCTAGCTTCTGGTTGCATTCCCATGCAAAAGTGATGAACCACCATTTTATTCATGCACACCATAGGCTTCTTGGTTCAGATGTCCAGAGGCTTGAATCCATCTTCATCCCATGCTGGTTCATACACTCCATCATTCCTAAGGACATTGGAACAAAAACTTAAAAGCATAGGCTCATTCAACATAAACTGATTATTAAACATAAGGTTAGCGTTCACCTGAAAATGAATTTCCTTCTCCAATTGTTTAGCTCTACTTCTTGTAATTGGACCAGCTATATCAAGTAGAGTTTCATTTGAAGATGAGTGAATGCTAGGCATGTCCTCATTAGCCTCCCCCTCTTGAGAAGGAGTCGTCCACGAGGGCTCACCAACAAATGGAAGCAAGTCTTTGACATTGAATGTTGGACTCACATTGGAATATTCAGGTGGCAGCTCAATTTTGTAAGCATTATCATTTATCTTTTGGAGAACCTTGAACGGGCCATCACCCCTAGGAGATAACTTAGTCTTGCGATGTTGGGGAAAACGATCCTTGCGTAGATGTAACCACACAAGGTCTCCCAGCTGGAATGTAACCTTCTTCTTACCTTTGTTCGCCTGCTTTGCATATTGTGCTGATTTCTTCTCGATATTTTCCTTGTCTCAGCATGTAGTTTCTTGATAAAGTCTGATCTCTTTGATGCATCCATGTTAACTTGTTCCTGCAATGGTAAAGGCAAAAGATCCATAGGAGTATGCGGTTTAAACCCATAAACAATTTCAAATGGACAAAAGTTTGTTGTGGAATGGACTGCACTGTTATAAGCAAATTCAATATGTGGAAGGCAGTCTTTCCACTGATTCAAATTCTTTTTCAACACAGCATGCAACATGGTGGACAAGGTACGGTTGACAACTTCAGTTTGCCCATCGATTTGTGGATGACAAGTGGTGGAAAATAACAACTTCGTACCAAGCTTAGCCCATAATGACTTCCAAAAATAGCTTAGAAATTTTGTATCCCAGTTTGAAACAATAGTCCTTGGCACTTCATGTAAACGAACGATCTCCCTAAAAACAAGTAAGCAACATGTGAAGCATCGTCGTTCTTATGACATGGAATAAAATGTGCCATTTTAGAGAATCAGTCAACAACAACAAAAATAGAATCCCTCCCCCTCTGAGACCGAGGTAAACCCAAAATAAAATCCATGGATATATCTTCCCAAGGTACATTCGGAACTAGTAAGGAGTATAAAGACCATGGGGGTTAAGGCGGGACTTAGGTTTCAAGCAGATTATGCAGCATGCAACATGTCGCTAGACATCACGTCGCATATGTGGCCAAAAGAAATGATCGGAGAGCATGCCCAATGTCTTTTTGATGCCAAAATGACCAGCTAAGCCACCAACATGTGCTTCCTGCAAAAGAACTTGACAAATCGAGCAGGCTGGAATGCATAGTTTGTTAGTCTGAAATAAAAAATCATCATGCACATAATACTTGTCCCAGCCTTTTCCAGCAATGCAATGAGAGAAAGGTTCTTTAAAATCAGAATCAGCTGCATAGAGTATTTTAATGGATTCCAAACCAAGCACTTTTGTATCTAATTGTGTAACCAAACCACATCTCCGTGATAAAGCATCGGCAACAATGTTATCTTTTCCACGCTTATGTTTTACAACATAGGGAAATGTTTCAATGAACTCAATCCATTTAGCATGTCTATGGTTCAGTTTGCCTTGACTTTTTAGATATTTCAAAGCTTCATGATCAGAATGGATGACAAATTCTTTAGGTAACAAATAATGTTGCCAAACTTCCAAAACTCAAACTAAGGCATAAAGCTCTTTATCATAGATAGAATAATTCAGATGTGGACCATTCAACTTTTCAGAAAAGTAGGCAACAGGTTTACCTTCTTGAAGTAGTACACCTCCTATGCCAATACCACTTGCATCACATTCGATCTCAAATGTCTTACCAAAATTAGGGAGTTGTAGCAGCGATGCTTCACAAAGCTGTGTTTTCAGCTCATTGAAGGCTTGGTCTTGTTCATCACCCCACTTGAATGGAACATCCTTTTTTGTCAAATTGTTGAGGGGTGCAGTGATGGTGCTGAAATCTTTAACAAAACGCCTGTAAAATCCTGCAAGACCATGAAAACTTCTAACTTGACTCACATTTGTAGGTGTAGGCCAATCTTTTATTGCTTTAATCTTTTCTTCATCAACTTGAATTCCATCTGCAGAAACAACAAATCCAAGAAAAACAACACTATCTGTGCAAAATGTGCACTTAGCAATGTTTCCATACAATTTGTCAGCTCTCAAAACAGCAAGAACTTGACGGATAGATCAAGGTGTTCATCAAATCATTTGCTATAGATCAGGATATCATCAAAATAAACAACAACAAATTTGCCAACGAAAGCTCTTAACACATGATTCATCAAACGCATAAAAGTTGAAGGAGCATTTGTCAAACCAAAGGGCATCACTAGCCATTCATAGAGACCAAATTTAGTTTTAAATGTTGTTTTCCATTCATCACCTATTTTCATTCGAATTTGATGATAACCACTATGTAAATCAATCTTGGTGAATATAGTTGAACCACTCAGTTCATCTAACATGTCATCAAGCCTTGGAATGGGATGACGATATCGAACACTTATAGCATTGATAGCACGACAATCAACACACATACACCAAGAACCATCTTTCTTTGGAACTAACAAAATAGGAATAGCACATGGTGATAAGGATTTACGAACATACCCTTTATCCAAAAGCTCTTTCACCTGTTTCTGAATTTCCTTTGTTTCTTCAGGATTTGTGCGGTATGCCGGACGGTTGGGAAGAGAAGCACCAGGGACCAAGTCAATTTGATGCTCAATGCCGCGAAGTGGGGGAAGTCCAGCTGGTACCTCATCAGGAAAAACATCCTCAAAGTCCTGTAACAAATCAAGAACAACACTAGGCAGCGAGCTAGGTAAGTCATTAGTGGAAAATAAAACCTCTTTGTACAGCAGTGCAAAGAATGGGGCTGTGGTGTTTCTCACATCTCTCAAATCACTCCTACTCACAAATAAGCACTCAGTTTGGTGTGGCTGTTTTAAAGTGGAATGAGGCTTTATGTGGCTGGATGGTTTAGAACTCTCTTCCTTACTAGTGTTGTGGGTCTCACTCAGTTTTCTTTTTTTAGATGCCTCTCTTTTCATGCAAGCCACATCTGAAGCATGTATCTCCTCTGGAGATAATGGAACAAGAACAACCTTCTTGTCATTGGCAATGAAAGTGTATTTGTTAGACTGTCCAAAATGCACCGAATCGACATCAAATTGCCAGGGCCAACCAAGCAGCAAATGGCATGCTTGCATGGAGACAATATCACAATCAACCTCTCCATGATAATTACCAATAGAAAATGTTAAACGAATCATGGCAGAAACCTTAACTGTCCTGGAATTATTCAACCATTGCATATGGTATGGATGTGGATGGCGACGTGGCTGCAAACCAAGCTTCTCAACAAGCAAAGCACTAACAATATTATTATAGCTCCCACCATCTATAATGAAACGACACACTTGGCCTTTCACTTTGCATCGGGACTGAAACAAATTATGGCGTTGTCCTTGTTCAGCAGCAACAAACTGAGTGGAAAGAACTCTCCTAACCACCAAAGAAGGAGATGGTGTATTCATTGTAGAATGCTCCAAATCAGGAAAATCAGCAAGCAACTCATCAAAATCAGCGCTAGTAATCTCATCAGAAGATGGAGAAATAACATCTTGTAACATGTCATTGTGAGCAAAAGTTGGAATAGGTTGAATGGCTAAACAATTCAGACCTAGCTCAAATGTACCATCCTCAGCTGAATACTCACAAGTATCAAGATGTTGGTATGCAAATACATTGGTAAACTCTGCATCCTCTTCACTTTGAGAATCATAAGATCCATCAGCAAGTGCAATAATGGTACGTCGATTGGGACATTCAGCTTCTTTATGCCCATGACCACCACACTTAAAACATTCAACCTTACTTGTGTTCCTTGGGGCTGCAGTAGCAGAGGAGCTAGACTGATTAGAACTTACAGCTTTGCCTCTTGAATCAAAATGTTTGGTAGAAGTTGAAATTGAACGAGAAGTTGCATGAGATGAAGGTGTGTGCACCCCTGACCCGTGCTGCCGTGAATGGTGTCACACCCCAAAATTTTTGATTTTGGGTTGTGCATAGAAAACACTAATTAAAATAAAAGTTTTAATATTCGGATAAAATTTCCTAAGTTTAGTTTATGATAGCATCAATTAGTTATAAAAAAATAATATCTTTCTTCTCCAGCACGTCTTTATCTTTTTCCGCAATCAATATTCCTTGTTTCTCATCTTAAGTTCTCGTTGGAAGTTTTCTAAAATCTTTTCTTTATAACGTAAATTATTCCTTTCAGTTTCTCGTCCATCAATTAATCTCTACAAACTTCTCGATAATTTTTCCGACTTTTTCTGTAGCTTGTTTCCACTTGTCTATGAGCATAATCTAATTTTTAGATGCTCCAAAATTACCTTTCAGTGAGCTCCAAATATTTTATTTGGATTCCTCATGTTCCATAATGTCTCTGGAAAATTTCCATGAATTTTCGGAGCTTTCGGAGTATTTTTCACGGCTTAAATAATAATTCTGGACTTTTCTGGAATTATTTTATCCATGAAATTAATTAATTCCGAAAATAATAAATATCTCATTTTCCACCAAAGCCTGTGTGCAATAATCCTAAATGCCCATTCATTTATTTACTAATGGACTTTAATAATTAATTAGGCCTATTAGTAAAGATGGAGGGTGCAATGTCAATTAGCACCATATCGTTAGTTGACATGGAGGTGGAGAGTTTTTCTCCCAATATATACGCACCTACCCCATGGGCAAAGCACACCAAAAACTACCGTGGAGGAGCCCCTAGTTTGGGAAATCTCTCGTGTAGTAAATCATATTTTTCTCATCCTTCTCTCGCCGTCGCTGTTGCCGTCGCTGTCGCCGTCGCTGTTGCCGTCGCTGTCGCCGCCGCTGTTTCCGCCGCCGCCGCTGCCGCCGCCGCTGTTGCCGCCGCCGCCGCTGTTGCCGCCCGCCGCCGCTGTTGCCGTTCGCCGCCGCTGTTGCTGTTCGCTGCCGCTGTTGTTGTCCGCCGCCGCTGAGCTCGTATCGCGAGCCGCCGCTCGTAGCTCCGTCCACCCCTCGCCGATGCATCTACAGCTTGCGTTCCGGCGAACTTCTGACGAAGGTTCGGCGAGCTTTTCCGGCCACGTTTCTCATCTCCGGCGAATTCCGCTTCCACCCCGAGGTTCATCTCGATCATCTCTACGCCGTCATGTATTCCTTTCCGCGAATCCATCTTCTATTAATTATGTTTATTTGCTCCATGCATTTGTTTCCTTAACGTGAAGATGTGGGTCAGTTTCGTCTAGCCAGCTACATTGGATGGGGACACATCTAGCCGTTCCGGCCCTGTTCCATGGTCCTGCGCCCCTCGTCTTCTACATCGGTCGTCGCCCACGCGCCGTACTGAGCGTTGCCGTGACCGCCGTCGACAACTTCTTGAGGACCCGGCTGCTGGTTCTGTCGTACTCTCGACAGCACGGTTATGCTGATGGTCAGCACGTCATCCGTATCAAGCTCATGCCACAACAGATATCCTTGTAAGTCTCCTAGAGCACTAGCGATGTCTCTGCTGTGTGATTGACACTAATCCGACGATCACTTATCTTTTCGTTTTCCATCTTGTTTTCCAGATGTGTTTACCTGGCCGCTTCGTTATCGTAGCTAGCCCAAGCCAACACACGGCAATTGTGGTGGTCTGCTTACTACAGTTTCCCTTCTGTACAGCATGCAACCATCTAGCGGCAATTCACGCAGTGCATGTGCATGCATATGTACGTATGTACTGTCCACCTGTGTTTTATTTAAGAGCACACTTTCATCATGTCAACACAGCTTGCTCTACCATACCGAAGCAAGGCAACTCACACACACGTGCACTTCTCCAAATTCACAACTTATATATTCTAGCTCTGTTTTAACTCGTTTTTGCTGCGTTAGTTTCATATTGCTGTGATCTACGGCCTAGCAGTGACGCTTTATCATCCTACATGCTTATTTGTTTGTAATTAAATATTAATTAATCTATATGAAACTCGTTTTCTAATCTAAAAAAAATAATACAGGCGTTATACTACGGTATTTGATATATAAATGTTAAATATAATTAATTACTAATATGATTAATTGCTAGTATAAACATGTTCCTAAATTATAATTTGCTTAGTTCAAACCCGTTGCATAGGATAAACTTGTTTAGGTGCTCTCACATGTCTTTTTATGCAAGGTTAAAGTTTAACTTGATTAAATAATATGACATGTGTCTATAATTAAAATGTTAATATTAACTTGGTTAATTTGCATGAAAATAGTTTTGTAATATAAAAGTAATATATGTTCATACTTCGGTGCTAAATACATGAATGTTAATGTGATTAATTGCTAACGAACACAAATGTATTTCTAAATTATAATTTGCTTACGGCATATACAATTAGGTTAAATGCTTTTACATGTTTATATCTTTTGCAATGATAAAGTTTAACTGAATTAGATTATATGATATTGTCTACAAACTAAACATGAGTAGTTTCAACATGGCTTTTGAATTAAATTATCTTTTGACTAATCTGGTTTTAATAACTCTTTACATTGTTTTGCTCAATTAAAATAAATCAAAGTATATTGGCCTTTTCTTAAATAGAATATTCTCGGTAGCTAGTCGCTTCTTTTTAACCGTAGCTCTGATTAGCGTGCTTTCCGCGTCTGTGTGTTCGTAGCAACGTGTAGGATCTCTTTAAAACCTTTTCACTTGCTATTTCTTATGTTTGGTGTACTGTCCTAATGGTAGTCTTGTTTGCTATGCATGGTTATGCTTGGATGCTTGTGTGGTGCTATATGATATTGTGTAGTCGGTGAGCTTTATGTGGTGATCAAGAAGCAATTATTGAGGTTTGGAATTGAAGAAGGATCTAAAGTTTAAGGCAAGTATAGCATGGGATCATCCTTGTTTCCTATTCACCTTTAATACACTTAATTCATGTGCATGTGTCTACCTTGTTACCCCTAAGGATATCCTAGCTTTTGTATCTTGTACCTTGACACCGGGGAACATTGCATTGGTAGTATTTATGCTAGTGCTCAAGATAAATAACCATGATCTGTAACTTGACTAATGGTATATGCAATAAACGTTTAAAAGATGTTTTATAGCAACATGGCTCAAGAGGGCTAGAGCATTGGGTTGTTTTTATGGTGCTCTAGTTTCTCTCCTTAAGGACTTATCTATAAGCGAACATCCGGGACTTACAGTACAGCTGTGAGGGCTAAATGGCTCTGGCTTTAGTCATATAAGAGGACCTTTTCTAGCTTGTTGGTGGTTACCTTTAAGGCGCAAGAGGGGTTGTGTTCCGGGTTGGGTGTAGTGCGGCTCCTGTCCTTATGAGTATAGGCTGCGTGTCATTGTGCCATACGGAAGGGGGGCTCTACATTTGCAGGCCACAGAAACCTAGCGGCCCTAACTTGTTAGACGAACCTTTGAAAGACTTCATAGTGAACCCTGCCGACCTTCCTTGGTAGTGGGTCAAGAGGCTGATCACCTCGGGCGAAAGGGTAAATCACGACTCACAGTGAAAGTGTACAACCTCTGCAGAGTGTAAAACTGTTATAACAGCCGTGCTCACGGTCACGAGCGGCCTTGGACCCTTACAGAATAAATGATGAACACTGGTGATAATGTTAATATGGATGATATTGATGCTCATTAATGATTATTATTTCTTGCTATACATTATTCTCGTTTACATGATCATGAGGTTATTTGGGTAAACTTGTTGCCTACTCAACTGCTAAAAAGATGACTCACTAAAAGCTATTGCAGTAAACTCGTGTCAAACCTTTTGAGCCTCATGAACCCCGTGTTATATTTGTTGAGTTCGACATGGACTCACCCTTGCTATTTCCACCACACTCCAGTGTGTAGTAAGGTGCTACTTAGAAGAAGGATGAAGGTGTAGTGGAGTTTTCAGAAGTTTTTCAGAAGTGCTTGGCATATGGAGCCACCAGTCAGCCGTCCCTGAGAAGAATGGAGCCCGAGCAGAAGCTTAGTCACCGTTCCGCGATACTCTGATAGTTGTAAGTGTTAATATAGTAAGTATTCTGCTTTATATAAACATTGTTTTGATATCTCTATTCTGTTGTTGTATGTGTGGACTTCCTGGGCACACATATGACGAGCCTAGTTTTGTTCTTTGCAAAACCGGGTGTGACAGAGTGGTATCAGAGCGGTGTTGACTGTAGGACGTATGCCAAGTAGCACTGGACGTATTCTAAAACTTATTTTTACTATAAAACTATTATCTCATCCCTTGACTCATTGATTTTGACTATTTCCTGTTCCTTGTCCTGTTGTATCCCTTCCTTGATAGCTTCCTTTGAGCTATTATTTCTTACTCCCTTGATTTTTTTATTTGTGTTGTTTTTACCAAAAGTTTTCTGATCTTACCTTGTTCAAAAGTTCGATGGCCTTTCATCATCTCCAATGTGCCATTAGGATGACCACCATTGTTGAAGAAGCACGTGTAGTACTGATGATGTGATTGGTGCTTTGTTTTGCCTGATGTATGCTTGTCTTGTTTGATGTGATGCTTGTGTGTCGTCTTTGTTCTTGTGTTCCAAAGGAGGCCCAAAATCATCTTGAGAATTAGCTCAACCCTTGTTAAAGTGGGGTAGTATCCTCTCTTGACCTATCTAACCTTCGATCAATCCTAATTCTTATTGTCTTTTCTATATATCATCCTTGCTTACTCTTGGTTTCTATGCTTTCTCCTTTATCTTAACCCAAGGGAGGATCAACATATGAAGGACTCATCAATAGTAGTAAGCCTTAAAGAAAGTGTTGCCTTCAATGACATCGCCAGGTGGAACAAGATCTTTGTTAAGTGGGGTAGCGTCCGCCACCATCATCAATCTCAAGTCACGAGACAAGAAGACTCAAAGACCAATCGCTGTCATAATATCATCTTTTGCTAGTCCTTGCCCCTTAACCAATCTCACTTTCTCGCCATCAATCTTTATCTTTCTTATCACCTTTTTGTTGATCTTCGATGGTCGTTCTTACACCTCATTAATCTCAAAACAATCTTAAAGAGCTATCTTCAATTTCTTTATCCAACTTTGTTAATCCTTAATCTCTATATTATATCTCGACAAAGGTCTTAGAACAACCTTGATAATCAGCTTTATCTTTCTTCCTTGATAATCAGCTTTATCTTTCTTCCTAGTCTCTCCGAATCTCGGGACGAGATTCATGTTAAGTGGGGTAGAATTGTCACACCCCAAAATTTTTGATTTTGGGTTGTGCATAGAAAACACTAATTAAAATAAAAGTTTTAATATTCGGATAAAATTTCCTAAGTTTAGTTTATGATAGCATCAATTAGTTATAAAAAAATAATATCTTTCTTCTCCAGCACGTCTTTATCTTTTTCCGCAATCAATATTCCTTGTTTCTCATCTTAAGTTCTCGTTGGAAGTTTTCTAAAATCTTTTCTTTATAACGTAAATTATTCCTTTCAGTTTCTCGTCCATCAATCAATCTCTACAAACTTCTCGAGAATTTTTCCGACTTTTTCTGTAGCTTGTTTCCACTTGTCTATGAGCATAATCTAATTTTTAGATGCTCCAAAATTACCTTTCAGTGAGCTCCAAATATTTTATTTGGATTCCTCATGTTCCATAATGTCTCTGGAAAATTTCCATGAATTTTCGGAGCTTTCGGAGTATTTTTCACGGCTTAAATAATAATTCTGGACTTTTCTGGAATTATTTTATCCATGAAATTAATTAATTCCGAAAATAATAAATATCTCATTTTCCACCAAAGCCTGTGTGCAATAATCCTAAATGCCCATTCATTTATTTACTAATGGGCTTTAATAATTAATTAGGCCTATTAGTAAAGATGGAGGGTGCAATGTCAATTAGCACCATATCGCTAGTTGACATGGAGGTGGAGAGTTTTTCTCCCAATATATACGCACCTACCCCATGGGCAAAGCACACCAAAAACTACCGTGGAGGAGCCCCTAGTTTGGGAAATCTCTCGTGTAGTAAATCATATTTTTCTCATCCTTCTCTCGCCGTCGCTGTTGCCGTCGCTGTCGCCGTCGCTGTTGCCGTCGCTGTCGCCGCCGCTGTTTCCGCCGCCGCCGCCGCTGTTGTCGCCGCCGCCGCTGTTGCCGCCGCCGCCGCTGTTGCCGCCCGCCGCCGCTGTTGCCGTTGGCCACCGCTGTTGTTGTCCGCCGCCGCTGAGCTCGTATCGCGAGCCGCCGCTCGTAGCTCCGTCCACCCCTCGCCGATGCATCTACAGCTTGCGTTCCGGCGAACTTCTGACGAAGGTTCGGCGAGCTTTTCCGGCCACGTTTCTCATCTCCGGCGAATTCCGCTTCCACCCCGAGGTTCATCTCGATCATCTCTACGCCGTCATGTATTCCTTTCCGCGAATCCATCTTCTATTAATTATGTTTATTTGCTCCATGCATTTGTTTCCTTAACGTGAAGATGTGGGTCAGTTTCGTCTAGCCAGCTACATTGGATGGGGACACATCTAGCCGTTCCGGCCCTGTTCCATGGTCCTGCGCCCCTCGTCTTTTACATCGGTCGTCGCCCACGCGCCGTACTGAGCGTTGCCGTGACCGCCGTCGACAACTTCTTGAGGACCCGGCTGCTGGTTCTGTCGTACTCTCGACAGCACGGTTATGCTGATGGTCAGCACGTCATCCGTATCAAGCTCATGCCACAACAGATATCCTTGTAAGTCTCCTAGAGCACTAGCGATGTCTCTGCTGCGTGATTGACACTAATCCGACGATCACTTATCTTTTCGTTTTCCATCTTGTTTTCCAGATGTGTTTACCTGGCCGCTTCGTTATCGTAGCTAGCCCAAGCCAACACACGGCAATTGTGGTGGTATGCTTACTACAGTTTCCCTTCTGTACAGCATGCAACCATCTAGCGGCAATTCACGCAGTGCATGTGCATGCATATGTACGTATGTACTGTCCACCTGTGTTTTATTTAAGAGCACACTTTCATCATGTCAACACAGCTTGCTCAACCATACCGAAGCAAGGCAACTCACACACACGTGCACTTCTCTAAATTCACAACTTATATATTCTAGCTCTGTTTTAACTCGTTTTTGCTGCGTTAGTTTCATATTGCTGTGATCTACGGCCTAGCAGTGACGCTTTATCATCCTACATGCTTATTTGTTTGTAATTAAATATTAATTAATCTATATGAAACTCGTTTTCTAATCTAAAAAAAATAATACAGGCGTTATACTACGGTATTTGATATATAAATGTTAAATATAATTAATTACTAATATGATTAATTGCTAGTATAAACATGTTCCTAAATTATAATTTGCTTAGTTCAAACCCGTTGCATAGGATAAACTTGTTTAGGTGCTCTCACATGTCTTTTTATGCAAGGTTAAAGTTTAACTTGATTAAATAATATGACATGTGTCTATAATTAAAATGTTAATATTAACTTGGTTAATTTGCATGAAAATAGTTTTGTAATATAAAAGTAATATATGTTCATACTTCGGTGCTAAATACATGAATGTTAATGTGATTAATTGCTAACGAACACAAATGTATTTCTAAATTATAATTTGCTTACGGCATATACAATTAGGTTAAATGCTTTTACATGTTTATATCTTTTGCAATGATAAAGTTTAACTGAATTAGATTATATGATATTGTCTACAAACTAAACATGAGTAGTTTCAACATGGCTTTTGAATTAAATTATCTTTTGACTAATCTGGTTTTAATAACTCTTTACATTGTTTTGCTCAATTAAAATAAATCAAAGTATATTGGCCTTTTCTTAAATAGAATATTCTCGGTAGCTAGTCGCTTCTTTTTAACCGTAGCTCTGATTAGCGTGCTTTCCGCGTCTGTGTGTTCGTAGCAACGTGTAGGATCTCTTTAAAACCTTTTCACTTGCTATTTCTTATGTTTGGTGTACTGTCCTAATGGTAGTCTTGTTTGCTATGCATGGTTATGCTTGGATGCTTGTGTGGTGCTATATGATATTGTGTAGTCGGTGAGCTTTATGTGGTGATCAAGAAGCAATTATTGAGGTTTGGAATTGAAGAAGGATCTAAAGTTTAAGGCAAGTATAGCATGGGATCATCCTTGTTTCCTATTCACCTTTAATACACTTAATTCATGTGCATGTGTCTACCTTGTTACCCCTAAGGATATCCTAGCTTTTGTATCTTGTACCTTGACACCGGGGAACATTGCATTGGTAGTATTTATGCTAGTGCTCAAGATAAATAACCATGATCTGTAACTTGACTAATGGTATATGCAATAAACGTTTAAAAGATGTTTTATAGCAACATGGCTCAAGAGGGCTAGAGCATTGGGTTGTTTTTATGGTGCTCTAGTTTCTCTCCTTAAGGACTTATCTATAAGCGAACATCCGGGACTTACAGTACAGCTGTGAGGGCTACATGGCTCTGGCTTTAGTCATATAAGAGGACCTTTTCTAGCTTGTTGGTGGTTACCTTTAAGGCGCAAGAGGGGTTGTGTTCCGGGTTGGGTGTAGTGCGGCTCCTGTCCTTATGAGTATAGGCTGCGTGTCATTGTGCCATACGGAAGGGGGGCTCTACATTTGCAGGCCACAGAAACCTAGCGGCCCTAACTTGTTAGACGAACCTTTGAAAGACTTCATAGTGAACCCTGCCGACCTTCCTTGGTAGTGGGTCAAGAGGCTGATCACCTCGGGCGAAAGGGTAAATCACGACTCACAGTGAAAGTGTACAACCTCTGCAGAGTGTAAAACTGTTATAACAGCCGTGCTCACGGTCACGAGCGGCCTTGGACCCTTACAGAATAAATGATGAACACTGGTGATAATGTTAATATGGATGATATTGATGCTCATTAATGATTATTATTTCTTGCTATACATTATTCTTGTTTACATGATCATGAGGTTATTTGGGTAAACTTGTTGCCTACTCAACTGCTAAAAAGATGACTCACTAAAAGCTATTGCAGTAAACTCGTGTCAAACCTTTTGAGCCTCATGAACCCCGTGTTATATTTGTTGAGTTCGACATGGACTCACCCTTGCTATTTCCACCACACTCCAGTGTGTAGTAAGGTGCTACTTAGAAGAAGGATGAAGGTGTAGTGGAGTTTTCAGAAGTTTTTCAGAAGTGCTTGGCATATGGAGCCACCAGTCAGCCGTCCCTGAGAAGAATGGAGCCCGAGCAGAAGCTTAGTCACCGTTCCGCGATACTCTGATAGTTGTAAGTGTTAATATAGTAAGTATTCTGCTTTATATAAACATTGTTTTGATATCTCTATTCTGTTGTTGTATGTGTGGACTTCCTGGGCACACATATGACGAGCCTAGTTTTGTTCTTTGCAAAACCGGGTGTGACAGAGTGGTATCAGAGCGGTGTTGACTGTAGGACGTATGCCAAGTAGCACTGGACGTATTCTAAAACTTATTTTTACTATAAAACTATTATCTCATCCGTTGACTCATTGATTTTGACTATTTCCTGTTCCTTGTCCTGTTGTATCCCTTCCTTGATAGCTTCCTTTGAGCTATTATTTCTTACTCCCTTGATTTTTTTATTTGTGTTGTTTTTACCAAAAGTTTTCTGATCTTACCTTGTTCAAAAGTTCGATGGCCTTTCATCATCTCCAATGTGCCATTAGGATGACCACCATTGTTGAAGAAGCACGTGTAGTACTGATGATGTGATTGGTGCTTTGTTTTGCCTGATGTATGCTTGTCTTGTTTGATGTGATGCTTGTGTGTCGTCTTTGTTCTTGTGTTCCAAAGGAGGCCCGAAATCATCTTGAGAATTAGCTCAACCCTTGTTAAAGTGGGGTAGTATCCTCTCTTGACCTATCTAACCTTCGATCAATCCTAATTCTTATTGTCTTTTCTATATATCATCCTTGCTTACTCTTGGTTTCTATGCTTTCTCCTTTATCTTAACCCAAGGGAGGATCAACATATGAAGGACTCATCAATAGTAGTAAGCCTTAAAGAAAGTGTTGCCTTCAATGACATCGCCAGGTGGAACAAGATCTTTGTTAAGTGGGGTAGCGTCCGCCACCATCATCAATCTCAAGTCACGAGACAAGAAGACTCAAAGACCAATCGCTGTCATAATATCATCTTTTGCTAGTCCTTGCCCCTTAACCAATCTCACTTTCTCGCCATCAATCTTTATCTTTCTTATCACCTTTTTGTTGATCTTCGATGGTCGTTCTTACACCTCATTAATCTCAAAACAATCTTAAAGAGCTATCTTCAATTTCTTTATCCAACTTTGTTAATCCTTAATCTCTATATTATATCTCGACAAAGGTCTTAGAACAACCTTGATAATCAGCTTTATCTTTCTTCCTTGATAATCAGCTTTATCTTTCTTCCTAGTCTCTCCGAATCTCGGGACGAGATTCATGTTAAGTGGGGTAGAATTGTCACACCCCAAAATTTTTGATTTTGGGTTGTGCATAGAAAACACTAATTAAAATAAAAGTTTTAATATTCGGATAAAATTTCCTAAGTTTAGTTTATGATAGCATCAATTAGTTATAAAAAAATAATATCTTTCTTCTCCAGCACGTCTTTATCTTTTTCCGCAATCAATATTCCTTGTTTCTCATCTTAAGTTCTCGTTGGAAGTTTTCTAAAATCTTTTCTTTATAACGTAAATTATTCCTTTCAGTTTCTCGTCCATCAATCAATCTCTACAAACTTCTCGAGAATTTTTCCGACTTTTTCTGTAGCTTGTTTCCACTTGTCTATGAGCATAATCTAATTTTTAGATGCTCCAAAATTACCTTTCAGTGAGCTCCAAATATTTTATTTGGATTCCTCATGTTCCATAATGTCTCTGGAAAATTTCCATGAATTTTTGGAGCTTTCGGAGTATTTTTCACGGCTTAAATAATAATTCTGGACTTTTCTGGAATTATTTTATCCATGAAATTAATTAATTCCGAAAATAATAAATATCTCATTTTCCACCAAAGCCTCTGTGCAATAATCCTAAATGTCCATTCATTTATTTACTAATGGGCTTTAATAATTAATTAGGCCTATTAGTAAAGATGGAGGGTGCAATGTCAATTAGCACCATATCGCTAGTTGACATGGAGGTGGAGAGTTTTTCTCCCAATATATACGCACCTACCCCATGGGCAAAGCACACCAAAAACTACCGTGGAGGAGCCCCTAGTTTGGGAAATCTCTCGTGTAGTAAATCATATTTTTCTCATCCTTCTCTCGCCGTCGCTGTTGCCGTCGCTGTCGCCGTCGCTGTTGCCGTCGCTGTCGCCGCCGCTGTTTCCGCCGCCGCCGCCGCTGTTGTCGCCGCCGCCGCTGTTGCCGCCCGCCGCCGCTATTGCCGTTCGCCACCGCTGTTGTTGTCCGCCGCCGCTGAGCTCGTATCGCGAGCCGCCGCTCGTAGCTCCGTCCACCCCTCGCCGATGCATCTACAGCTTGCGTTCCGGCGAACTTCTGACGAAGGTTCGGCGAGCTTTTCCGGCCACGTTTCTCATCTCCGGCGAATTCCGCTTCCACCCCGAGGTTCATCTCGATCATCTCTACGCCGTCATGTATTCCTTTCCGCGAATCCATCTTCTATTAATTATGTTTATTTGCTCCATGCATTTGTTTCCTTAACGTGAAGATGTGGGTCAGTTTCGTCTAGCCAGCTACATTGGATGGGGACACATCTAGCCGTTCCGGCCCTGTTCCATGGTCCTGCGCCCCTCGTCTTCTACATCGGTCGTCGCCCACGCGCCGTACTGAGCGTTGCCGTGACCGCCGTCGACAACTTCTTGAGGACCCGGCTGCTGGTTCTGTCGTACTCTCGACAGCACGGTTATGCTGATGGTCAGCACGTCATCCGTATCAAGCTCATGCCACAACAGATATCCTTGTAAGTCTCCTAGAGCACTAGCGATGTCTCTGCTGCGTGATTGACACTAATCCGACGATCACTTATCTTTTCGTTTTCCATCTTGTTTTCCAGATGTGTTTACCTGGCCGCTTCGTTATCGTAGCTAGCCCAAGCCAACACACGGCAATTGTGGTGGTCTGCTTACTACAGTTTCCCTTCTGTACAGCATGCAACCATCTAGCGGCAATTCACGCAGTGCATGTGCATGCATATGTACGTATGTACTGTCCACCTGTGTTTTATTTAAGAGCACACTTTCATCATGTCAACACAGCTTGCTCTACCATACCGAAGCAAGGCAACTCACACACACGTGCACTTCTCCAAATTCACAACTTATATATTCTAGCTCTGTTTTAACTCGTTTTTGCTGCGTTAGTTTCATATTGCTGTGATCTACGGCCTAGCAGTGACGCTTTATCATCCTACATGCTTATTTGTTTGTAATTAAATATTAATTAATCTATATGAAACTCGTTTTCTAATCTAAAAAAAATAATACAGGCGTTATACTACGGTATTTGATATATAAATGTTAAATATAATTAATTACTAATATGATTAATTGCTAGTATAAACATGTTCCTAAATTATAATTTGCTTAGTTCAAACCCGTTGCATAGGATAAACTTGTTTAGGTGCTCTCACATGTCTTTTTATGCAAGGTTAAAGTTTAACTTGATTAAATAATATGACATGTGTCTATAATTAAAATGTTAATATTAACTTGGTTAATTTGCATGAAAATAGTTTTGTAATATAAAAGTAATATATGTTCATACTTCGGTGCTAAATACATGAATGTTAATGTGATTAATTGCTAACGAACACAAATGTATTTCTAAATTATAATTTGCTTACGGCATATACAATTAGGTTAAATGCTTTTACATGTTTATATCTTTTGCAATGATAAAGTTTAACTGAATTAGATTATATGATATTGTCTACAAACTAAACATGAGTAGTTTCAACATGGCTTTTGAATTAAATTATCTTTTGACTAATCTGGTTTTAATAACTCTTTACATTGTTTTGCTCAATTAAAATAAATCAAAGTATATTGGCCTTTTCTTAAATAGAATATTCTCGGTAGCTAGTCGCTTCTTTTTAACCGTAGCTCTGATTAGCGTGCTTTCCGCGTCTGTGTGTTCGTAGCAACGTGTAGGATCTCTTTAAAACCTTTTCACTTGCTATTTCTTATGTTTGGTGTACTGTCCTAATGGTAGTCTTGTTTGCTATGCATGGTTATGCTTGGATGCTTGTGTGGTGCTATATGATATTGTGTAGTCGGTGAGCTTTATGTGGTGATCAAGAAGCAATTATTGAGGTTTGGAATTGA
This sequence comes from Saccharum spontaneum, assembly GCA_022457205.1. Classification (NCBI taxonomy): domain Eukaryota; kingdom Viridiplantae; phylum Streptophyta; class Magnoliopsida; order Poales; family Poaceae; genus Saccharum; species Saccharum spontaneum. Next base: position 22,191,139 of record CM039608.1, on the reverse strand, counting down.
AGAAGGATCTAAAGTTTAAGGCAAGTATAGCATGGGATCATCCTTGTTTCCTATTCACCTTTAATACACTTAATTCATGTGCATGTGTCTACCTTGTTACCCCTAAGGATATCCTAGCTTTTGTATCTTGTACCTTAACACCGGGGAACATTGCATTGGTAGTATTTATGCTAGTGCTCAAGATAAATAACCATGATCTGTAACTTGACTAATGGTATATGCAATAAACGTTTAAAAGATGTTTTATAGCAACATGGCTCAAGAGGGCTAGAGCATTGGGTTGTTTTTATGGTGCTCTAGTTTCTCTCCTTAAGGACTTATCTGTAAGCGAACATCCAGGACTTACAGTACAGCTGTGAGGGCTACATGGCTCTGGCTTTAGTCATATAAGAGGACCTTTTCTAGCTTGTTAGTGGTTACCTTTAAGGCGCAAGAGGGGTTGTGTTCCGGGTTGGGTGTAGTGCGGCTCCTGTCCTTATGAGTATAGGCTGCGTGTCATTGTGCCATACGGAAGGGGGGCTCTACATTTGCAGGCCACAGAAACCTAGCGGCCCTAACTTGTTAGACGAACCTTTGAAAGACTTCATAGTGAACCCTGCCGACCTTCCTTGGTAGTGGGTCAAGAGGCTGATCACCTCGGGCGAAAGGGTAAATCACGACTCACAGTGAAAGTGTACAACCTCTGCAGAGTGTAAAACTGTTATAACAGCCGTGCTCACGGTCACGAGCGGCCTTGGACCCTTACAGAATAAATGATGAACACTGGTGATAATGTTAATATGGATGATATTGATGCTCATTAATGATTATTATTTCTTGCTATACATTATTCTCGTTTACATGATCATGAGGTTATTTGGGTAAACTTGTTGCCTACTCAACTGCTAAAAAGATGACTCACTAAAAGCTATTGCAGTAAACTCGTGTCAAACCTTTTGAGCCTCATGAACCCTGTGTTATATTTGTTGAGTTCGACATGGACTCACCCTTGCTATTTCCACCACACTCCAGTGTGTAGTAAGGTGCTACTTAGAAGAAGGATGAAGGTGTAGTGGAGTTTTCAGAAGTTTTTCAGAAGTGCTTGGCATATGGAGCCACCAGTCAGCCGTCCCTGAGAAGAATGGAGCCCAAGCAGAAGCTTAGTCACCGTTCCGCGATACTCTGATAGTTGTAAGTGTTAATATAGTAAGTATTCTGCTTTATATAAACATTGTTTTGATATCTCTATTCTGTTGTTGTATGTGTGGACTTCCTGGGCACACATATGACGAGCCTAGTTTTGTTCTTTGCAAAACCGGGTGTGACAAATGGCGCCATGGAGTAGAATTATTAGGAGCTTAAAATGAAGCACGGTTCTTATAGGATTCAGCAAGCTGCCTTTCTGCCCTTTTTGCAAAATGTAGCAATTCATTCATGGTGTTGTAATTAGTCATGTCCACCTTGTCTGCAATTGGTTTGTTAAGACCAATCAGAAATCGAGCCATAGTTGATTCCTCATCTTCAGTGATACCGGTATGAAGTAGACACATTTCCATTTCCTGAAAATATTCATGCACACTACGATGACCTTTGACAAGACATTTCAGCCTCAAATGTAGCTCACGAGAATAATGTGCAGGAACAAATCGCCGCCTCATTTCTTGTTTCATGTCATCCCAAGTAATACGATCATGTCTAACACGGAGGAAATCAGCACACACTTGATTCCACCAAGTGATTGCATAACCGGTGAACTCAATGGCAGCAAGCTTTGCTTTCTTGATAGGAGGATAAGTATATAAATCAAAGATCTGATCAACCTTTGTCTCCCACTCAAAATAATCATCAACACTTTCTTTTCCATTAAATTTTGGAATAGACACTTTCACTTTGCTTAACCCATCATCATCACGGTGACGACAGCGGTCACGATAACCACGATGGCCACCATGCCGGTGATCATCCATATCAGACAACATATCAGCATCACCATCATAATCTCCTCCACCTCGAATAGGAATGCGCCGAGCATGACCAAAATTAGGAAAACCAAGACCATGCCCGCCACGTCCACGGCCAGCGGGACGACGCACTGGCTCATCATCCTCCTCAATGTCATCATCCTCATTTGGTGGCGGTTCTCTATGTGGCATGTTGAGTTGGAGAGTTTGGAGCTGCTGCACCAAATCATTCATTTGTGTACGCAACTCCTGAAATTCCTCCACTGAAACAGCGGCACCATCTCCATGTCCTGCCATATTAGTAGAGGGAAAAAGGACAATATATATATGGAATATATGTGGAATCACTCCCTCACCACTTACAAAACAAGTTCTTTCTCTCCCTGAAAAGAGCAAGAACCGTGGTTGTAATCTGTAGTGGAAGAGTGATTGTAACAGCAACGACGGTGCAACAACTCACGGTGCTTTTAAGTGGAGCTTGGTGGGGTAATATGTAAGTGGAATGCACTAAAATGTAATGATGCAAAACCGAATAACAATCCAAGAATACAAGTCTAAGTTGCTGAATATAAAGGAAAAGATGCACAAAGAAAGGAACAAGATGTAGGAAGTGGATAGATGAACACCAATTTGCACCAACCATAACTTGTTGCTACCCAAACCCCTTTTGGTGTGCTGAACACAATTCTCTTTTTATTTCTTTTCTTTCATTTTTTTTGTTTTTTTGGAACAAGAACTCGTTGTTTTCAGTCCTTTTGACCCATAGACATCTTTTCTTTGAACCTTTGTGACAAACACAGCACAACTTTCAACTAAAGGGGCTCATAAGGATCACTAAGATGGATGGCGCAGCACAAAAACAAGAAACTCAGTTGGGGAATATGTGGCAGGAAGAAAACAAGGGTGGGATGGGTGGGTTATATATATATATATATATATATATATATATATATATATATATATATATATATATATATATATATATATATATATATACAGCAAGCAAGGACGATCAGATCAAGGATGGGATGGTTGGGTACATGCAGCAAGCAATTTGATGATTAGAACAAAGATGTGGAAAAGAAAATTCAGCAATTTGATGATTAGAACAACGATGTGGAAAAGAAAATTCAGCAATTAGACAAATCTTAAAGGATTAAAACTCGATAAAGCAAACTACAAAATCTGTAGCACGTATGAATTTGGGCTGTAGGTTTTCTTTTTGGCTATCAGTGGACAATAGGTATTTAAACTCTATCGTACCAAAAACAAGAAAGAACAAATGTTGCAAGCCTCTCAAGACTCATGCATAAACAAAACTCCACGAGTTTGTGTATTCTGAATTTAGCCAAACAAGATGTGTCTTTTCATTGTCTAGTACAAGATATATATAGAGATAGGGGCATTCAGCTTTGAGTAAATGGCAGCATGCGCATGCACTAGTGGATTTCGTGGCTGGTTCGCGCGTCTTTTCAGCTTCTGGCAGCAGTTACTAAAATGAGCATAACTCTTTATTGGTTAGTCCCAATAATGAGCCGTTTGATTGGCTGGAAAGTAGACTTAAAGACGCTTCCATCCACTTATAGAACACCATCTAACTCCTTGTATTCTGTCCGCGGTAATGCTTGGAATTTGTACCATGTGTCAGTCATCTAGCTTCTGGTTGCATTCCCATGCAAAAGTGATGAACCACCATTTTATTCATGCACACCACAGGCTTCTTGGTTCAGATGTCCAAAGGCTTGAATCCATCTTCATCCAATGCTGGTTCATACACTCCATCATTCCTAAGGACATTGGAACAAGAACTCAAAAGCATAGGCTCATTCAACATAAACTGATTATTAAACATAAGGTTAGCGTTCACCTGAGAATGAATTTCCTTCTCCAATTGTTTAGCTCTACTTCTTGTAATTGGACCAGCCATATCAAGTGGAGTTTCATTTGAAGATGAGTGAATGCTAGGCATGTCTTCACTGTGGATCTATCTTGCACTGAGACTAACACTATCACCAAATGGACCAAAAGAAGATTCTACATGACCCATGTTACCTAGGAGTTCCATCGGGTGCGTCCAAAATGATTTCTGAGCATATGGTACGTTCGGCACAAACCGTGCCGCTACCTTGAATCAAGATTAGCACTATCTCCAAATGAACCAAAATGAGTTTCCATTTGAGCCTCGTCACCTAGGAGTACCATCCAGTGCGTCCAAAACGATTTTTGAGGCCTTGGTACGTTTGGTGCAAACTATGGATCTATCTTGTACCGATACTCACACTATCTCCAAACGGACCGAAACGAGATTCTACATGTCCCACGTCACCTAGGAGTTCCATCAGGTGCGTCCAAAACGATTTTCTGAGGCTATGCTATGTTTGGTTCAAACTATGGATCTATCTTGCACCGAGACTAACACTATCTCCAAATGGACCGAAACGAGATTCTACATGACCCACATCACCTAGGTCTTCCATCGGGTGCGTCCAAATTGATTTCCGAGCTTACGGTATGTTCGGCGCAAATCCTGCACCTATCTTGAATCAAGATTAGCACAATCTCCAAACAAACCAAAACGAGCTTCCATTTGATCCTCCTCACCTGGAGTACCATCCAGTGTGTCCAAAACGATTTCTGAGACAATGGTACGTTTGGCGCAAATTGTGCAACTATCATGCTACGAAACTAACACTATCTCCTAAAGGACCGAAACGAGATTCTACATGACCCACGTCACCTAGGAGTTCCATCAGGTGCGTCTAAAATAGTTTTCTGAAGCTATGGTACATTTGGTGCAAACTGTGGATCTATCTTGCATCGATACCAACACTATATCCAAACAGACCAAAACGAGATTCTACATGACCCACGTCACCTAGGAGTTCCATCGGGTGCGTCAAAAATAATTTCCAAGCTTATGGTACGTTAGGCACAAACCGTGCACCTATCTTAAATCAAGATTAGCACTATCACCAAACAAACTAAAACAAGCTTCGATTTTTGCCTCGTCACCTAGGAGTACCATCCGGTGTGTCCAAAACAATTTCTGAGCCTATGGTACGTTTTGCGCAAACTGTTCACCAATCATGCACCGAAACTAATACTGTCTCCAAAAGGATCAAAATGAGATTCTACATGACCCATGTCACCTAGGAGTTCCATTGGGTGCGTCCAAAATGATTTCTGAGGCTGTGGTACATTTGGTTCAATATGTGGATCTATCTTGCACCGAGACTAAAACTATCTCCAAATGGACCGAAACATGATTCTACATGACCCACGTCACCTAGGTGTTCCATCGGGTGCATCCAAATTGATTTCTGAGCTTACGGTACGTTCGGCGCAAATCGTGCACCTATCTTGAATCAAGGTTAGCACAATCTCCAAACGAACCGAAACGAGCTTCCATTTAAACCTCGTCTCCTTGGAGTACCATCCGGTGTGTCCAAAATGATTTCTGAGCCTATGGTACAATTGGCACAAATTGTGCAACTATCATGCAACGAAACTAACACTATCTCCAAAAGGATCGAAATGAGATTCTACATGACCCACGTCACCTAGGAGTTCCATCAGGGGCGCCCAAAATGTTTTCTGAAGCTATGGAACGTTTGGTGCAAACTGTGAATCTATCTTGCACCGATACTAACACTATCTCCAAATGGACCGAGTTCCATCAGTTGCATCCAAATTGATTTCCGAGCATATAGTATGTTCGGCACAAACCGTGCACCTATCTTCAATCAAGGTTAGCACTATCTCAAAACGAACCGAAACGAGCTTTCATTTGAGCCTCGTCACCTAGGAGTACCATCCGGTGCGTTCAAAATGATTTTTGAGGCTATGGTATGTTTGGTGCAAAATGTGGATCTATCTTGCACTGAGTCTATCACTATCTCCAAACAGACCAAAACAAGATTCTACATGACCCACGTCACCTAGGCCTTCCATCGGGTGCGTCCAAATTGATTTCCGAGCTTACGGTACATTCGGCGCAAATCGTGCACCTATCTTGAATCAAGATTAGCACAATCTCCAAACGAACCGAAACGAGATTCTACATGTCCCACGTCACCTAGGAGTTCATCAGGGGCGTCCAAAATGGTTTCTGAAGCTACGTTACGTTTGGTGCAAACTGTGGATCTATCTTGCACCGATACTAACACTATCTCCAAACGGACCGAAACGAGATTCTACACGACCAACGTCACCTAGGAGTTCCTTCTGGTGCGTCCAAAATGATTTCTGAGCTTACGGTACGTTCGGCGCAAACCGTGCACCCATCTTGAATCAAGATTAGCACAATCTCCAAACGAACCGAAACGAGCTTCCATTTGAGCCTCGTCACCTAGGACTACCATCCGTTCTGTCCACAATCTGTCCACAATGAGGTTCTACATGACCCATATCACCTAGGAGTTCCATCAGGTGCGTCTAAAACGGTTTCTGAAGCTATGGTACGTTTGGTGCAAACTGTGGATTTATTTTGCACTGATACTAACACAATCTCAACCGGACTGAAATGAGATTCTTCATGACCCAAGTCACCAAGGAGTTCCATCGGGTGCGTCGAAAATGATTTCTGAGCTTAGTGTATGTTCGGCGCAAACCGTGCACCTATCTTGAATCAATATTAGCACTATCTCCATACGAACAGAAACGAGCTTCCATTTGAGCCTCGTCACCTAGGAGTACCATCCGGTGTGTCCAAAACGATTTCTGAGCCTATGGTACGTTTGGCGCAAATTGTGCAACTATCATGCACCGAAACTTACACCATTTCCAAAAGGATTTAAACAAGATTCTACATGACCCACGTCACCTAGTAGTTCCATCAGGTGCGTCCAAAACAGTTTCTGAAGCTATGGTACATTTGTTGCAAACCATGCACCTATATTGAATGAAGATTAGCACTATCTCCAAACAAACCAAAACGAGCTTCCATTTGAGCCTCGTCACCTAGGAGTACCATCCGGTGTGTCCAAAACGATTTCTGAGCCTATGGTACATTTGGCGCAAATTGTGCAACTATCATGCACCGAAACTAACACTATCTCCAAAAGGATCGAAACGAGATTCTACATGACCCACGTCACCTAGGACTTCCTTCTGGTGCGTATAAAATGATTTCCGAACTTGCAGTATGTTCGGCGCAAACCATGCACCTATCTCGAATCAAGATTAGCACAATCTCCAATCGAACCAAAACGAGCTTCCATTTGAGCCTTGTCACCTAGGACTACCATCTGTTTTGTCCATAATGATTTCTGAGCCTATAGTACGTTTGGCGCAAACTATGCACCTATCCTAAACCAAAACTAACACTATCTCTAAAAGGATCGAAATGAGGTTCTACATGACCCACGTCACCTAGGAGTTCCATTCGGTGCGTCCAAAATGGTTTCTAAATCTATGGTACATTTGGTGCAAACTGTGGATTTATCTTGCACCGATACTAACACTATCTCAACCGGACCGAAGCGAGATTCTTCATGAGCCACGTCACCTAGGAGTTCCATCAGGTGCGTCCAAAATGATTTTTGAGCTTACGATACGTTCGGCGCAAACCGTGCACCTATCTTGAATCAAGATTAGGACTATCTCCATATGAACCGAAACGAGCTTCCATTTGAGTCTCATCACTAAGGAGTATCTCCAAACGGACCGAAACGAGATTCCACATGACTCATGTCACCTAGGAGTTCCATTGGGTGCGTCCAAAATAATTTCTGAGGCTATGCTACGTTTGGTTCAAATTGTGGATCTATCTTGCACCGAGACTAACACTATCTCCAAATCGACCGAAACAAGATTCTACATGACCCACGTCACCTAGGTCTTCCATCAGGTGCGTCCAAATTGATTTCCGAGCTTACGGTACGTTCGACGCAAACCGTGCACCTATCTTGAATCAAGATTAGCACAATCTCCAAACGAACCGAAACGAACTTCCATTTGAGCCTCATCTCCTAGGAGTACCATCTGGCGTGTCCAAAATGATTTCTGAGCTATGGTACGTTTGGCGCAAATCATGCAACTGTCATATAACGAAACTAACAATATCTCCAAAAGGATCGAAATGAGATTCTACATGGCCCATGTCACCTAGGAGTTCCATCAGGGGCATCCAAAATGGTTTCTAAAGCTACGGAACGTTTGGTGCAAACTGTGGATCTATCTTGCACAGATACTAACACTATCTCCAAACGGACCGAAATGAGATTCTACATGACCCATGTCACCTAGGAGTTCCTTCTGGTGCGTCCAAAATGATTTCCGAGCTTACGGTACATTCGGCGCAAACCGTGCACCTATCTTGAATCAAGATTAGCACAATCTCCAAATAAACCGAAACGAGCTTCCATTTGAGCCTCGTCACCTAGGACTACCATCCGTTTTGTCCATAATTATTTCTGAGCCTATAGTATGTTTGGCGCAAACTGTGCACCTGTCCTTAACCGAAACTAACACTATCTCTAAAAGGATCAAAATGAGGTTCTAGATGACCCACGTCACCTAGGAGTTCCATCAGGTGCGTCCAAAATGGTTTCTGAAGCTATGGTACGTATGGTGCAAACTATGGATCTATCTTGCACGGATACTAACACTATCTGCAAACGGACCAAAACGAGATTCTACATGGTCCACGTCACCTAGGAGTTCCATCGGGTGTGTCCAAATTAATTTCTGAGCTTACGGTACGTTAGGCGCAAACTGTGCACCTATCTCCAAACGAACCAAAATGAGCTTCCATTTGAGCCCCATCACCTAGGAGTACTATCCGGTGTGTCCAAAATGATTTATGAGCCTATGGTATGTTTCGCGCAAACTATGCACCTATCATGCATCAAAACTAACCCTATCTCCAAAAGGATCGAAACGAGATTCTACATGACGTATGTCACCTAGGAGTTCCAACGGGTGCGTCCAAAATGATTTGTAAGGCTATGGTACGTTTGGTTCAGACTGTGGATCTATCTTGCACCGAGACGAACACTATCTCCACATGGACTGTAACGAGATTCTACATGACCCATGTCACGTAGGTGTTACATCGGGTGCGTCCAAAATGATTTCTGAACTTATGGTACGTTCGGCGCAAATCGTGCACCTATCTTGAATCAAGATTAGCACAATCTCCAAACAAACCAAAATGAGCTTCCATTTGAGCCTCGTCACCTAGGAGTACCATCCGCTGTGTCCAAATTGATTTCTGAGCCTATGGTATGTTTGGCGCAAATTGTGCAACTATCATGCAACGAAACTAACACTTTCTCCAAAAGGATCGATATGAGATTCTACATCACCTAGGATTTCCATCAGGTGCGTCCAAAACGGTTTCTGTAGCTACAGTACATTTGGTGCAAACTGTGGATCTATCTTACACCGTAACTAACACTTTTTACAAAACGGACCAAAACGAGATTCTACATGACCCACGTCACCTAGGAGTTCCATCGGGTGCGTCCAAAATAATTTCGGAGCTTACAGTAAGTTAGGCACAAACCGTGCACCTATCTTAAATCAAGGTTAGCACTATCTCCAAACAAACCGAGACGAGCTTCCATTTGAGCCCTGTCACCTAGGAGTACCATCCGATGTGTCCAAAATGATTTCTGAGCCTATGGTATGTTTGCCGCAAATTGTGCAACTATCATGCAACGAAACTAACACTTTCTCTAAAAGGATCGATATGAGATTCTACATGACCCACATCACCTAGGATTTCCATCAAGTGCGTCCAAAACGGTTTCTGTTGCTATAGTACATTTGGTGCAAACTGTGGATCTATCTTGCACCGAAACTAACACTATTTGCAAAACGGACCGAAAGCAGATTCTACATGACCCACGTCACCTAGGAGTTCCATCGGGTGTGTCCAAAATAATTTCGGAGCTTACGGTAAGTTACGCACAAACCGTGCACCTATCTTACATCAAGATTAGCACTATCTCCAAACAAACTGAAACGAGCTTCCATTTGAGCCTCGTCACCTAGGAGTACCATCCAGTGTGTCCAAAATGATTTCTGAGCCTATGTATGTTTGGCGCAACTTGTGCAACTATCATGCAACGAAACTAACACTATCTCCAAAATGATTGAAATGATATGCTACATGACCCAAAGACCTAGGATTTCCATCTGGTGCGTCCAAAATGGTTTCTGTAGCTATGTTACGTTTGGTGCAAACTGTGCATCTATCTTGCACCGATACTAACACTATCTGCAAACGGACCGAAACAAGATTCTACATGGTCCATGTCACCTAGGAGTTCCATCGGGTGTGTCCAAAATAATTTCAGAGCTTACGGTACGTTAGGCGCAAACTGTGCACCTATCTTAAATCAAGATTAGCACTATCTCCAAACGAACCGAAAGGAGTTTCCATTTGAGCCCGTCACCTAGGAGTACCATCCGGTGTGTCCAAAACGATTTCTGAGCCTATGGTATCTTTCACGCAAACTGTGCACCTATCATGCATCGAAACTAACCCTATCTCCAAAAGGATCGAAATGAGATTCTACATGACCTACGTCACCTAGGAGTTCCAACGGGTGTGTCCAAAATGATTTCTGAGCCTATGGTATGTTTGGCGCAAATTGTGCACTATCATGCAACGAAACTAACACTTTCTCCAAAAGGATCGATATGAGATTCTACATGACCCACATCACCTAGGATTTCCATCAGGTGCGTCCAAAACAGTTTCTGTTGCTATAGTACATTTGGTGCAAACTGTGGATCTATCTTGCACCGAAACTAACACTATTTGCAAACGGACCGAAACGAGATTCTACATGACCCACGTCACCTAGGAGTTCCATCGGGTGCGTCCAAAATAATTTTGGAGCTTACGGTAAGTTACGCGCAAACCGTGTACCTATCTTAAATCAAGATTAGTACTATCTCCAAACAAACCGAAACGAGCTTCCATTTGAGCCCTGTCACCTAGGAGTACCATCCGGTGTGTCCAAAACGATTTCTGAGCCTATGGTATGTTTGCACGAACTGTGCACCTATCATGCATCGAAACTAACCCTATCTCCAAAAGGATCAAAACGAGATTCTACATGACCTACGTCACCTAGGAGTTCCATCGGGTGCGTCCAAAATGATTTATGAGGCTATGGTACGTTTGGTTCAAAATGTGGATGTGTCTTGCACCGAGACTAACATTATCTCCAAATGGAGCGTAACGAGATTCTACATGACCCACGTCACCTTGGTGTTACATCGGGTGCGTCCAAAATGATTTATGAGCTTATTGTACATTCGGCTCAAATCGTGCACCTATCTTGAATCAAGATTAGCACAATGTCCAAACGAACCGAAATGAGCTTCCATTTGAGCCTCATCACCTAGGAGTACCATCCGGTGTGTCCAAAACAATTTCTGAGCCTATGTATGTTTGGCACCAATTGTGCAACTATCATGCAACAAAACTAACACTATCTCCAAAAGGATCGAAATGAGATGCTACATGACCCACATCACCTAGGATTTCCATCAGGTGTGTCCAAAATGGTTTCTGTAGCCATGGTACGTTTGGTGCAAACTATGGATCTATCTTGCACCGATACTAACACTATCTGTAAACGGACCGAAACGAGATTCTATAAGGTCCACGTCACCTAGGAGTTCCATCGGTTGTGTCCAAAATAATTTCCGAGCAAACGGTATGTTAGGCGCAAACTGTGCACCTATCTTAAATCAAGATTAGCACTATCTCCAAACGAACCGAAATGAGCTTCCATTTGAGCCCCGTCACCAAGGAGTGCCATCCGGTGTGTCCAAAATGATTTCTGACTCTATGGTACGTTTCGCGCAAACAGTGCACCTATCATGCATCGAAACTAACCCTATCTCCAAAAGGATCGAAACGAGATTCTACATGACCTACGTCACCTAGGAGTTCCAACGGGTGCGTCCAAAATGATTTCTAAGGCTATGGTACGTTTGGTTCAAACTATGGATCTATCTTGCACCGAGACTAACACTATCTCCAAATGGACCATAACGAGATTCTACATGACCCACGTCACCTAGGTGTTACATCGGGTGCATCCAAAGATTTCCGAGCCTATGGTACGTTCGGCACAAATCGTGCACCTATCTTGAATCAAGATTAGCACAATCTCCAAACAAACCGAAACGAGCTTCCATTTGAGCCTCGTCACCTAGGAGTACCATCCGGTGTGTCCAAAATGATTTCTGAGCCTATGGTATGTTTGGCGCAAATTGTGCAACTATCATGCAACGAAACTAACACTATCTCCAAAAGGATCGAAATGAGATTCTACATCACCCACGTCACCTAGGATTTCCATCAGGTGCGTCCAAAACGGTTTCTGTAGCTATAGTACATTTGGTGCAAACAGTGGATCTATCTTGCACTGAAACTAACACTATCTGCAAACAGACCGAAACGAGATTCTACATGACCCACGTCATCTAGGAGTTCTATCGGGTGCGTCCAAAATAATTTCGGAGGTTACTGTAAGTTAGGCACAAACCGTGCACCTATCTTAAATCAACATTAGCACTATCTCCAAACAAACCGAAACGAGCTTCCATCTGAGCCCCGTCACCTAGGAGTACCATCCGGTGTGTCCAAAATGATTTCTGAGCCTATGGTATGTTTGCGCAAACTTTGCACCTATCATGCATCGAAACTAACCCTATCTCCAAAAGGATCGAAACAAGATTCTACATGACCTACGTCACCTAGGAGTTCCAACGGGTGCGTCCAAAATGATTTCTAAGGCTATGGTACGTTTGGTTCAAACTATGGATCTATCTTGCATCGAGACAAACAATATCTCCAAATGGACGTAACAAGGTTCTACATGACCCACGTCACCTAGGTGTTACATCGGGTGCGTCCAAAATGATTTCCGAGCTTATGGTACGTTCGGCGCAAATCGTGCACCTATCCTGAATCAAGATTAGCACAATCTCCAAACAAACCGAAACAAGCTTCCATTTGAGCCTCGTCACCTAGGAGTACCATCTGGTGTGTCCAAAATGATTTCTGAGCCTATGGTATGTTTGGCGCAAATTGTGCAACTATCATGCAACGAAACTAACACTATCTCCAAAAGGATCGAAATGAGATTCTACATCACCCACATCACCTAGGATTTCCATCAGGTGCGTCCAAAACGGTTTCTGTAGCTATGTTACGTTTGGTGCAAACTGTACATCTATCTTGCACCGATACTAACACTATCTGCAAATGGACTGAAACGAGATTCTACATGCTCCACGTCACCTAGGAGTTCCATCGGGTGTGTCCAAAATAATTTCCGAGCTTACGGTACGTTAGGCGCAAACTGTGCACCTATCTTAAATCAAGATTAGCACTATCTCCAAATGAACCGAAATGAGCTTCTATTTGAGCCCCGTCACCTAGGAGTACCATCCGGTGTGTCCAAAATGATTTCTGAGCCTATGGTATGTTTCGCGCAAACTGTGCACCTATCATGCATCGAAACTAACCCTATCTCCAAAAGGATCGAAACGAGATTCTACATGACCTACGTCACCTAGGAGTTCCAACGGGTGCGTCCAAAATGATTTCTAAGGCTATGGTACGTTTGGTTCAAACTGTGGATCTATCTTGCACCGAGACAAACACTATCTCCAAATGGACCGTAACGAGGTTCTACATGACCCACGTCACCTAGGTGTTACATCGGGTGCGTCCAAAATGATTTTCGAGCTTATGGTACGTTCGGCGCAAATCGTGCACCTATCTTGAATCAAGATTAGCACAATCTCCAAACAAACGGAAACAAGCTTCCATTTGAGCCTCGGCACCTAGGAGTACCATCCGGTGTGTCCAAAATGATTTCTGAGCCTATGGTATGTTTGGCGCAAATTGTGCAACTATCATGCAACGAAACTAACACTATCTCCAAAAGGATCGGAATGAGATTCTACATCACCCACATCACCTAGGATTTCCATCAGGTGCGTCCAAAACGGTTTCTGTAGCTATAGTACATTTGGTGCAAACTGTGGATCTATCTTGCACTGAAACTAACACTATCTGCAAACAGACCGAAACGAGATTCTACATGACCCATGTCATCTAGGAGTTCCATCGGGTGCGTCCAAAATAATTTCGGAGGTTACTGTAAGTTAGGCGCAAACCGTGCACCTATCTTAAATCAAGATTAGCACTATCTCCAAACAAACCAAAACGAGCTTCCATCTGAGCCCCGTCATCTAGGAGTACCATCCGATGTGTCCAAAACGATTTCTGAGCCTATGGTATGTTTGCGCAAACTGTGCACCTATCATGCATCGAAACTAACCCTATCTCCAAAAGGATCGAAACGAGATTCTACATGACCTACATCACCTAGGAGTTCCATCGGGTGCGTCCAAAATGATTTCTGAAGCTATGGTACATTTGGTTCAAAATATGGATGTGTCTTGCACCGAGACTAACACTATCTCCAAATGGAGCGTAACGAGATTCTACATGACCCACGTCACCTAGGTGTTACATTGGGTGCGTCCAAAATGATTTCTGAGCTTATGGTACGTTCGGCGCAAATCGTGCACCTATCTTAACTCAAGATTAGCACAATGTCCAAACGAACCGAAACGAGCTTCCATTTGAGCCTCGTCACCTAGGAGTACCATCCGGTGTGTCCAAAATGATTTCTGAGCCTATGGTATGTTTGGCGCAAATTATGCAACTATCATGCAACGAAACTAACACTATCTCCAAAAGGATTGAAATGATATGCTACATGACCCACATCACCTAGGATTTCCATCAGGTGCGTCCAAAACGGTTTCTGTAGCTATGTTACGTTTGGTGCAAACTGTGCATCTATCTTGGACCGATACAAACACTATCTGCAAATGGACCGAAATGAGATTCTACATGGTCCACGTCACCTAGGAGTTCCATCGGGTGTGTCCAAAATAATTTCCGAGCTTACGGTACGTTAGGCGCAAACTGTGCACCTATCTTAAATCAAGATTAGCACTATCTCCAAACGAACCGAAATGAGCTTCTATTTGAGCCCTGTCACCTAGGAGTACCATCCGGTGTGTCCAAAACGATTTCTGAGCCTATGGTATGTTTCGCGCAAACTGTGCACCAATCATGCATCGAAACTAACCCTATCTCCAAAAGGATCGAAACGAGATTCAACATGACCTACGTCACCTAGGAGTTCCAACGGGTGCGTGCAAAATGATTTCTAAGGCTATGGTACGTTTGGTTCAAACTATGGATCTATCTTGCACCGAGACTAACACTATCTCCAAATGGACCGTAACGAGGTTCTACATGACCCACGTCACCTAGGTGTTACATCGGGTGCGTCCAAAATGATTTCCGAGCTTATGGTACGTTCGGCGCAAATCGTGCACCTATCTTGAATCAAGATTAGCACAATCTCCAAACAAACCGAAACGAGCTTCCATTTGAGCCTCGTCACCTAGGAGTACCATCCGGTGTGTCCAAAATGATTTCTGAGCCTATGGTATGTTTGGCGCAAATTGTGCAACTATCATGCAACGAAACTAACACTATCTCCAAAAGGATCGAAATGAGATTCTACATCACCCACATCACCTAGGATTTCCATCAGGTGCGTCCAAAACGGTTTCTGTAGCTATAGTACATTTGGTGCAAACTGTGGATCTATCTTGCACTGAAACTAACACTATCTGCAAACAGACCAAAACAAGATTCTACATGACCCACGTCATCTAGGAGTTCCATCGGTTGCGTCCAAAATAATTTTGGAGGTTACTGTAAGTTAGGCGCAAACCGTGCACCTATCTTAAATCAAGATTAGCACTGTCTCCAAACAAACCAAAACGAGCTTCCATCTGAGCCCCGTCACCTAGGAGTACCATCCGGTGTGTCCAAAACGATTTCTGAGCCTATGGTATGTTTGCGCAAACTGTGCACCTATCATGCATCGAAACTAACCCTATCTCCAAAAGGATCGAAACGAGATTCTACATGACCTACAGCACCTAGGAGTTCCATCGGGTGCGTCCAAAATGATTTTCTGAGGCTATGGTACATTTGGTTCAAAATGTGGATGTGTCTTGCACCGAGACTAACACTATCTCCAAATGGAGCGTAACGAGATTCTACATGACCCACGTCACCTAGGTGTTACATTGGGTGCGTCCAAAATGATTTCCGAGCTTATGGTACGTTCGGCGCAAATCGTGCACCCATCTTGAATCAAGATTAGCACAATCTCCAAACAAACCGAAACGAGCTTCCATTTGAGCCTCGTCACCTAGGAGTACCATCCGGTGTGTCCAAAATGATTTCTGAGCCTATGGTATGTTTGGCGCAAATTGTGCAACTATCATGCAACGAAACTAACACTATCTCCAAAAGGATCGAAATGAGATTCCACATCACCCACATCACCTAGGATTTCCATCAGGTGCGTCCAAAACGGTTTCTGTAGCTATAGTACATTTGGTGCAAACTGTGGATCTATCTTGCACTGAAACTAACACTATCTGCAAACAGACCGAAACGAGATTCTACATGACCCAGGTCATCTAGGAGTTCCATCGGGTGCGTCCAAAATAATTTCAGAGGTTACTGTAAGTTAGGCGCAAACCGTGCACCTATCTTAAATCAAGATTAGCACTATCTCCAAACAAACCAAAACGAGCTTCCATCTGAGCCCCGTCACCTAGGAGTACCATCCGGTGTGTCCAAAACGATTTCTGAGCCTATGGTATGTTTGCGCAAACTGTGCACCTATCATACATCGAAACTAACCCTATCTCCAAAAGGATCGAAACGAGATTCTACATGACCTACATCACCTAGGAGTTCCATCGGGTGCGTCCAAAATGATTTTCTGAGGCTATGGTACATTTGGTTCAAAATGTGGATGTGTCTTGCACCGAGACTAACACTATCTCCAAATGGAGCGTAACGAGATTCTACATGACCCACGTCACCAAGGTGTTACATTGGGTGCGTCCAAAATGATTTCTGAGCTTATGGTACGTTCGGCGCAAATCGTGCACCTATCTTGACTCAAGATTAGCACAATGTCCAAACGAACCGAAACGAGCTTCCATTTGAGCCTCGTCACTTAGGAATGCCATCCGGTGTGTCCAAAATGATTTCTGAGCCTATGTATGTTTGGCGCAAATTGTGCAACTATCATGCAACGAAACTAACACTATCTCCAAAAGGATTGAAATGATATGCTACATGACCCACATCACCTAGGATTTCCATCAGGTGCGTCCAAAACGGTTTCTGTAGCTATGTTACGTTTGGTGCAAACTGTGCATCTATCTTGCACCGATACTAACACTATCTGCAAACGGACCGAAACGAGATTCTACATGGTCCACGTCACCTAGGAGTTCCATCGGGTGTGTCCAAAATAATTTTCGAGCTTACGGTACGTTAGGCGCAAACTGTGCACCTATCTTAAATCAAGATTAGCACTATCTCCAAACGAACCGAAATGAGCTTCTATTTGAGCCCCGTCACCTAGGTGTACCATCCAGTGTGTCCAAAACGATTTCTGAGCCTATGGTATGTTTCGCGCAAACTATGCACCTATCATGCATCGAAACTAACCCTATCTCCAAAAGGATCGAAACGAGATTCAACATGACCTACGTCACCTAGGAGTTCCAACGGGTGCGTCCAAAATGATTTCTAAGGCTATGGTACGTTTGGTTCAAACTGTGGATCTATCTTGCACCGAGACTAACACTCTCTCCAAATGGACCGTAACGAGGTTCTACATGACCCACGTCACCTAGGTGTTACATCGGGTGCGTCCAAAATGATTTCCAAGCTTATGGTACGTTCGGTGCAAATCGTGCACCTATCTTGAATCAAGATTAGCACAATCTCCAAACAAACCGAAACGAGCTTCCATTTGAGCCTCGTCACGTAGGAGTACCATCCGGTGTGTCCAAAATGATTTCTGAGCCTATGGTATGTTTGCGCAAACTGTGCACCTATCATGCATCGAAACTAACCCTATCTCCAAAAGGATCGAAACGAGATTCTACATGACCTACATCACCTAGGAGTTCCATCGGGTGCGTCCAAAATGATTTCTGAAGCTATGGTACATTTGGTTCAAAATGTGGATGTGTCTTGCACCGAGACTAACACTATCTCCAAATGGAGCGTAACGAGATTCTACATGACCCACGTCACCTAGGTGTTACATTGGGTGCGTCCAAAATGATTTCCGAGCTTATGGTACGTTCGGCGCAAATCGTGCACCTATCTTGAATCAAGATTAGCACAATCTCCAAACAAACCGAAACGAGCTTCCATTTGAGCCTCGTCACCTAGGAGTACCATCCGGTGTGTCCAAAATGATTTCTGAGCCTATGGTATGTTTGGCGCAAATTGTGCAACTATCATGCAACGAAACTAACACTATCTCCAAAAGGATCGAAATGAGATTCTACATCACCCACATCACCTAGGATTTCCATCAGGTGCGTCCAAAACGGTTTCTGTAGCTATAGTACATTTGGTGCAAACTGTGGATCTATCTTGCACTAAAACTAACACTATCTACAAACAGACCGAAACGAGATTCTACATGACCCACGTCATCTAGGAGTTCCATCGGGTGCGTCCAAAATAATTTCGGAGGTTACTGTAAGTTAGGCGCAAACCCTGCACCTATCTTAAATCAAGATTAGCACTATCTCCAAACAAACCAAAACGAGCTTCCATCTGAGCCCCGTCACCTAGGAGTACCATCCGGTGTGTCCAAAAAAATTTCTGAGCCTATGGTATGTTTGCGCAAACTGTGCACCTATCTTGGATCGAAACTAACCCTATCTCCAAAAGGATCGAAACGAGATTCTACATGACCTACATCACCTAGGAGTTCCATCGGGTGCGTCCAAAATGATTTCTGAGGCTATGGTACATTTGGTTCAAAATGTGGAGTGTCTTGCACAGAGACTAACACTATCTCCAAATGGAGCGTAACGAGATTCTACATGACCCACGTCACCTAGGTGTTACATTGGGTGCGTCCAAAATGATTTCTGAGCTTATGGTACGTTCGGCGCAAATCGTGCACCTATCTTGACTCAAGATTAGCACAATGTCCAAACGAACCGAAACGAGCTTCCATTTGAGCCTCGTCACCTAGGAGTACCATCCGGTGTGTCCAAAATGATTTCTGAGCCTATGTATGTTTGGCGCAAATTGTGCAACTATCATGCAACGAAACTAACACTATCTCCAAAAGGATTGAAATGATATGCTACATGACCCACATCACCTAGGATTTCCATCAGGTGCGTCCAAAACGGTTTTTGTAGCTATGTTACGTTTGGTGCAAACTGTGCATCTATCTTGCTCCGATACTAACACTATCTGCAAACGGACCGTAACGAGATTCTACATGGTCCACGTCACCTAGGAGTTCCATCGGGTGTGTCCAAAATAATTTCCTAGCTTACGGTACGTTAGGCGCAAACTATGCACCTATCTTAAATCAAGATTAGCACTATCTCCAAACGAACCGAAATGAGCTTCTATTTGAGCCCCGTCACCTAGGACTACCATCCGGTGTGTCCAAAACGATTTCTGAGCCTATGGTATGTTTCGTGCAAACTGTGCACCTATCATGCATCGAAACTAACCCTATCTCCAAAAGGATCAAAATGAGATTCAACATGACCTACGTCACCAAGGAGTTCCAACGGGTGCGTCCAAAATGATTTCTAAGGCTATGGTACGTTTGGTTCAAACTATGGATCTATCTTGCACCGAGACTAACACTCTCTCCAAATGGACCGTAACGAGGTTCTACATGACCCACGTCACCTAGGTGTTACATCGGGTGCGTCCAAAATGATTTTCGAGCTTATGGTACGTTCGGCGCAAATCGTGCACCTATCTTGAATCAAGATTAGCACAATCTCCAAACAAACCAAAACGAGCTTCCATTTGAGCCTCGTCACCTAGGAGTACCATCCGGTGTGTCCAAAATGATTTCTGAGCCTATGGTATGTTTGGCGCAAATTGTGCAACTATCATGCAACGAAACTAACACTATCTCCAAAAGGATCGAAATGAGATTCTACATCACCCATATCACCTAGGATTTCCATCAGGTGCGTCCAAAACGGTTTTTGTAGCTATAGTACATTTAGTGCAAACTGTGGATCTATCTTGCACTGAAACTAACACTATCTGCAAACAGACCGAAACGAGATTCTACATGACCCACGTCATCTAGGAGTTCCATCGGGTGCGTCCAAAATAATTTCGGAGGTTACTGTAAGTTAGGCGCAAACCGTGCACCTATCTTAAATCAAGATTAGCACTATCTCCAAACAAACCAAAACGAGCTTCCATCTGAGCCCCGTCACCTAGGAGTACCATCCGGTGTGTCCAAAATGATTTCTGAGCCTATGGTATGTTTGCGCAAACTGTGCACCTATCATGCATCGAAACTATCCCTATCTCCAAAAGGATCGAAACGAGATTCTACACGACCTACATCACCTAGGAGTTCCATCGGGTGCGTCCAAAATGATTTCTGAGGCTATGGTACATTTGGTTCAAAATGTGGATGTGTCTTGCACAGAGACTAACACTATCTCCAAATGGAGCGTAACGAGATTCTACATGACCCACGTCACCTAGGAGTTACATTGGGTGCGTCCAAAATGATTTCTGAGCTTATGGTACGTTCGGTGCAAATCGTGCACCTATCCTGACTCAAGATTAGCACAATGTCCAAACGAACCGAAACGAGCTTCCATTTGAGCCTCGTCAACTAGGAGTACCATCCGGTGTGTCCAAAATGATTTCTGAGCCTATGTATGTTTGGCGCAAATTGTGCAACTATCATGCATCGAAACTAACACTATCTCCAAAAGGATTGAAATGATATGCTACATGACCCACATCACCTAGGATTTCCATCAGGTGCGTCCAAAACTGTTTCTGTAGCTATGTTACGTTTGGTGCAAACTGTGCATCTATATTGCACTGATACTAACACTATCTGCAAATGGACCGAAACGAGATTCTACATGGTCCACGTCACCTAGGATTTCCATCGGGTGTGTCCAAAATAATTTCCTAGCTTACGGTACGTTAGGTGCAAACTGTGCACCTATCTTAAATCAAGATTAGCACTATCTCCAAACGAACCGAAATGAGCTTCTATTTGAGCCCCGTCACCTAGGAGTACCATCCGGTGTGTCCAAAGCGATTTCTGAGCCTATGGTATGTTTCGCGCAAACTGTGCACCTATCATGCATCGAAACTAACCGTATCTCCAAAAGGATCGAAACGAGATTCTACATGACCTACGTCACCTAGGAGTTCCAACGGGTGCGTCCAAAATGATTTCTAAGGCTATGGTACGTTTGGTTCAAACTGTGGATCTATCTTGCACCGAGACTAACACTATCTCCAAATGGACCGTAACGAGGTTCTACATGACCCACGTCACCTAGGTGTTACATCGGGTGCGTCCAAAATGATTTCCGAGCTTATGGTATGTTCGGCGCAAATCGTGCACCTATCTTGAATCAAGATTAGCACAATCTCCAAACAAACCGAAACGAGCTTCCATTTGAGCCTCGTCACCTAGGAGTACCATCCGGTGTGTCCAAAATGATTTCTGAGCCTATGGTACATTTGGCGCAAATTGTACAACTATCATGCAACGAAACTAACACTATCTCCAAAAGGATCGAAATGAGATTCTACATCACCCACATCACCTAGGATTTCCATCAGGTGCGTCCAAAGCGGTTTCTGTAGCTATAGTACATTTGGTGCAAACTGTGGATCTATCTTGCACTGAAACTAACACTATCTGCAAATAGACCGAAACGAGATTCTACATGACCCACGTCATCTAGGAGTTCCATCGGGTGCGTCCAAAATAATTTCGGAGGTCACTAAAAGTTAGGCGCAAATCGTGCACCTATCTTAAATCAAGATTAGCACTATCTCCAAACAAACCAAAACGAGCTTCCATCTGAGCCCCGTCACCTATGAGTACCATCCGGTGTGTCCAAAACGACTTCTGAGCCTATGGTATGTTTGCGCAAACTATGCACCTATCATGCATCGAAAGTAACCCTATCTCCAAAAGGATCGAAACGAGATTCTACATGACCTACATCACCTAGGAGTTCCATCGGGTGCGTCCAAAATGATTTCTGAGGCTATGGTACATTTGGTTCAAAATGTGGATGTGTCTTGCACCGAGACTAACACTATCTCCAAATGGAGCGTAACGAGATTCTACATGACCCACGTCACCTAGGTGTTACATTGGGTGCGTCCAAAATGATTTCTGAGCTTATGATACGTTCGGCGCAAATCGTGCACCTATCTTGACTCAAGATTAGCACAATGTCCAAACGAACCGAAACGAGCTTCCATTTGAGCCTCGTCACCTAGGAGTACCATCTGGTGTGTCCAAAATGATTTCTGAGCCTATGTATGTTTGGCGCAAATTGTGCGACTATCATGCAACGAAACTAACACTATTTCCAAAAGGAATGAAATGATATGCTACATGACCCACATCACCTAGGATTTCCATCAGGTGCGTCCAAAACGGTTTCTGTAGCTATGTTACGTTTGGTGCAAACTGTGCATCTATCTTGCACCGATACTAACACTATCTGCAAATGGACCGAAACTAGATTCTACATGGTCCACGTCACCTAGGAGTTCCATCGGGTGTGTCCAAAATAATTTCCGAGCTTACGGTACGTTAGGCGCAAACTGTGCACCTATCTTAAATCAAGATTAGCACTATCTCCAAACAAACCGAAATGAGCTTCTATTTGAGCCCCGTCACCTAGGAGTACCATCCGGTGTGTCCAAAACGATTTCTGAGCCTATGGTATGTTTCGCGCAAACTGTGCACCTATCGTGCATCGAAACTAACCCTATCTCCAAAAGGATCGAAACGAGATTTAACATGACCTACGTCACCTAGGAGTTCCAACGGGTGCGTCCAAAATGATTTCTAAGGCTATGGTACGTTTGGTTCAAACTGTGGACCTATCTTGCACCGAGACTAACACTCTCTCCAAATGGACCGTAACGAGGTTCTACATGACCCACGTCACCTAGGTGTTACATCGGGTGCGTCCAAAATGATTTCCGAGCTTATGGTACGTTCGGCGCAAATCGTGCACCTATCTTGAATCAAGATTAGCACAATCTCCAAACAAACCGAAACGAGCTTCCATTTGAGCCTCGTCACCTAGGAGTACCATCCGGTGTGTCCAAAATGATTTATGAGCCTATGGTATGTTTTTCACAAATTGCGCAACTATCATGCAACGAAACTAACACTATCTCCAAAAGGATCGAAAGGAGATTCTACATCACCCACATCACCTAGGATTTCCATCAGGTGCGTCCAAAACGGTTTCTGTAGCTATAGTACATTTGGCGCAAACTGTGGATCTATCTTGCACTGAAACTAACACTATCTGCAAACAGACCGAAACGAGATTCTACATGACCCACGTTATCTAGGAGTTTTATCGGGTGCGTCCGAAATAATTTCTAAGGTTACTGTAAGTTAGGTGCAAACCGTGCACCTATCTTAAATCAAGATTAGCACTATCTCCAAACAAACCAAAACGAGCTTCCATCTGAGCCCCGTCACCTAGGAGTACCATCCGGTGTGTCCAAAACAATTTCTGAGCCTATGGTATGTTTGCGCAAACTGTGCACCTATCATGCATCGAAACTAACCCTATCTCCAAAAGGATCGAAACGAGATTCTACATGACCTACATCACCTAGGAGTTCCATCGGGTGCGTCCAAAATGATTTCTGAGGCTATGGTACATTTGGTTCAAAATGTGGAGTGTCTTGCACAGAGACTAACACTATCTCCAAATGGAGCGTAACGAGATTCTACATGACCCACGTCACCTAGGTGTTACATTGGGTGCGTCCAAAATGATTTCTTAGCTTATGGTACGTTCGGCGCAAATCGTGCACCTATCTTGACTCAAGATTAACACAATGTCCAAACGAACCGAAACAAGCTTCCATTTGAGCCTCGTCACCTAGGAGTACCATCCGGTGTGTCCAAAATGATTTCTGAGCCTATGTATGTTTGGCGCAAATTGTGCAACTATCATGCAACGAAACTAACACTATCTCCAAAAGGATTGAAATGATATGCTACATGACCCACATCACCTAGGATTTCCATCAGGTGCGTCCAAAACGGTTTCTATAGCTATGTTACGTTTGGTGCAAACTGTGCGTCTATCTTGCTCCGATACTAACACTATCTGCAAACGGACCGTAACGAGATTCTACATGGTCCACGTCACCTAGGAGTTCCATCGGGTGTGTCCAAAATAATTTTCTAGCTTACGGTACGTTAGGCGCAAACTGTGCACCTATCTTATATCAAGATTAGCACTATCTCCAAACGAACCGAAATGAGCTTCTATTTGAGCCCCGTCACCTAGGAGTACCATCCGGTGTGTCCAAAACGATTTCTGAGTCTATGGTATGTTTCGCGCAAACTGTGCACCTATCATGCATCGAAACTAACCCTATCTCCAAAAGGATCGAAACGAGATTCAACATGACCTACGTCACCTAGGAGTTCCAACGGGTGCGTCCAAAATGATTTCTAAGGCTATGGTACGTTTGGTTCAAACTGTGGATCTATCTTGCACCGAGACTAACACTATCTCCAAATGGACCGTAACGAGGTTCTACATGACCCACGTCACCTAGGTGTTACATCGGGTGCGTCCAAAATGATTTCCGAGCTTATGGTATGTTCGGCGCAAATCGTGCACCTATCTTGAATCAAGATTAGCACAATCTCTAAACAAACCGAAACGAGCTTCCATTTGAGCCTCGTCACCTAGGAGTACCATCCGGTGTGTCCAAAATGATTTCTGAGCCTATGGTACGTTTGGCGCAAATTGTACAACTATCATGCAACGAAACTAACACTATCTCCAAAAGGATCGAAATGAGATTCTACATCACCCACATCACCTAGGATTTCCATCAGGTGCGTCCAAAACGGTTTCTGTAGCTATAGTACATTTGGTGCAAACTGTGGATCTATCTTGCACTGAAACTAACACTATCTGCAAACAGACCAAAACGAGATTCTACCTGACCCACGTCATCTAGGAGTTCCATCGGGTGCGTCCAAAATAATTTCGGAGGTTACTATAAGTTAGGCGCAAACCGTGCACCTATCTTAAATCAAGATTAGCACTATCTCCAAACAAACCAAAACGAGCTTCCATCTGAGCCCCGTCACCTATGAGTACCATCCGGTGTGTCCAAAACGATTTCTGAGCCTATGGTATGTTTGCGCAAACTATGCACCTATCATGCATCGAAAGTAACCCTATCTCCAAAAGGATCGAAACGAGATTCTACATGACCTACATCACACAGGAGTTCCATCAGGTGCGTCCAAAATGATTTCTGAGGCTATGGTACATTTGGTTCAAAATGTGGATGTGTCTTGCACCGAGACTAACACTATCTCCAAATGGAGCGTAACGAGATTCTACATGACCCACGTCACCTAGGTGTTACATTGGGTGCATCCAAAATGATTTC
The DNA here is from genome assembly GCA_022457205.1 of Saccharum spontaneum. Classification (NCBI taxonomy): domain Eukaryota; kingdom Viridiplantae; phylum Streptophyta; class Magnoliopsida; order Poales; family Poaceae; genus Saccharum; species Saccharum spontaneum. The sequence goes on along the minus strand of CM039608.1, from coordinate 22,165,576 downwards.
TGAGCTCATGGTACGTTCGGCGCAAATCGTGCACCTATCTTGACTCAAGATTAGCACAATGTCCAAACGAACCGAAACGAGCTTCCATTTGAGCCTCGTCCCCTAGGAGTACCATCCGGTGTGTCCAAAATGATTTCTGAGCCTATGTATGTTTGGCGCAAATTGTGCGACTATCATGCAACGAAACTAACACTATTTCCAAAAGGATTGAAATGATATGCTACATGACCCACATCACCTAGGATTTCCATCAGGTGCGTTCAAAACGGTTTCTGTAGCTATGTTACGTTTGGTGCAAACTGTGCATCTATCTTGCACCGATACTAACACTATCTGCAAATGGACCGAAACTAGATTCTACATGGTCCACGTCACCTAGGAGTTCCATTAGGTCCATCCAAAATGGTTTCTGAAGCTATGGTAAGTTTGGTGCGAACTGTGGATATATCTTGCACCGATACTAACACTTTCTCTAAACGAACTGAAACGATATTCTACATGACCCACGTCACCTTAGAGTTCCATCGGGTGCATCCAAAATAATTTCTGAGCTTACGGTACGTTTGGCGCAAACTGTGCACCTATCTTAAATCAAGATTAGCACTATCTCCAAACGAACCGAAATGAGCTTCTATTTGAGCCCCGTCACCTAGGAGTACCATCCGGTGTGTCCAAAACGATTTCTGAGCCTATGGTATGTTTCGCGCAAACTGTGCACCTATCGTGCGTCGAAACTAACCCTATCTCCAAAAGGATCGAAACGAGATTCAACATGACCTACGTCACCTAGGAGTTCCAACGGGTGCGTCCAAAATGATTTCTAAGGCTATGGTACGTTTGGTTCAAACTGTGGATCTATCTTGCACCGAGACAAACACTCTCTCCAAATGGACCGTAACGAGGTTCTACATGACCCACGTCACCTAGGTGTTACATCGGGTGCGTCCAAAATGATTTCCGAGCTTATGGTACGTTCGGCGCAAATCGTGCACCTATCTTGAATCAAGATTAGCACAATCTCCAAACAAACCGAAACGAGCTTCCATTTGAGCCTCGTCACCTAGGAGTACCATCCGGTGTGTCCAAAATGATTTATGAGCCTATGGTATGTTTTTCGCAAATTGTGCAACTATCAAGCAACGAAACTAACACTATCTCCAAAAGGATCGAAAGGAGATTCTACATCACCCACATCACCTAGGATTTCCATCAGGTGCGTCCAAAACGGTTTCTGTAGCTATAGTACATTTGGTGCAAACTGTGGATCTATCTTGCACTGAAACTAACACTATCTGCAAACAGACCGAAACGAGATTCTACATGACCCACGTCATCTAGGAGTTCCATCGGGTGCGTCCGAAATAATTTCAGAGGTTACTGTAAGTTAGGCGCAAACCGTGCACCTATCTTAAATCAAGATTAGCACTATCTCCAAACAAACCAAAACGAGCTTCCAACTGAGCCCCGTCACCTAGGAGTACCATCCGGTGTGTCCAAAACAATTTCTGAGCCTATGGTATGTTTGCGCAAACTGTGCACCTATCATGCATCGAAACTAACCCTATCTCCAAAAGGATCGAAACGAGATTCTACATGACCTACATCACCTAGGAGTTCCATCGGGTGCGTCCAAAATGATTTCTGAGGCTATGGTACATTTGGTTCAAAATGTGGAGTGTCTTGCACAGAGACTAACACTATCTCCAAATGGAGCGTAATGAGATTCTACATGACCCACGTCACCTAGGTGTTACATTGGGTGCGTCCAAAATGATTTCTGAGCTTATGGTACGTTCGGCGCAAATCGTGCACCTATCTTGACTCAAGATTAACACAATGTCCAAACGAACCGAAACGAGCTTCCATTTGAGCCTCGTCACCTAGGAGTACCATCCGGTGTGTCCAAAATGATTTCTGAGCCTATGTATGTTTGGCGCAAATTGTGCAACTATCATGCAACGAAACTAACACTATCTCCAAAAGGATTGAAATGATATGCTACATGACCCACATCACCTAGGATTTCCATCAGGTGCGTCCAAAACGGTTTCTATAGCTATGTTACGTTTGGTGCAAACTGTGCATCTATCTTGCTCCGATACTAACACTATCTGCAAACGGACCGTAACGAGATTATACATGGTCCACGTCACCTAGGAGTTCCATCGGGTGTGTCCAAAATAATTTTCTAGCTTACGGTACGTTAGGCGCAAACTGTGCACCTATCTTAAATCAAGATTAGCACTATCTCCAAACGAACCGAAATGAGCTTCTATTTGAGCCCCGTCACCTAGGAGTACCATCTGGTGTGTCCAAAACGATTTCTGAGTCTATGGTATGTTTCGCGCAAACTGTGCACCTATCATGCATCGAAACTAACCCTATCTCCAAAAGGATCGAAACGAGATTCAACATGACCTACGTCACCTAGGAGTTCCAACGGGTGCGTCCAAAATGATTTCTAAGGCTTTGGTACGTTTGGTTCAAACTGTGGATCTATCTTGCACCGAGACTAACACTATCTCCAAATGGAATGTAACGAGGTTCTACATGAGCCACGTCACCTAGGTGTTACATCGGGTGCGTCCAAAATGATTTCCGAGCTTATGGTATGTTCGCCGCAAATCGTGCACCTATCTTGAATCAAGATTAGCACAATCTCTAAACAAACCGAAACGAGCTTCCATTTGAGCCTCGTCACCTAGGAGTACCATCCGGTGTGTCCAAAATGATTTCTGAGCCTATGGTACGTTTGGCGCAAATTGTACAACTATCATGCAACGAAACTAACACTATCTCCAAAAGGATCGAAATGAGATTCTACATCACCCACATCACCTAGGATTTCCATCAGGTGCGTCCAAAACGGTTTCTGTAGCTATAGTACATTTGGTGCAAACAGTGGATCTATCTTGCACTGAAACTAACACTATCTGCAAACAGAACAAAACGAGATTCTACCTGACCCACGTCATCTAGGAGTTCCATCGGGTGCGTCCAAAATAATTTCGGAGGTTACTATAAGTTAGGCGCAAACCGTGCACCTATCTTAAATCATGATTAGCACTATCTCCAAACAAACCAAAACGAGCTTCCATCTGAGCCCCGTCACCTATGAGTACCATCCGGTGTGTCCAAAATGATTTCTGAGCCTATGGTATGTTTGCGCAAACTATGCACCTATCATGCATCGAAAGTAACCCTATCTCCAAAAGGATCGAAACGAGATTCTACATGACCTACATCACACAGGAGTTCCATCAGGTGCGTCCAAAATGATTTCTGAGGCTATGGTACATTTGGTTCAAAATGTGGATGTGTCTTGCACCGAAACTAACACTATCTCCAAATGGAGCGTAACAAGATTCTACATGACCCACGTCACCTAGGTGTTACATTGGGTGCATCCAAAATGATTTCTGAGCTCATGGTACGTTCGGCGCAAATCGTGCACCTATCTTGACTCAAGATTAGCACAATGTCCAAACGAACCGAAACGAGCTTCCATTTGAGCCTCGTCACCTAGGAGTACCATCCGGTGTGTCCAAAATGATTTCTGAGCCTATGTATGTTTGGCGCAAATTGTGCGACTATCATGCAACGAAACTAACACTATTTCCAAAAGGATTGAAATGATACGCTACATGACCCACATCACCTAGGATTTCCATCAGGTGCGTCCAAAACGGTTTCTGTAGCTATGTTACGTTTGGTGCAAACTGTGCATCTATCTTGCACCGATACTAACACTATCTGCAAATGGACCGAAACTAGATTCTACATGGTCCACGTCACCTAGGAGTTCCATCGGGTGTGTCCAAAATAATTTCCGAGCTTACGGTACGTTAGGCGCAAACTGTGCACCTATCTTAAATCAAGATTAGCACTATCTCCAAACGAACCGAAATGAGCTTCTATTTGAGCCCCGTCACCTAGGAGTACCATCCGGTGTGTCCAAAACGATTTCTGAGTCTATGGTATGTTTCGCGCAAACTGTGCACCTATCATGCATCGAAACTAACCCTATCTCCAAAAGGATCGAAACGAGATTCAACATGACCTACGTCACCTAGGAGTTCCAACGGGTGCGTCCAAAATGATTTCTAAGGCTATGGTACGTTTGGTTCAAACTGTGGATCTATCTTGCACCGAGACTAACACTCTCTCCAAATGGACCGTAACGAGGTTCTACATGACCCACGTCACCTAGGTGTTACATCGGGTGCGTCCAAAATGATTTCCGAGCTTATGGTACGTTCGGCGCAAATCGTGCACCTATCTTGAATCAAGATTAGCACAATCTCCAAACAAACCGAAACGAGATTCCATTTGAGCCTCGTCACCTAGGAGTACCATCCGGTGTGTCCAAAATGATTTCTGAGCCTAGGGAATGTTTGGCGCAAATTGTGCAACTATCATGCAACGAAACTAACACTATCTCCAAAAGGATTGAAATGAGATTCTACATCACCCACATCACCTAGGATTTCCATCAGGTGCGTCCAAAACGGTTTCTGTAGCTATAGTACATTTGGTGCAAACTGTGGATCTATCTTGCACTGAAACTAACACTATCTGCAAATAGACCGAAACGAGATTCTACATGACCCACGTCATCTAGGAGTTCCATCGGGTGCGTCCAAAATAATTTCGGAGGTTACTGTAAGTTAGGTGCAAACCGTGCACCTATCTTAAATCAAGATTAGCACTATCTCCAAACAAACCAAAACGAGCTTCCATCTGAGCCCCGTCACCTAGGAGTACCATCCGGTGTGTCCAAAATGATTTCTGAGCCTATGGTATGTTTGCGCAAACTGTGCACCTATCATGCATCGAAACTATCCCTATCTCCAAAAGGATCGAAACGAGATTCTACATGACCTACATCACCTAGGAGTTCCATCGGGTGCGTCCAAAATGATTTCTGAGGCTATGGTACATTTGGTTCAAAATGTGGATGTGTCTTGCACAGAGACTAACACTATCTCCAAATGGAGCGTAACGAGATTCTACATGACCCACGTCACCTAGGAGTTACATTGGGTGCGTCCAAAATGATTTCTGAGCTTATGGTACGTTCGGTGCAAATCGTGCACCTATCTTGACTCAAGATTAGCACAATGTCCAAACGAACCAAAACGAGCTTCCATTTGAGCCTCGTCAACTAGGAGTACCATCCGGTGTGTCCAAAATGATATCTGAGCCTATGTATGTTTGGCGCAAATTGTGCAACTATCATGCAACGAAACTAACACTATCTCCAAAAGGATTGAAATGATACGCTACATGACCCACATCACCTAGGATTTCCATCAGGTGCGTCCAAAACGGTTTCTGTAGCTATGTTACGTTTGGTGCAAACTGTGCATCTATCTTGCACCGATACTAACACTATCTGCAAATGGACCGAAACGAGATTCTACATGGTCCACGTCACCTAGGATTTCCATCGAGTGTGTCCAAAATAATTTCCTAGCTTACGGTACGTTAGGCGCAAACTGTGCACCTATCTTAAATCAAGATTAGCACTATCTCCAAACAAACCGAAATGAGCTTCTATTTGAGCCCCGTCACCTAGGAGTACCATCCGGTGTGTCCAAAATGATTTCTGAGCCTATGGCATGTTTCGCGCAAACTGTGCACCTATCATGCATCGAAACTAACCGTATCTCCAAAAGGATCGAAACGAGATTCTACATGACCTACGTCACCTAGGAGTTCCAACGGGTGCGTCCAAAATTATTTCTAAGGCTATGGTACGTTTGGTTCAAACTGTGGATCTATCTTGCACCGAGACTAACACTATCTCCAAATGGACCGTAACGAGGTTCTACATGACCCACGTCACCTAGGTGTTACATCGGGTGCGTCCAAAATGATTTTCGAGCTTATGGTATGTTCGGCGCAAATCGTGCACCTATCTTGAATCAAGATTAGCACAATCTCCAAACAAACCGAAACGAGCTTCCATTTGAGCCTCGTCACCTAGGAGTACCATCCCGTGTGTCCAAAATGATTTCTGAGCCTATGGTACGTTTGGCGCAAATTGTACAACTATCATGCAACGAAACTAACACTATCTCCAAAAGGATCGAAATGAGATTCTACATCACCCACATCACCTAGGATTTCCATCAGGTGCGTCCAAAACGGTTTCTGTAGCTATAGTACATTTGGTGCAAACTGTGGATCTATCTTGCACTGAAACTAACACTATCTGCAAACAGACCGAAACGAGATTCTACATGACCCTCGTCATCTAGGAGTTCCATCGGGTGCGTCCAAAATAATTTCGGAGGTTACTGTAAGTTAGGCACAAACCGTGCACCTTTCTTAAATCAAGATTAGCACTATCTCCAAACAAACCAAAACGAGCTTCCATCTGAGCCTATGGTATGTTTGCGCAAACTGTGCACCTATCATGCTTTTAAAGTAACCCTATCTCCAAAAGGATCGAAACGAGATTCTACATGACCTACATCACCTAGGAGTTCCATCGGGTGCGTCCAAAATGATTTCTGAGGCTATGGTACATTTGATTCAAAATGTGGATGTGTCTTGCACCGAGACTAACACTATCTCCAAATGGAGCGTAACGAGATTCTACATGACCCACGTCACCTAGGTGTTACATTGGGTGCGTCCAAAATGATTTCTGAGCTCATGGTACGTTCGGCGCAAATCGTGCACCTATCTTGACTCAAGATTAGCACAATGTCCAAACGAACTGAAACGAGCTTCCATTTGAGCCTCGTCACCTAGGAGTACCATCCGGTGTGTCCAAAATGATTTCTGAGCCTATGTATGTTTGGCGCAAATTGTGCGACTATCATGCAACGAAACTAACACTATTTCCAAAAGGATCGAGATGAGATTCTACATCACCCACATCACCTAGGATTTCCATCAGGTGCGTCCAAAACGGTTTCTGTAGCTATGTTACGTTTGGTGCAAACTGTGCATCTATCTTGCACCGATACTAACACTATCTGCAAACAGACCGAAACGAGATTCTACAGTCCACGTCACCTAGGAGTTCCATCGGGTGTGTCCAAAATAATTTCTGAGCTTACGGTACGTTAGGCGCAAACTGTGCACCTATCTTAAATCAAGATTAGCACTATCTCCAAACGAACCGAAATGAGCTTCTATTTGAGCCCCGTCACCTAGGAGTACCATCCGGTGTGTCCAAAACGATTTCTGAGCATATGGTATGTTTCGCGCAAACTGTGCACCTATCATGCATCGAAACTAACCCTATCTCCAAAAGGATCAAAACGAGATTCAACATGACCTATGTCACCTAGGAGTTCCAACGGGTGCGTCCAAAATGATTTCTAAGGCTATGGTATGTTTGGTTAAAACTGTGGATCTATCTTGCACCGAGACTAACACTCTCTCCAAATGGACCGTAACGAGGTTCTACATGTCCCACGTCACCTAGGGGTTACATCGGGTGCGTCCAAAATGATTTCCGAGCTTATGGTACGTTCGGCGCAAATCGTGCACCTATCTTGAATCAAGATTAGCACAATCTCCAAACAAACCGAAACGAGCTTCCATTTGAGCCTCGTCACCTAGGAGTACCATCCGGTGTGTCCAAAATGATTTCTGAGCCTATGGTATGTTTGGCGCAAATTGTGCAACTATCATGCAACGAAACTAACACTATCTCCAAAAGGATCGAAATGAGATTCTACATCACCCACATCACCTAGGATTTCCATCAGGTGCGTGCAAAACGGTTTCTGTAGCTATAGTACATTTGGTGCAAACTGTGGATCTATCTTGCACTGAAACTAAGACTATCTGCAAACAGACCGAAACGAGATTCTACATGACCCACGTCATCTAGGAGTTCCATCGGGTGCGTCCAAAATAATTTCGGAGGTTACTGTAAGTTAGGCGCAAACCGTGCACCTATCTTAAATCAAGATTAGCACTATCCCCAAACAAACCAAAACAAGCTTCCATCTGAGCCCCGTCACCTAGGAGTACCATCCGGTGTGTCCAAAACGATTTCTGAGCCTATGGTATGTTTACGCAAACTGTGCACCTATCATGCATAGAAACTAACCCTATCTCCAAAAGGATCGAAACGAGATTCTACATGACCTACATCACCTAGGAGTTCCATCGGGTGCGTCCAAAATGATTTCTGAGGCTATGGTACATTTGGTTCAAAATGTGGATGTGTCTTGCACCGAGACTAACACTATCTCCTAATGGCGCGTAACGAGATTCTACATGACCCACGTCACCTAGGTGTTACATCGGGTGCGTCCAAAATGATTTCTGAGCTTATGGTACGTTCGGCGCAAATCGTGCACCTATCTTGACTCAAGATTAGCACAATGTCCAAACGAACCGAAACGAGCTTCCATTTGACCCTCGTCACCTAGGAGTACCATCCGGTGTGTCCAAAATGATTTCTGAGCCTATGTATGTTTGGCGCAAATTGTGCAACTATCATGCAACGAAACTAACACTATCTCCAAAAGGATTGAAATAATATGATACATGACCCACATCACCTTGGATTTCCATCAGGTGCGTCCAAAACGGTTTCTGTAGCTATAGTACATTTGGTGCAAACTGTGGATCTATCTTGCATTAAAACTAACACTATCTACAAACAGACCGAAACGAGGTTCTACATGACCCACGTCATCTAGGAGTTCCATCGGGTGCGTCCAAAATAATTTCGGAGGTTACTGTATGTTAGGCGCAAACTGTGCCCCTATCTTAAATCAAGATTAGCACTATCTCCAAACGAACCGAAATGAGTTTCTATTTGAGCCCCGTCACCTAGGAGTACCATCCGGTGTGTCCAAAATGATTTCTGAGCCTATGGTACGTTTCGCGCAAACTGTGCACCTATCATGCATCGAAACTAACCCTATCTCCAAAAGGATCGGAGCAAGATTCTACATGACCTACGTCACCTAGGAGTTCCAACGGGTGCGTCCAAAATGATTTCTAAGGCTATGGTATGTTTGGTTCAAACTGTGGATCTATCTTGCACCGAGACTAACACTATCTCCAAATGGACCGTAACGAGATTCTACATGACCCACGTCACCTAGGTGTTACATCGGGTGCGTCCAAAATGATTTCCGAGCTTGTGGTACGTTCGGCGCAAATCGTGCACCTATCTTGAATCAAGATTAGCACAATCTCCAAACAAACCGAAACGAGCTTCCATTTGAGCCTCGTCACCTAGGAGTACCATCCGGTGTGTCCAAAATGATTTCTGAGCCTATGGTATGTTTGGCGCAAATTGTGCAGCTATCATGCAACGAAACTAACACTATCTCCAAAAGGATCGAAATGAGATTTTACATCACCCACATCACCTAGGATTTCCATCAGGTGCGTCCAAATCGGTTTCTGTAGCTATAGTACATTCGGTGCAAACTGTGGATCTATCTTGCACTGAAACTAACACTATCTGCTAACAGACCGAAACGAGATTCTACATGACCCACGTCATCTAGGAGTTCCATCGGGTGCGTCCAAAATAATTTCGGAGGTTACTATAAGTTAGGCGCAAACCGTGCACCTATCTTAAATCAAGAATAGCACTATCTCCAAACAAACCAAAACGAGCTTCCATCTGAGACCTGTCACCTAGGAGTACCATCCGATGTGTCCAAAACGATTTCTGAGCCTATGGTATGTTTGCGCAAACTGTGCACCTATCATGCATAGAAACTAACCCTATCTCCAAAAGGATCGAAACGAGATTCAACATGACCTACGTCACCTAGGAGTTCCAACGGGTGCGTCCAAAATGATTTCTGAGCCTATGGTATGTTTGGCACAAATTGTGCAACTATCATGCAACGAAACTAACACTTTCTCCAAAAGGATCGATATGAGATTCTACATGAACCACATCACCTAGGATTTCCATCAGGTGCGTCCAAAACGGTTTCTGTAGCTACATTACATTTGGTGCAAACTGTGGATCTATCTTGCACCGAAACTAACACTATTTGCAAACGGACCAAAACGAGATTCTACATGACCCACGTCACCTAGGAGTTCCATCGGGTGCGTCCAAAATAATTTTGGAGCTTACGGTAAGTTACGCGCAAACCGTGCACCTATCTTAAATCAAGATTAGCACTATCTCCAAACAAACCGAAACGAGCTTCCATTTGAGCCCTGTCACCTAGGAGTACCATCCGGTGTGTCCAAAACGATTTCTGAGCCTATGGTATGTTTGCGCAAACTGTGCACCTATCATGCATCGAAACTAACCCTATCTCCAAAAGGATCGAAACGAGATTCTACATGACCTACGTCACCTAGGACTTCCATCGGGTGCGTCCAAAATGATTTCTGAGGCTATGGTATGTTTGGTTCAAAATGTGGATGTGTCTTGCACCGAGACTAACATTATCTCCAAATGGAGCGTAACGAGATTCTACATGACCCACGTCACCTAGGTGTTACATCCGGTGCGTCCAAAATGATTTCCGAGCTTATGGTACATTCGGCGCAAATCGTGCACCTATCTTGAATCAAGATTAGCACAATGCCCAAACGAACCGAAACGAGCTTCCATTTGAGCCTCGTCACCTAGGAGTACCATCCGGTGTGTCCAAAACGATTTCTGAGCCTATGTATGTTTGGCACAAATTGTGCAACTATCATGCAATGAAACTAACACTATCTCCAAAAGGATCGAAATGAGATGCTACATGACCCACATCACCCGATTTCCATCAGGTGCGTCCAAAATGGTTTCTGTAGCTATGTTACGTTTGGTGCAAACTGTGCATCTATCTTGCACCGATACTAACACTATCTGCAAACGGACCGAAACGAGATTCTACATGGTCCGCGTCACATAGGAGTTCCATCGGGTGTGTCCAAAATAATTTCCGAGCTTACGGTACGTTAGGCGCAAACTGTGCGCTTATGTTAAATCAAGATTAGCACTATCTCCAAATGAACCGAAATGAGCTTCTATTTGAGCCCCGTCACCTAGGAGTAACATCCGGTATGTCCAAAACAATTTCTGAGCCTATGGTATGTTTTGCGCAAATTGTGCACCTATCATGCATCGAAACTAACCCTATCTCCAAAAGGATCGAAACGAGATTCTACATGACCTACGTCACCTAGGAGTTCCAACGGGTGCATCCAAAATGATTTCTAAGGCTATGGTACGTTTGGTTCAAACTGTGGATCTATCTTGCACCGAGACTAACACTATCTCCAAATGGACCGTAACGAGATTCTACATGACCCACGTCACCTAGGTGTTACATCGGGTGTGTCCAAAATGATTTTCGAGCTTATGGTACGTTCAGCACAAATCATGCACCTATCTTGAATCAAGATTAGCACAATCTCCAAACAAACCGAAACGAGCTTCCGTTTGAGCCTCGTCACCTAGGAGTACCATCCGGTGTGTCCAAAATGATTTTTGAGCCTATGGTATGTTTGGCGCAAATTGTGCAACTATCATGCAACGAAACTAACACTATCTCTAAAAGGATCGAAATTAGATTCTACATCACCCACATCACCTAGGATTTCCATGAGGTGCGTCCAAAATGGTTTCAGTAGCTATAGTACATTTGGTGCAATCTGTGGATCTATCTTGCACTAAAACTAACACTATCTGCAAACAGACCGAAACGAGATTCTACATGACCCACGTCATCTAGGAGTTCCATCGGGTGCGTCCAAAATAATTTCGGAGGTTACTGTAAGTTAGGCGCAAACCGTGCACCTATCTTAAATCAAGATTAGCACGATCTCCAAACAAACCAAAACGAGCTTCCATCTGAGCCCCGTCACCTAGGAGTACCATCCGGTGTGTCCAAAACGATTTCTGAGCCTATGGTATGTTTGCGCAAACTGTGCACCTATCATGCATCGACACTAACCCTATCTCCAAAAGGATCGAAATGAGATTCTACATGACCTACATCACCTAGGATTTCCATCGGGTGCGTCCAAAATGATTTCTGAGGCTATGGTACATTTGGTTCAAAATGTGGATGTGTCTTGACCCGAGACTAACACTATCTCCAAATGGAGCGTAACGAGATTCTACATGACCCACGTCACCTATGTGTTACATCGGGTGCGTCTAAAATGATTTCTGAGCTTATGGTACGTTCGGCGCAAATCGTGCACCTATCTTCATTCAAGATTAGCACAATGTCCAAACGAACCGAAACGAGCTTCCATTTGTGCCTCGTCACCTAGGAGTACCATCCAGTGTGTCCAAAATGATTTCTGAGCCTATGTATGTTTGGCGCAAACTGTGCAACTATCATGCAACGAAACTAACACTATCTCCAAAAGGATTGAAATGATATGCTACATGACCCACATCACCTAGGATTTCCATCAGGTGCGTCCAAAACGGTTTCTGTAGCTATATTACGTTTGGTGCAAACTGTGCATCTATCTTGCACCGATACTAACACTATCTGCAAATGGACCGAAACGAGATTCTACATGGCCCACGTCACATAGGAGTTCCATCGGGTGTGTCCAAAATAATTTCCGAGCTTACGGTATGTTAGGCGCAAACTGTGCACCTATCTTAAATCAAGATTAGCACTATCTCCAAACAAACCGAAATGAGCTTCTATTTGAGCCCCGTCACCTAGGAGTACCATCCGGTGTGTCCTAAACGATTTCTGAGCCTATGGTACGTTTCGCGCAAACTGTGCACCTATCATGCATCGAAACTAACCCTATCTCCAAAAGGATCGAAACAAGATTCTACATGACCTACGTCACCTAGGAGTTCCAACGGGTGCGTCCAAAATGATTTCTAAGGCTATGGTACGTTTGGTTCAAACTGTGGATCTATCTTGCGCCGAGACTAACACTATCTCCAAATGGACCGTAACGAGATTCTACATGACCCACGTCACCTAGGTGTTACATCGGGTGCGTCCAAAATGATTTCCGAGCTTGTGGTACGTTCGGCGCAAATCGTGCACCTATCTTGAATCAAGATTAGCACAATCTCCAAACAAACCGAAACGAGCTTCCATTTGAGCCTCGTCACCTAGGAGTACCATCCGGTGTGTCCAAAATGATTTCTGAGCCTATGGTATGTTTGGCGCAAATTGTGCAACTATCATGCAACGAAACTAACACTATCTCCAAAAGGATCGAAATGAGATTCTACATCACCCACATCACCTAGGATTTCCATCAGGTGCGTCCAAAATGGTTTCTGTAGCTATAGTACATTTGGTACAAACTGTGGATCTATCTTGCATTAAAACTAACACTATCTACAACACAGACCGAAACGAGATTCTACATGACCCACGTCATCTAGGAGTTCCATCGGGTGCGTCCAAAATAATTTCGGAGGTTACTGTATGTTAGGCGCAAACTGTGCACCTATCTTAAATCAAGATTAGCACTATCTCCAAACGAACCGAAATGAGTTTCTATTTGAGCCCCGACCTAGGAGTACCATCCGGTGTGTCCAAAATGATTTCTGAGCCTATGGTACGTTTCGCGCAAACTGTGCACCTATCATGCATCGAAACTAACCCTATCTCCAAAAGGATCGGAACAAGATTCTACATGACCTACGTCACCTAGGAGTTCCAACGGGTGCGTCCAAAATGATTTCTAAGGCTATGGTACGTTTGGTTCAAACTGTGGATCTATCTTGCTCCGAGACTAACACTATCTCCAAATGGACCGTAACGAGATTCTACATGACCCACGTCACCTAGGTGTTACATCGGGTGCGTCCAAAATGATTTCCGAGCTTGTGGTACGTTCGGCGCAAATCGTGCACCTATCTTGAATCAAGATTAGCACAATCTCCAAACAAACCGAAACGAGCTTCCATTTGAGCCTCGTCACCTAGGAGTACCATCCGGTGTGTCCAAAATGATTTCTGAGCCTATGGTATGTTTGGCGCAAATTGTGCAGCTATCATGCAACGAAACTAACACTATCTCCAAAAGGATCAAAATGAGATTCTACATCACCCACATCACCTAGGATTTCCATCAGGTGCGTCCAAATCGGTTTCTGTAGCTATAGTACATTCGGTGCAAACTGTGGATCTATCTTGCACTGAAACTAACACTATCTGCAAACAGACCGAAACGAGATTCTACATGACCCACGTCATCTAGGAGTTCCATCGGGTGCGTCCAAAATAATTTCAGAGGTTACTATAAGTTAGGCGCAAACCGTGCACCTATCTTAAATCAAGAATAGCACTATCTCCAAACAAACCAAAATGAGCTTCCATCTGAGCCCTGTCACCTAGGAGTACCATCCGATGTGTCCAAAACGATTTCTGAGCCTATGGTATGTTTGCGCAAACTGTGCACCTATCATGCATAGAAACTAACCCTATCTCCAAAAGGATCGAAACGAGATTCAACATGACCTACGTCACCTAGGAGTTCCAACGAGTGCGTCCAAAATGATTTCTGAGCCTATGGAATGTTTGGCAAAAATTGTGCAACTATCATGCAATGAAACTAACACTTTCTCCAAAAGGATCGATATGAGATTCTACATGAACCACATCACCTAGGATTTCCATCAGGTGCGTCCAAAACGGTTTCTGTAGCTACATTACATTTGGTGCAAACTGTGGATCTATCTTGCACCGAAACTAACACTATTTACAAACGGACCGAAACGAGATTCTACATGACCCACGTCACCTAGGAGTTCCATCGGGTGCGTCCAAAATAATTTTGGAGCTTACGGTAAGTTACGCGCAAACCGTGCACCTATCTTAAATCAAGATTAGCACTATCTCCAAACAAAGCGAAACGAGCTTCCATTTGATCCCTGTCACCTAGGAGTACCATCCGGTGTGTCCAAAATGATTTCTGAGCCTATGGTATGTTTGCGCAAACTGTGCACCTATCATGCATCGAAACTAACCCTATCTCCAAAAGGATTGAAACGAGATTCTACATGACCTACGTCACCTAGGAGTTCCATCGGGTGCGTCCAAAATGATTTCTGAGGCTATGGTATGTTTGGTTCAAAATGTGGATGTGTCTTGCACCGAGACTAACATTATCTCCAAATGGAGCGTAACGAGATTCTACATGACCCACGTCACCTAGGTGTTACATCCGGTGCGTCCAAAATGATTTCCCAGCTTATGGTACATTCGACGCAAATCGTGCACCTATCTTGAATCAAGATTAGCACAATGCCCAAACGAACCGAAACGAGCTTCCATTTGAGCCTCGTCACCTAGGAGTACCATCTGGTGTGTCCAAAACGATTTCTGAGCCTATGTATGTTTGGCACAAATTGTGCAACTATCATGCAACAAAACTAACACTATCTCCAAAAGGATCGAAATGAGATGCTACATGACCCACATCACCCGATTTCCATCAGGTGTGTCCAAAATGGTTTCTGTAGCTATGTTACGTTTGGTGCAAACTGTGCATCTATCTTGCACCGATACTAACACTATCTGCAAATGGAACGAAACGAGATTCTACATGGTCCGCGTCACCTAGGAGTTCCATCGGGTGTGTCCAAAATAATTTCCGAGCTTACGGTACGTTAGGCGCAAACTGTGCACCTATGTTATATCAAGATTAGCACTATCTCCAAATGAACCGAAATGAGCTTCTATTTGAGCTCCGTCACCTAGGAGTAACATCCGGTGTGTCCAAAACAATTTCTGAGCCTATGGTATGTTTTGCGCAAACTGTGCACCTATCATGCATCGAGACTAACCCTATCTCCAAAAGGATCGAAACAAGATTCTACATGACCTACGTCACCTAGGAGTTCCAACGGGTGCATCCAAAATGATTTCTAAGGCTATGGTACGTTTGGTTCAAACTGTGGATCTATCTTGCACCGAGACTAACACTATCTCCAAATGGATCGTAACGAGATTCTACATGACCCACGTCACCTAGGTGTTACATCGGGTGTGTCCAAAATGATTTCCGAGCTTATGGTACGTTCAGCGCAAATCATGCACCTATCTTGAATCAAGATTAGCACAATCTCCAAACAAACCGAAACGAGCTTCCGTTTGAGCCTCGTCACCTAGGAGTACCATCCGGTGTGTCCAAAATGATTTTTGAGCCTATGGTATGTTTGGCGCAAATTGTGCAACTATCATGCAACGAAACTAACACTATCTCTAAAAGGATCGAAATTATATTCTACATCACCCACATCACCTAGGATTTCCATGAGGTGCGTCCAAAATGGTTTCAGTAGCTATAGTACATGATATGCTACATGACCCACATCACCTAGGATTTCCATCAGGTGCGTCCAAAACAGTTTCTGTAGCTTTGTTAAGTTTGGTGCAAACTGTGCATCTATCTTGCACCGATACTAACACTATCTGCAAAACGGACCGAAACGAGATTCTACATGGTCCACGTCACCTAGGAGTTCCATCGGGTGTGTCCAAAATAATTTCGGAGCTTACGGTACGTTAGGCGCAAACTGTGCACCTATCTTAAATCAAGATTAGCACTATCTCCAAACGAACCGAAATGAGCTTCTATTTGAGCCCCGTCACCTAGGAGTACCATCCGGTGTGTCCAAAATGATTTCAGAGCCTATGGTATGTTTTGCGCAAACTGTGCACCTATCATGCATCGAAACTAACTATATCTCGAAAAGGATCGAAACGAGATTCTACATGACCTACGTCACCTAGGAGTTCCAACGGGTGCGTCCAAAATGATTTCTAAGGCTATGGTACGTTTGGTTCAAACTGTGGATCTATCTTGCACCGAGACTAACACTATCTCCAAATGGACCGTAACGAGATTCTACATGGCCCACGTCACCTAGGTGTTACATCGGGTGCGTCCAAAATGATTTCCGTGCTTATGCTACGTTCGAGGCAAATCGTGCACCTATCTTGAATCAAGATTAGCACAATCTCCAAACAAACCGAAACGAGCTTCCATTTGAGCCTCGTCACCTAGGAGTACCATTCGGTGTGTCCACAATGATTTCTGAGCCTATGGTATGTTTGGCGCAAATTATGCAACTATCATGCAACGAAACTAACACTATCTCCAAAAGGATCGAAATGAGATTGTACATCACCCACATCACCTAGGATTTCCATTAGGTGCGTCCAAAATGGTTTCTGTAGCTATAGTACATGTGGTGCAAACTATGGATCTATCTTGCACTGAAACTAACACTCTAGGAAAACAGACCGAAACGAGATTCTACCTGACCCACGTCATCTAGGAGTTCCATCGAGTGCATCCAAAATAATTTCGGAGGTTACTGTAAGTTTGGCGCAAACCGTGCACCTATCTTAAATCAAGATTAGCACTATCTCCAAACAAACCAAAATGAGCTTCCATCTGAGCCCCATCACCTAGGAGTACCATTCGGTGTGTCCAAATTGATTTCTGAGCCTATGGTATGTTTGCACAAACTGTGCACCTATCAAGCATTGAAACTAACCCTATCTCCAAAAGGATCGAAATGAGATTCTACATGACCTACATCACCTAGGAGTTCCATCGGGTGCGTCCAAAATGATTTTTGAGGCTATGGTACATTTGGTTCAAAATGTGGATGTGTCTTGCACTGAGACTAACACTATCTCCAAATGGAGCGTAAAGAGATTCTACATGACCCACGTCACCTAGGTGTTACATCGGGTGCGTCCAAAATGATTTCTGAGCTTATGGTACGTTCGGCGCAAATCGTGCACCTATCTTGATTCAAGATTAGCACAATGTCCAAATGAACCGAAACGAGCTTCCATTTGAGCCTCGTCACCTAGGAGTACAATCCGGTGTGTCCAAAATGATTTTTGAGCCTATGTATGTTTGGCGCAAATTGTGCAACTATCATGCAACGAAACTAACACTATCTCCAAAAGGATTGAAATGATATGCTACATGACCCACATCACCTAGGATTTCCATCAGGTGCGTCCAAAACAATTTCCGTAGCTATGTTACGTTTGGTGCAAACTGTGCATCTATCTTGCACCGATACTAAAACTATCTGCAAACGGACCGAAATGCGATTCTACATGGTCCACGTCACCTAGGAGTTCCATCGGGTGTGTCCAAAATAATTTCCGAGCTTACGGTACGTTAGGCGCAAACTGTGCACCTAATCAAGATTAGCACTATTTCCAAACGAACCGAAATGAGCTTCTATTTGAGCCCCGTCACCTAGGAGTACCATCCGGTGTGTCCAAAATGATTTCTGAGCCTATGGTATGTTTCGTGCAAACTGTGCACCTATCATGCATCGAAACTAACCCTATCTCAAAAAGGATCGAAACGAGATTCTACATGACCTACGTCACCTAGGAGTTCCAACGGGTGCGTCCAAAATAATTTCTAAGGCTATGGTACGTTTGGTTCAAACTGTGGATCTATCTTGCACCGAGACTAACACTATCTCCAAATGGACCGTAACGAGATTCTACATGACCCACATCACCTAGGTGTTACATCAGGTGCGTCCAAAATGATTTACGAGCTTATGGTACGTTCGGCGCAAATCATGCACCTATCTTGATTCAAGATTAGCACAATGTCCAAACGAACCAAAACGAGGTTCCATTTGAGCCTCGTCACCTAGGAGTACCATCCGGTGTGTCCAAAATGATTTCTGAGCCTATGTATGTTTGGCGCAAATTGTGCAACTATCATGGAACGAAACTAACACTATCTCCAAAAGGATTGAAATGATATGCTACATGACCCACATCACCTAGGATTTCCATCAGGTGCGTCCAAAACGGTTTCTGTAGCTATGTTACGTTTGGTGCAAACTCTGCATCTATCTTGCACCGATACTAACACTATCTGCAAACAGACCGAAACGAGATTCTACATGGTCCACATCACCTAGGAGTTCCATCGGGTGTGTCCAAAATAATTTCTGAGTTTACGGTACGTTATGCGCAAACTGTGCACCTATCTTAAATCAAGATTAGCACTATCTCCAAACGAACCGAAATGAGTTTCCATTTGAGCCCCGTCACCTAGGACTACCATCCGGTGTGTCCAAAACAATTTCTGAGCCTATGGTATGTCTCACGCAAACTGTGCACCTATCATGCATCGAAACTAACCCTATCTCCAAAAGGATCGAAACGAGATTCTACATGACCTACGTCACCTAGGAGTTCCAACGGGTGCGTCCAAAATGATTTCTAAGGCTATGGGACGTTTGGTTCAAACTGTGGATCTATCTTGCACCAAGACTAACACTATCTCCAAATGGACCGTAACGAGATTCTACATGACCCACGTCACCTAGGTGTCACATCGGGTGCGTCCAAAATGATTTCCGAGCTTATGGTACGTTCGGCGCAAATCGTGCACCTATCTTGAATCAAGATTAGCACTATCTCTAAACGATTCGAAATGAGCTTCCATTTGAGCCTCGTCACCTAGGAGTACCATCCGGTGTGTCCAAAATGATTTCTGAGCCTATGGTATGTTTGGCGCAAATTGTGCAATTATCATGCAATGAAACTAACACTATCTGCAAAAGGATCAAAATGAGATGCTACATGACCCACATCACCTAGGATTTCCACCAGGTGCGTCCAAAACGGTTTCTGTAGCTATGGTACATTTGGTGCAAACTGTGGATCTATCTTGCACCGATACTAACACTATCTGCAAACGGATCGAAACGAGATTTTACATGGTCCACATCACCTAGGAGTTCCATCGGGTGTGTCCAAAGTAATTTCCGAGCTTACGGTACGGTAGGCGCAAACTGTGCACCTATCTTAAATCAAGATTAGCACTATCTCCAAACAAACTGAAATGAGTTTCCATTTGAGCCCCGTCACCTAGGAGTACCATCTAGTGTGTCCAAAACGATTTCTGAGCCTATGGTATGTTTTGCACAAACTGTGCACCTATCATGCATCGAAACTAACCCTATCTCCAAAAGGATCGAAATGAGATTCTACATGACCTACGTCACCTAGGAGTTCCAACGGGTGCGTCCAAAATGATTTCTAAGGCTACGGTACGTTTGGTTCAAACTGTGGATATATCTTGCACCGAGACTAACACTATCTCCAAATGGACCATAACGAGATTCTACATGACCCACGTCACCTAGGTGTTACATCGGGTGCGTCCAAAATGATTTCCGAGCTTATATTATGTTCGGCGCAAACCGTGCACCTGTCTTGAATCAAGATTAGCGCTATCTCCAAATGAACCGAAATGAGCTTCCATTTGAGCCTCGTCACCTAGGAGTACCATCCGGTGTGTCCAAAACGATTTCTGAGCCTATGGTATGTTTCGCGCAAACTGTGTACCTATCATGCACCAAAACTAACCCTATCTCCAAAAGGATCGAAACAAGATTCTACATGACCTACGTCACCTAGGAGTTCCAACGGGTGCGTCCAAAATGATTTCTAAGGCTATGGTACGTTTGGTTCAAACTGTGGATTTATCTTGCACCGAGACTAACACTATCTCCAAATAGACCGTAACGAGATTCTACATGACCCAGGTCACCTAGGTGTTACATCGGGTGCGTCCAAAATGATTTCCAAGCTTACGGTACATTTAGGGCAAATCGTGCACCTATCTTGAATCAAGATTAGCACAATCTCTAAACAAACCGAAACGAGCTTCCATTTGAGCCTTGTCTCCTGGGAGTACCATCCGGTGTGTCCAAAATGATTTCTGAGCCTATGGTATGTTTGGCGCAAATTGTGCAGCTATCATGCTACGAAACTAACACTATCTCCAAAAGGATTGAAATGAGATGCTACATGACCCACATCACCTAGGATTTCCATCAGGTGCATCCAAAATGGTTTTTGTAGCTATGGTACGTTTGGTGCAAACTGTGGATCTATCTTGCACCGATACTAACACTATCTGTAAACAGACCGAAACGAGATTCTACATGGTCCTCGTCACCTAGGAGTTCCATCGGGTGTGTCCAAAATAATTTCCGAGCTTACAGTACATTAGGCGCAAACTGTGCACCTATCTTAAATCAAGATTAGCACTGTCTCCAAACAAACTGAAATGAGTTTCCATTTGAGCCCCGTCACCTAGGAGTACCATCTAATGTGTCCAATACGATTTCTGAGCCAATGGTATGTTTTGCACAAACTGTGCACCTATCATGCATCGAAAGTAACCCTATCTCCAAAAGGATCGAAACGAGATTCTACATGACCTACGTCACCTAGGAGTTCCAACGGGTGCGTCCAAAATGATTTCTAAGGCTATGGGACGTTTGGTTCAAACTGTGGATCTATCTTGCACCGAGACTAACACTATCTCCAAATGGACCGTAACGAGATTCTACATGACCCACGTCACCTAGGTGTCACATCGGGTGCGTCCAAAATGATTTCCGAGCTTATGGTATGTTCGGCGCAAATCGTGCACCTATCTTGAATCAAGATTAGCACAATCTCCAAACAAACCGAAACGAGCTTCCATTTGAGCCTCGTCACATAGGAGTACCATCCGGTGTGTCCAAAATGATTTCTGAGCCTATGGTATGTTTGGCGCAAATTGTGCACCTATCATGCAACGAAACGAACACTAAATGAGATTCTAGATCACCCACATCACCTAGGATTTCCATCAGGTGCGTCCAAAACAGTTTCTGTAGCTATAGTACATTTGCTGCAAACTGTGGATCTATCTTGCACTGAAACTACACTATCTGCAAACAGACCGAAACGAGATTCTACATGACCCACGTCTTCTAGGAGTTCCATCGGGTGCGTCCAAAACGATTTCTGAGCCTATGGTATGTTCGCGCAAATTGTGCACCTATCATGCATCGAACTTAACCCTATCCCCAAAAGGATCGAAACGAGATTCTACATGACCTACATCACCTAGGAGTTCCATCGGGTGTGTCCAAAATGATTTCTGAGGCTATGGTACATTTGGTTCAAAATGTGGATGTGTCTTGCACCGAGACTAACACTATCTCCAAATGGAGCGTAACGAGATTCTACATGACCCACGTCACCTAGGTGTTACATCGGGTGCGTCCAAAATGATTTCTGAGCTTATGGTACGTTCGGTGCAAATCATGCTCCTATCTTGATTCAAGATTAGCACAATGTCCAAACGAACCGAAACGAGCTTCCATTTGAGCCTCGTCACCTAGGAGTACCATCCGGTGTGTCCAAAATGATTTCTAAGCCTATGTATGTTTGCCGCAAATTGTGCAACTATCATGGAACGAAACTAACACTATCTCCAAAAGGATTGAAATGATATGCTACATGACCCACATCACCTAGGATTTCCATCAGGTGCGTCCAAAACGGTTTCTGTAGCTATGTTACGTTTGGTGCAAACTCTGCATCTATCTTGCACCGATACTAACACTATCTGCAAACGGACCGAAACGAGATTCTACATGGTCCACGTCACCTAGGAGTTCCATCGGGTGTGTCCAAAATATTTTCTGAACTTATGGTACGTTAGGGGCAAACTGTGCACCTATCTTAAATCAAGATTAGCACCATCTCCAAACGAACCAAAACGAGCTTCTATTTGAGCCCCGTCACCTAGGAGTACCATCCGGTGTGTCCAAAACGATTTCTGAGCCTATGGTATGTTTCGCGCAAACTGTGCACCTATCATGCATCGAAACTAACCCTATCTCAAAAAGGATCGAAACGATATTCTACATGACCTACGTCACCTATGAGTTCCAACGGGTGCGTCCAAAATGATTTCTAGGGCTATGGTACGTTTGGTTCAAACTGTGGATCTATCTTGCACCGAGACTAACACTATCTCCAAATGGACCGTAACAAGATTCTACATGACCCACGTCACCTAGGTGTTACATCGGGTGCGTCCAAAATGATTTCTGAGCTTATGGTACGTTCGGCGCAAATTGTGCACCTATCTTGAATCAAGATTAGCACAATCTCCAAACAAACCGAAACGAGCTTCCATTTGAGCCTCGTCACCTAGGAGTACTATTCGGTGTGTCCAAAATGCTTTCTGAGCCTATGGTATGTTTGGCGCAAATTGTGCAACTATCATGCAACGAAACTAACACTATCTCCAAAAGGATCGAAATGAGATTCTACATCACCCACATCACCTGGGATTTCCATCAGGTGCGTCCAAAACGGTTTCTGTAGCTATAGTACATTTGGTGCAAACTGTGGATCCATCTTGCACTGAAACTAACACTATCTGCAAATAGACCGAAACGAGATTCTACATGACCCACGTCATCTAGGAGTTCCATCGGGTGCGTCCAAAATAATTTCGGAGGTTACTGTAAGTTAGGCGCAAACCGTGCACCTATCTTAAATCAAGATTAGCACTATCTCCAAAAAAACCAAAACGAGCTTCCATCTAAGCCCCGTCACCTAGGAGTACCATCCGGTGTGTCCAAAACGATTTCTGAGCCTATGGTATGTTTGCGCAAACTGTGCACCTATCATGCATCGAAACTAACCCTATCTCCAAAAGGATCGAAACGAGATTCTACATGACCTACATCACCTAGGAGTTCCATCGGGTGCGTCCAAAATGATTTCTGAGGCTATGGTACATTTGGTTCAAAATGTGGATGTGTCTTGCACCGAGACTAACACTATCTCCAAATGGAGCGTAACGAGATTTTACATGACCCACGTCACGTAGGTGTTACATCGGGTGCGTCCAAAATGATTTCTGAGCTTATGGTACGTTCGGCGCAAATTGTGCACCTATCTTGATTCAAGATTAGCACAATGTCCAAATGAACCGAAACGAGCTTCCATTTGAGCCTCGTCACCTAGGAGTACCATCCGGTGTGTCCAAAATGATTTCTGAGCCTATGTATGTTTGGCACAAATTGTGCAACTATCATGCAACGAAACTAACACTATCTCCAAAAGGATTGAAATGATATGCTACATGACCCACATCACCTAGGATTTCCATCAGGTGCGTCCAAAATGGTTTCTGTAGCTATGTTACGTTTGGTGCAAACTGTGCATCTATCTTGCACCGATACTAACACTATCTGCAAACAGACCAAAACGAGATTCTACATGACCCACGTCACCTAGGTGTTACATCGGGTGCATCCAAAATGATTTTTGAGCTTACGGTACGCTCGGCGCAAATCGTGCACCTATCATGAATCAAGAATAGCACAATCTCCAAATAAACCGAAATGAGCTTCCATTTGAGCCTCGTCAACTAGGAGTACCATCCGGTGTGTCCATAATGATTTCTGAACCTATGGTATGTTTGGTGCAAATTGTGCAACTATCATGCAACGAAACTAACAATATCTCCAAAAGGATCGAAATGAGATGCTACATGACCCACATCACCTAGGATTTCCATCAGATGCTTCCAATACGGTTTCTGTAGCAATGGTACGTTTTGTGCAAACTGTGGATCTATCTTGCACCGATACTAACACTATCTGCAAACAGATCGAAACGAGATTCTACATGGTCCACGTCACCTAGGAGTTCCATCGGGTGTGTCCAAAATAATTTTCGAGCTTACGGTACGTTTTGCGCAAACTGTGCACCTATCTTCAATCAAGATTAGCAGTATCTCCAAACGAACCGAAATGAGTTTCCATTTGAGCCCCGTCACCTAGGAGTACCATCCGGTGTGTCCAAAACAATTTCTGTGCCTATGGTATGTTTCACGCAAACTGTGCACCTATCATGCATCGAAACAAACCGTATCTCCAAAAGGATCAAAACGAGATTCTACATGACCTACGTCACCTAGGAGTTCCAACGGGTGCGTCCAAAATGATTTCTAAGGCTATGGGACGTTTGGTTCAAACTGTGGATCTATCTTGCACCGAGACTAACACTATCTCCAAATGGACCGTAACGAGATTCTACATGACCCACGTCACCTAGGTGTTACATCGGGTGCGTCCAAAATGATTTCCGAGCTTATGGTACGTTCGGCGCAAATCGTGCACCTATCTTGAATCAAGATTAGCACAATCTCCAAACAAACCGAAACGAGCTTCCATTTGAGCCTCGTCACCTAGGAGTACTATTCGGTGTGTCCAAAATGCTTTCTGAGCCTATGGTATGTTTGGCGCAAATTGTGCAACTATCATGCAACGAAACTAACACTATCTCCAAAAGGATCGAAATGAGATTCTACATCACCCACATCACCTGCGATTTCCATCAGGTGCGTCCAAAACGGTTTCTATAGCTATAGTACATTTGGTGCAAACTGTGGATCTATCTTGCACTGAAACTAACACTATCTGCAAATAGATCGAAACGAGATTCTACATGACCCACGTCATCTAGGAGTTCCATCGGGTGCGTCCAAAATAATTTCGGAGGTTACTGTAAGTTAGGCGCAAACCGTGCACCTATCTTAAATCAAGATTAGCACTATCTCCAAACAAACCAAAACGAGCTTCCATCTAAGCCCCGTCACGTAGGAGTACCATCCGGTGTGTCCAAAACGATTTCTGAGCCTATGGTATGTTTGCGCAAACTATGCACCTATCATGCATCAAAACTAACCCTATCTCCAAAAGGATCGAAACGAGATTCTACATGACCTACATCACCTAGGAGTTCCATCGGGTGCGTCCAAAATGATTTCTGAGGCTATGGTACATTTGGTTCAAAATGTGGATGTGTCTTGCACCGAGACTAACACTATCTCCAAATGGAGCGTAACGAGATTTTACATGACCCACGTCACGTAGGTGTTACATCGGGTGCGTCCAAAATGATTTCTGAGCTTATGGTACGTTCGGCGTAAATTGTGCACCTATCTTGATTCAAGATTAGCACAATGTCCAAACGAACCGAAACGAGCTTCCATTTGAGCCTCGTCACCTAGGAGTACCATCCGGTGTGTCCAAAATGATTTCTGAGCCAATGTATGTTTGGCGCAAATTGTGCAACTATCATGCAACAAAACTAACACTATCTCCAAAAGGATTGAAATGATATGCTACATGACCCACATCACCTAGGATTTCCATCAGGTGCGTCCAAAACGGTTTCTATAGCTATGTTACGTTTGGTGCAAACTGTGCATCTATCTTGCACCGATACTAACACTATCTGCAAACAGACCAAAACGAGATTCTACATGACCCACGTCACCTAGGTGTTACATCGGGTGCGTCCAAAATGATTTTTGAGCTTACGGTACGTTCGGCGCAAATCGTGCACCTATCTTGAATCAAGAATAGCACAATCTCCAAACAAACCGAAAGGAGCTTCCATTTGAGCCTCGTCAACTAGGAGTACCATCCGGTGTGTCCATAATGATTTCTGAACCTATGGTATGTTTGGTTCAAATTGTGCGACTATCATGCAACGAAACTAACAATATCTCCAAAAGGATCGAAATGAGATGCTACATGACCCACATCACCTAGGATTTCCATCAGATGCATCCAAAACGGTTTCTATAGCTATGGTACGTTTTGTGCAAACTGTGGATCTATCTTGCACCGATACTAACACTATCTGCAAACAGATCGAAACGAGATTCTACATGGTCCACGTCACCTAGGAGATCCATCGGGTGTGTCCAAAATGATTTCCAAGCTTACGGTACGTTAGGCGCAAACTGTGCACCTATCTTAAATCAAGATTAGCACTATCTCCAAACGAACCGAAATGAGTTTCCATTTGAGCCCCGTCACCTAGGAGTACCATCCAGTGTGTCCAAAACGATTTCTGAGCCTATGGTATGTTTCACGCAAACTGTGCACCTATCATGCATCGAAACTAACCCTATCTCCAAAAGGATTGAAACGAGATTCTACATGACCTACGTCACCTAGGAGTTCCAACGGGTGCGTCCAAAATGTTTTCTAAGGCTAGGTACGTTTGGTTCAAACTGTGGATCTATCTTGCACCGAGACTAACACTATCTCCAAATGGACCGTAACGAGATTCTACATGACCCACGTCACCGAGGTGTTACATCGGGTGCGTCCAAAATGATTTCTGAGCTTATGGTACATTCAGCACAAATCGTGCACCTATCTTGAATCAAGATTAGCACAATCTCCAAACAAACCGAAACGAGCTTCCATTTGAGCCTCGTCAACTAGGAGTACCATCCGGTGTGTCCATAATGATTTCTGAACCTATCGTATGTTTGGTGCAAATTGTGCAACTATCATGCAACGAAAGTAACAATATCTCCAAAAGGATCGAAATGAGATGCTACATGACCCACATCACCTAGGATTTCCATCAGATGCATCCAAAACGGTTTCTGTAGCTATGGTACGTTTTGTGCAAACTGTGGATCTATCTTGCACCAATACTAACACTATCTGCAAACAGACCGAAATGAGATTCTACATAGTCCACGTCACCCAGGAGTTCCATCGGGTGTGTCCAAAATATTTTCCGAGCTTACGGTACGTTAGGCGCAAACTGTGCACCTATCTTAAATCAAGATTAGCACTATCTCCAAACGAACCGAAATGAGTTTCCATTTGAGCCCCGTCACCTAGGAGTACCATCCAGTGTGTCCAAAACGATTTCTGAGCCTATGGTATGTTTCACGCAAACTGTGCACCTATCATGCATCGAAACTAACCCTATCTCCAAAAGGATCGAAACAAGATTCTACATGACCTACGTCACCTAGGAGTTCCAACGGGTGCGTCCAAAATGTTTTCTAAGGCTATGGTACGTTTGGTTCAAACTGTGGATCTATCATGCACCGAGACTAACACTATCTCCAAATGGACCGTAACGAGTTTCTACATGACCCACGTCACCTAGGTGTTACATCGGGTGCGTCCAAAATGATTTCTGAGCTTATGGTACATTCGGCACAAATCGTGCACCTATCTTGAATCAAGATTATCACAATCTCCAAACAAACCGAAACGAGCTTCCATTTGATCCTCGTCACCTAGGATTACCATCCGGTGTGTCCAAAATGATTTCTGATCCTATGGTATGTTTGGCGCAAATTGTGCAACTATCATGCAACGAAACTAACACTATCTCCAAAAGGATCGAAATGAGATTCTACATGACCCACATCACCTAGGACTTCCATCAGGTGCGTCCAAAACGTTTTCTGTAGCTATGTTACGTTTGGTGCAAACTGTGGATCTATCTTGCACCGATACTAACACTATCTGCAAACGGACCAAAACGAGATTCTACATGGTCCACGTCACCTACGAGTTCCATCGGGTGCGTCCAAAATAATTTTCGAGCTTACGGTACGTTAGGCCCAACCGTGCACCTGTCTTAAATCAAGATTAGCACTATCTCCAAACAAATCAAAACGAGCTTCCATCTGAGCCCCGTCACCTAGGAGTACCATCCGGTGTGTCCAAAATGATTTCTGAGCCTATGGTATGTTTCGCGCAAACTGTGCACCTATCATGCATCGAAACTAACCCTATCTCCAAAAGGATCGAAATGAGTTTCTACATGACCTACGTCACCTAGGAGTTCCAATGGGTGCGTCCAAAATGATTTCTAACGCTATGGTACGTTTGGTTCAAACTGTGGATCTATCTTGCACCGAGACTAACACTATCTCCAAATGGACCGCAACGAGATTCTACATGACCCACATCACCTAGGTGTTACATCGGGTGCGTCCAAAATAATTTCCAAGCTTATGGTACGTTCGGCGCAAATCGTGCACCTATCTTGAATCAAGATTAGCACAATCTCCAAACAAACCGAAATGAGCTTCCATTTGAGCCTCATCACCTAGGAGTACCATCCGGTGTGTCCAAAATGCTTTCTGAGCCTATGGTATGTTTGGCGCAAATTGTGCAACTATCATGCAACGAAACTAACACTATCTCCAAAAGGATCGAAATGAGATTCTACATCACCCACATCACCTGGGATTTCCATCAGGTGCGTCCAAAACAGTTTATGTAGCTATAGTACATTTGGTGCAAACTGTGGATCTATCTTGCACTGAAACTAACACTATCTGCAAACAGACCGAAACGAGATTCTACATGACCCACGTCATCTAGGAGTTCCATCGGGTGCGTAAAAAATAATTTCGGAGGTTACTGTAAGTTAGGCACAAACCGTGCACCTATCTTAAATCAAGATTAGCACTATCTCCAAACAAACCAAAACGAGCTTCCATCTGAGCCCCGTCACCTAGGAGTACCATCCGGTGTGTCCAAAACAATTTCTGAGCCTATGGTATGTTTCACGCAAACTGTGCACCTATCATGCATCGAAACAAACCCTATCTCCAAAAGGATCGAAACGAGATTCTACATGACCTACGTCACCTAGGAGTTCCAACGGGTGCGTCCAAAATGATTTCTAAGGCTATGGGATGTTTGGTTCAAACTGTGGATCTATCTTGCACCGAGACTAACACTATCTCCAAATGGACCGTAACGAGATTCTACATGACCCACGTCACCTAGGTGTCAGATCGGGTGCGTCCAAAATGATTTCCGAGCTTATGGTACGTTCGGCGCAAATCATGCACCTATCTTGAATCAAGATTAGCACAATCTCCAAACAAACCGAAACGAGCTTCCATTTAAGCCTCGTCACCTAGGAGTACCATCCGGTGTGTCCAAAATAATTTCTGAGCCTATGGTATGTTTGCGCAAACTGTGCAACTATCATGTAACGAAACGAACACTATCTCCAAAAGGATCGAAATGAGATTCTACATCACCCACATCACCTAGGATTTCCATCAGGTGCGTCCAAAATGGTTTCTGTAGCTATAGTATATTTGGTGCAAACTGTTGATCTATCTTGCACTGAAACTAACACTATCTGCAAACAGACCGAAACGAGATTCTACATGACCCACATCATCTAGGAGTTCCATCAGGTGCGTCCAAAATAATTTCGGAGGTTATTGTAAGTTAGGCACAAACCGTGCACCTATCTTAAATCAAGATTAGCACTATCTCCAAACAAACCAAAACGAGCTTCCATCTGAGCCCCGTCACCTAGGAGTACCATCCGGTGTGTCCAAAACGATTTCTGAGCCTATGGTTTGTTTCACGCAAACTGTGCACCTATCATGCATTGAGACTAACCCTATCTCCAAAAGGATCGAAACGAGACTATACATGACCTACGTCACCTAGGAGTTCCAACGGGTGCGTCCAAAATGATTTCTAAGGCTATGGGACGTTTGGTTCAAACTGTGGATCTATCTTGCACCGAGACTAACACTATCTCCAAATGGACCGTAACGAGATTCTACAAGACCCACATCACCTAGGTGTCACATCGGGTGCGTCCAAAATGATTTCCGAGCTTATGGTACGTTCGGCGCAAATCGTGCACCTATCTTGAATCAAGATTAGCACAATCTCCAAACAAACTGAAACGAGCTTCCATTTAAGCCTCGTCACCTAGGAGTACCATCCGGTGTGTCCAAAATGATTTCTGATCCTATGGTATGTTTGGCGCAAATTGTGCAACTATCATGCAACAAAACAAACACTATCTCCAAAAGGATCGAAATGAGATTCTACATCACCCACATCACCTAGGATTTCCATCAGGTGCGTCCAAAACGGTTTCTGTAGCTATAGTACATCTGGTGCAAACTGTGGATCTATCTTGCACTGAAACTAACACTATCTGCAAATAGACCGAAACGAGATTCTACATGACCCACGTCATCTAGGAGTTCCATCGGGTGCGTCCAAAATAATTTCGGAGGTTATTGTAAGTTAGGCACAAACCGTGCACCTATCTTAAATCATGATTAGCACTATCTCCAAACAAACCAAAACGAGCTTCCATCTGAGCCCCGTCACCTAGGAGTACCATCCGGTGTGTCCAAAACGATTTCTGAGCCTATGGTATGTTTCGCGCAAACTGTGCACCTATCATGCATCGAAACTAACCCTATCTCCAAAAGGATCGAAACGAGATTCTACATGACCTACGTCACCTAGGAGTTCCAACGAGTGCGTCCAAAATGTTTTCTAAGGCTAGGTACGTTTGGTTCAAACTGTGGATCTATCTTGCACCGAGACTAACACTATCTCCAAATGGACCGTAACGAGATTCTACATGACCCACGTCACCGAGGTGTTACATCGGGTGCGTCCAAAATGATTTCTGAGCTTATGGTACATTCAGCACAAATCGTGCACCTATCTTGAATCAAGATTAGCACAATCTCCAAACAAACCGAAACGAGCTTCCATTTGAGCCTCGTCAACTAGGAGTACCATCCGGTGTGTCCATAATGATTTCTGAACCTATCGTATGTTTGGTGCAAATTGTGCAACTATCATGCAACGAAAGTAACAATATCTCCAAAAGGATCGAAATGAGATGCTACATGACCCACATCACCTAGGATTTCCATCAGATGCATCCAAAACGGTTTCTGTAGCTATGGTATGTTTTGTGCAAACTGTGGATCTATCTTGCACCAATACTAACACTATCTGCAAACAGACCGAAATGAGATTCTACATAGTCCACGTCACCCAGGAGTTCCATCGGGTGTGTCCAAAATATTTTCCGAGCTTACGGTACGTTAGGCGCAAACTGTGCACCTATCTTAAATCAAGATTAGCACTATCTCCAAACGAACCGAAATGAGTTTCCATTTGAGCCCCGTCACCTAGGAGTACCATCCAGTGTGTCCAAAACGATTTCTGAGCCTATGGTATGTTTCACGCAAACTGTGCACCTATCATGCATCGAAACTAACCCTATCTCCAAAAGGATTGAAACGAGATTCTACATGACCTACGTCACCTAGGAGTTCCAACGGGTGCGTCCAAAATGTTTTCTAAGGCTAGGTACGTTTGGTTCAAACTGTGGATCTATCTTGCACCGAGACTAACACTATCTCCAAATGGACCGTAACGAGATTCTACATGACCCACGTCACCGAGGTGTTACATCGGGTGCGTCCAAAATGATTTCTGAGCTTATGGTACATTCAGCACAAATCGTGCACCTATCTTGAATCAAGATTAGCACAATCTCCAAACAAACCGAAACGAGCTTCCATTTGAGCCTCGTCAACTAGGAGTACCATCCGGTGTGTCCATAATGATTTCTGAACCTATCGTATGTTTGGTGCAAATTGTGCAACTATCATGCAACGAAAGTAACAATATCTCCAAAAGGATCGAAATGAGATGCTATATGACCCACATCACCTAGGATTTCCATCAGATGCATCCAAAACGGTTTCTGTAGCTATGGTACGTTTTGTGCAAACTGTGGATCTATCTTGCACCAATACTAACACTATCTGCAAACAGACCGAAATGAGATTCTACATAGTCCACGTCACCCAGGAGTTCCATCGGGTGTGTCCAAAATATTTTCCGAGCTTACGGTACGTTAGGCGCAAACTGTGCACCTATCTTAAATCAAGATTAGCACTATCTCCAAACGAACCGAAATGAGTTTCCATTTGAGCCCCGTCACCTAGGAGTACCATCCAGTGTGTCCAAAACGATTTCTGAGCCTATGGTATGTTTCACGCAAACTGTGCACCTATCATGCATCGAAACTAACCCTATCTCCAAAAGGATCGAAACAAGATTCTACATGACCTACGTCACCTAGGAGTTCCAACGGGTGCGTCCAAAATGTTTTCTAAGGCTATGGTACGTTTGGTTCAAACTGTGGATCTATCATGCACCGAGACTAACACTATCTCCAAATGGACCGTAACGAGTTTCTACATGACCCACGTCACCTAGGTGTTACATCGGGTGCGTCCAAAATGATTTCTGAGCTTATGGTACATTCGGCACAAATCGTGCACCTATCTTGAATCAAGATTATCACAATCTCCAAACAAACCGAAACGAGCTTCCATTTGATCCTCGTCACCTAGGATTACCATCCGGTGTGTCCAAAATGATTTCTGATCCTATGGTATGTTTGGCGCAAATTGTGCAACTATCATGCAACGAAACTAACACTATCTCCAAAAGGATCGAAATGAGATTCTACATGACCCACATCACCTAGGACTTCCATCAGGTGCGTCCAAAACGTTTTCTGTAGCTATGTTACGTTTGGTGCAAACTGTGGATCTATCTTGCACCGATACTAACACTATCTGCAAACGGACCAAAACGAGATTCTACATGGTCCACGTCACCTACGAGTTCCATCGGGTGCGTCCAAAATAATTTTCGAGCTTACGGTACGTTAGGCCCAACCGTGCACCTGTCTTAAATCAAGATTAGCACTATCTCCAAACAAATCAAAACGAGCTTCCATCTGAGCCCCGTCACCTAGGAGTACCATCCGGTGTGTCCAAAATGATTTCTGAGCCTATGGTATGTTTCGCGCAAACTGTGCACCTATCATGCATCGAAACTAACCCTATCTCCAAAAGGATCGAAATGAGTTTCTACATGACCTACGTCACCTAGGAGTTCCAATGGGTGCGTCCAAAATGATTTCTAACGCTATGGTACGTTTGGTTCAAACTGTGGATCTATCTTGCACCGAGACTAACACTATCTCCAAATGGACCGCAACGAGATTCTACATGACCCACATCACCTAGGTGTTACATCGGGTGCGTCCAAAATAATTTCCAAGCTTATGGTACGTTCGGCGCAAATCGTGCACCTATCTTGAATCAAGATTAGCACAATCTCCAAACAAACCGAAATGAGCTTCCATTTGAGCCTCATCACCTAGGAGTACCATCCGGTGTGTCCAAAATGCTTTCTGAGCCTATGGTATGTTTGGCGCAAATTGTGCAACTATCATGCAACGAAACTAACACTATCTCCAAAAGGATCGAAATGAGATTCTACATCACCCACATCACCTGGGATTTCCATCAGGTGCGTCCAAAACAGTTTATGTAGCTATAGTACATTTGGTGCAAACTGTGGATCTATCTTGCACTGAAACTAACACTATCTGCAAACAGACCGAAACGAGATTCTACATGACCCACGTCATCTAGGAGTTCCATCGGGTGCGTCAAAAATAATTTCGGAGGTTACTGTAAGTTAGGCACAAACCGTGCACCTATCTTAAATCAAGATTAGCACTATCTCCAAACAAACCAAAACGAGCTTCCATCTGAGCCCCGTCACCTAGGAGTACCATCCGGTGTGTCCAAAACAATTTCTGAGCCTATGGTATGTTTCACGCAAACTGTGCACCTATCATGCATCGAAACAAACCCTATCTCCAAAAGGATCGAAACGAGATTCTACATGACCTACGTCACCTAGGAGTTCCAACGGGTGCGTCCAAAATGATTTCTAAGGCTATGGGATGTTTGGTTCAAACTGTGGATCTATCTTGCACCGAGACTAACACTATCTCCAAATGGACCGTAACGAGATTCTACATGACCCACGTCACCTAGGTGTCAGATCGGGTGCGTCCAAAATGATTTCCGAGCTTATGTTACGTTCGGCGCAAATCATGCACCTATCTTGAATCAAGATTAGCACAATCTCCAAACAAACCGAAACGAGCTTCCATTTAAGCCTCGTCACCTAGGAGTACCATCCGGTGTGTCCAAAATAATTTCTGAGCCTATGGTATGTTTGCGCAAACTGTGCAACTATCATGTAACGAAACGAACACTATCTCCAAAAGGATCGAAATGAGATTCTACATCACCCACATCACCTAGGATTTCCATCAGGTGCGTCCAAAATGGTTTCTGTAGCTATAGTATATTTGGTGCAAACTGTTGATCTATCTTGCACTGAAACTAACACTATCTGCAAACAGACCGAAACGAGATTCTACATGACCCACATCATCTAGGAGTTCCATCAGGTGCGTCCAAAATAATTTCGGAGGTTATTGTAAGTTAGGCACAAACCGTGCACCTATCTTAAATCAAGATTAGCACTATCTCCAAACAAACCAAAACGAGCTTCCATCTGAGCCCCGTCACCTAGGAGTACCATCCGGTGTGTCCAAAACGATTTCTGAGCCTATGGTTTGTTTCACGCAAACTGTGCACCTATCATGCATTGAGACTAACCCTATCTCCAAAAGGATCGAAACGAGACTATACATGACCTACGTCACCTAGGAGTTCCAACGGGTGCGTCCAAAATGATTTCTAAGGCTATGGGACGTTTGGTTCAAACTGTGGATCTATCTTGCACCGAGACTAACACTATCTCCAAATGGACCGTAACGAGATTCTACAAGACCCACATCACCTAGGTGTCACATCGGGTGCGTCCAAAATGATTTCCGAGCTTATGGTACGTTCGGCGCAAATCGTGCACCTATCTTGAATCAAGATTAGCACAATCTCCAAACAAACTGAAACGAGCTTCCATTTAAGACTCGTCACCTAGGAGTACCATCCGGTGTGTCCAAAATGATTTCTGATCCTATGGTATGTTTGGCGCAAATTGTGCAACTATCATGCAACGAAACAAACACTATCTCCAAAAGGATCGAAATGAGATTCTACATCACCCACATCACCTAGGATTTCCATCAGGTGCGTCCAAAACGGTTTCTGTAGCTATAGTACATCTGGTGCAAACTGTGGATCTATCTTGCACTGAAACTAACACTATCTGCAAATAGACCGAAACGAGATTCTACATGACCCACGTCATCTAGGAGTTCCATCGGGTGCGTCCAAAATAATTTCGGAGGTTATTGTAAGTTAGGCACAAACCGTGCACCTATCTTAAATCATGATTAGCACTATCTCCAAACAAACCAAAACGAGCTTCCATCTGAGCCCCGTCACCTAGGAGTACCATCCGGTGTGTCCAAAACGATTTCTGAGCCTATGGTATGTTTCGCGCAAACTGTGCACCTATCATGCATCGAAACTAACCCTATCTCCAAAAGGATCGAAACGAGATTCTACATGACCTACGTCACCTAGGAGTTCCAACGGGTGCGTCCAAAATGATTTCTAACGCTATGGTACGTTTGGTTCAAACTGTGGATCTATCTTGCACCGAGACTAACACTATCTCCAAATGGACCGCAACGAGATTCTACATGACCCACGTCACCTAGGTGTTACATCGGGTGCGTCCAAAATGATTTCCAAGCTCATGGTACGTTCGGCGCAAATCGTGCACCTATCTTGAATCAAGATTAGCACAATCTCCAAGCAAACCGAAAGGAGCTTCCATTTGAGCCTCATCACCTAGGAGTACCATCCGGTGTGTCCAAAATGCTTTCTGAGCCTATGGTATGTTTGGCGCAAATTGTGCAACTATCATGCAACGAAACTAACACTATCTCCAAAAGGATCGAAATGAGATTCTACATCACCCACATCACCTGGGATTTCCATCAGGTGCGTCCAAAACGGTTTCTGTAGCTATGGTACGTTTTGTGCAAACTGTGGATCTATCTTGCACCGATACTAACACTATCTGCAAATAGACCGAAACGAGATTCTACATGGTCCACGTCACCTAGGAGTTCCATCGGGTGTGTCCAAAATAATTTCCGAGCTTACGGTACGTTATGCGCAAACTGTGCACCTATCTTAAATCAAGATTAGCACTATCTCCAAAAGAACCGAAATGAGTTTCCATTTGAGCCCCGTCACCTAGGAGTACCATCAGGTGTGTCCAAAACAATTTCTGAGGCTATGGTATGTTTCACGCAAACTGTGCACCTATCATGCATTGAGACTAACCCTATCTCCAAAAGGATCGAAACGAGATTATACATGACCTACGTCACCTAGGAGTTCCAACGGGTGCGTCCAAAATGATTTCTAAGGCTATGGGACGTTTGGTTCAAACTGTGGATCTATCTTGCACCGAGACTAACACTATCTTCAAATGGACCGTAACGAGATTCTACATGACCCACGTCACCTAGGTGTTACATCGGGTGCGTCCAAAATGATTTTTGGGCTTACGGTACGTTCGGCGCAAATCGTGCACCTATCTTGAATCAAGAATAGCACAATCTCCAAACAAACCGAAATGAGCTTCCATTTGAGCCTCGTCAACTAGGAGTACCATCCGGTGTGTCCATAATGATTTCTGAACCTATGGTATGTTTGGTGCAAATTGTGCAACTATCATGCAACGAAACTAACAATATCTCCAAAAGGATCGAAATGAGATGCTACATGACCCACATCACCTAAGATTTCCATCAGATGCATCCAAAACGGTTTCTGTAGCTATGGTACGTTTTGTGCAAACTGTGGATCTATCTTGCACCGATACTAACACTATCTGCAAACAGACCGAAACGAGATTCTACATGGTCTACGTCACCTAGGAGTTCCATCGGGTGTGTCCAAAATAATTTTCGAGCTTACGGTACGTTTTGCGCAAACTGTGCACCTATCTTCAATCAATATTAGCACTATCTCCAAACAAACCGAAATGAGTTTCCATTTGAGCCCCGTCACCTAGGAGTACCATCCGGTGTGTCCAAAACAATTTCTGAGCCTATGGTATGTTTCACGCAAACTGTGCACCTATCATGCATCGAAACAAACCCTATCTCCAAAAGGATCGAAACGAGATTCTACATGACCTACGTCACCTAGGAGTTCCAACGGGTGCGTCCAAAATGATTTCTAAGGCTATGGGACGTTTGGTTCAAACTATGGATCTATCTTGCACCGAGACTAGCACTATCTCCAAATGGACCGTAACGAGATTCTACATGACCCACGTCACCTAGGTGTCAGATCGGGTGCGTCCAAAATGATTTCCGAGCTTATGGTACGTTCGGCGCAATTCATGCACCTATCTTGAATCAAGATTAGCACAATCTCCAAACAAACCGAAACGAGCTTCCATTTGAGCCTCGTCACCTAGGAGTACCATCCGGTGTGTCCAAAATAATTTCTGAGCCTATGGTATGTTTGCGCAAACTGTGCAACTATCATGCAACGAAACGAACACTATCTCCAAAAGGATCGAAATGAGATTCTACATCACCCACATCACCTAGGATTTCCATCAGGTGCGTCCAAAACGGTTTCTGTAGCTATAGTACATTTGGTGCAAACTGTTGATCTATCTTGCACTGAAACTAACACTATCTGCAAACAGACCGAAACGAGATTCTACATGACCCACATCATCTAGGAGTTCCATCAGGTGCGTCCAAAATAATTTCGGAGGTTATTGTAAGTTAGGCACAAACCGTGCACCTATCTTAAATCAAGATTAGCACTATCTCCAAACAAACCAAAACGAGCTTCCATCTGAGCCCCGTCACCTAGGAGTACCATCCGGTGTGTCCAAAACGATTTCTGAGCCTATGGTATGTTTCGCGCAAACTGTGCACCTATCATGCATCAAAACTAACCCTATCTCCAAAAGGATCGAAACGAGATTCTACATGACCTACGTCACCTAGGAGTTCCAACGGGTGCGTCCAAAATGATTTCTAACGCTATGGTACGTTTGGTTCAAACTGTGGATCTATCTTGCACCGAGACTAACACTATCTCCAAATGGACC
Source organism: Saccharum spontaneum (assembly GCA_022457205.1). Lineage (NCBI taxonomy): Eukaryota > Viridiplantae > Streptophyta > Magnoliopsida > Poales > Poaceae > Saccharum > Saccharum spontaneum. Next base: position 22,127,182 of record CM039608.1, on the reverse strand, counting down.
GCAACGAGATTCTACATGACCCACGTCACCTAGGTGTTACATCGGGTGCGTCCAAAATGATTTCCAAGCTTATGGTACGTTCGGCGCAAATCGTGCACCTATCTTGAATCAAGATTAGCACAATCTCCAAGCAAACCGAAAGGAGCTTCCATTTGAGCCTCATCACCTAGGAGTACCATCCGGTGTGTCCAAAATGCTTTCTGAGCCTATGGTATGTTTGGCGCAAATTGTGCAACTATCATGCAACGAAACTAACACTATCTCCAAAAGGATCAAAATGAGATTCTACATCACCCACATCACCTGGGATTTCCATCAGGTGCGTCCAAAACGGTTTCTGTAGCTATGGTACGTTTTGTGCAAACTGTGGATCTATCTTGCACCGATACTAAAACTATCTGCAAACAGACCGAAACGAGATTCTACATGGTCCACGTCACCTAGGAGTTCCATCGGGTGTGTCCAAACTAATTTCCGAGCTTACGGTACGTTATGCGCAAACTGTGCACCTATCTTAAATCAAGATTAGCACTATCTCCAAAAGAACCGAAATGAGTTTCCATTTGAGCCCCGTCACCTAGGAGTACCATCAGGTGTGTCCAAAACAATTTCTGAGCCTATGGTATGTTTCACGTAAACTGTGCACCTATCATGCATTGAGACTAACCCTATCTCCAAAAGGATCGAAACGAGATTATACATGACCTACGTCACCTAGGAGTTCCAACGGGTGCGTCCAAAATGATTTCTAAGGCTATGGGACGTTTGGTTCAAACTATGGATCTATCTTGCACCGAGACTAACACTATCTCCAAATGGACCGTAACGAGATTCTACAAGACCCACATCACCTAGGTGTCACATCGGGTGCGTCCAAAATGATTTCCGAGCTTATGGTACGTTCGGCGCAAATCGTGCACCTATCTTGAATCAAGATTAGCACAATCTCCAAACAAACCGAAACAAGCTTCCATTTAAGCCTCGTCACCTAGGAGTACCATCCGGTGTGTCCAAAATGATTTCTGATCCTATGGTATGTTTGGCGCAAATTGTGCAACTATCATGCAACGAAACAAACACTATCTCCAAAAGGATCGAAATGAGATTCTACATCACCCACATCACCTAGGATTTCCATCAGGTGCGTCCAAAACGGTTTCTGTAGCTATAGTACATCTGGTGCAAACTGTGGATCTATCTTGCACTGAAACTAACACTATCTGCAAATAGACCGAAATGAGATTCTACATGACCCACGTCATCTAGGAGTTCCATCGGGTGCGTCCAAAATAATTTCGGAGGTTACTGTAAGTTAGGCACAAACCGTGCACCTATCTTAAATCAAGATTAGCACTATCTCGAAACAAACCAAAACGAGCTTCCATCTGAGCCCCGTCACCTAGGAGTACCATCCGGTGTGTCCAAAATGATTTCTGAGCCTATGGTATGTTTCGCTCAAACTGTGCACCTATCATGCATCGAAACTAACCCTATTTCCAAAAGGATCGAAACGAGATTCTACATGACCTACGTCACCTAGGAGTTCCAACGGGTGCATCCAAAATGATTTCTAACGCTATGGTACGTTTGGTTCAAACTGTGGATCTATCTTGCACCGAGACTAACAATATCTCCAAATGGACCGCAACGAGATTCTACATGACCCACGTCACCTAGGTGTTACATCGGGTGCGTCCAAAATGATTTCCAAGCTTGTGGTGCGTTCGGCGCAAATCGTGCACCTATCTTGAATCAAGATTAGCACAATCTCCAAGCAAACCGAAAGGAGCTTCCATTTGAGCCTCATCACCTAGGAGTACCATCCGGTGTGTCTAAAATGCTTTCTGAGCCTATGGTATGTTTGGCGCAAATTGTGCAACTGTCATGCAACGAAACTAACACTATCTCCAAAAGGATTGAAATGAGATTCTACATCACCCACATCACTTGGGATTTCCATCAGTTGCGTCCAAAATGGTTTCTGTAGCTATGTTATGTTTTGTGCAAACTGTGGATCTATCTTGCACCGATACTAACACTATCTGCAAACAGACCGAAACGAGATTCTACATGGTCCACGTCACCTAGGAGTTCCATCGGGTGTGTCCAAAATAATTTCCGAGCTTACGGTACGTTATGCGCAAACTGTGCACCTATCTTAAATCAAGATTGGCACTATCTCCAAAAGAACCGAAATGAGTTTCCATTTGAGCCCCGTCACCTAGGAGTACCATCAGGTGTGTCCAAAACAATTTCAGAGCCTATGGTATGTTTCACGCAAACTGTGCACCTATCATGCATTGAGACTAACCCTATCTCCAAAAGGATCGAAACGAGATTATACATGACCTACGTCACCTAGGAGTTCCAACGGGTGCGTCCAAAATGATTTCTAAGGCTATGGGACGTTTGGTTCAAACTGTGGATCTATCTTGCACCGAGACTAACACTATCTCCAAATGGACCGTAACGAGATTCTACATGACCCACATCACCTAGGTGTCACATCGGGTGCGTCCAAAATGATTTCCGAGCTTATGGTACGTTCGGCGCAAATCGTGCACCTATCTTGAATCAAGATTAGCACAATCTCCAAACAAACCGAAACGAGCTTCCATTTAAGCCTCGTCACCTAGGAGTACCATCCGGTGTGTCCAAAATGATTTCTGATCCTATGGTATGTTTGGCGCAAATTGTGCAACTATCATGCAACGAAACTAACACTATCTCCAAAAGGATCGAAATGAGATTCTACATCACCCACATCACCTAGGATTTCCATCAGGTGCGTCCAAAACGGTTTCTGTAGCTATAGTACATTTGGTGCAAACTGTGGATCTATCTTGCACTGAAACTAACACTATCTGCAAATAGACCGAAACGAGATTCTACATGACCCACGTCATCTAGGAGTTCCATCGGGTGCGTCCAAAATCATTTCGGAGGTTACTGTAAGTTAGGCACAAACCGTGCACCTATCTTAAATCAAGATTAGCACTATCTCCAAACAAACCAAAACGAGCTTCCATCTAAGCCCCGTCACCTAGGAGTACCATCCGGTGTGTCCAAAATGATTTCTGAGCCTATGGTATGTTTCGCTCAAACTGTGCACCTATCATGCATCGAAACTAACCCTATCTCCAAAAGGATCGAAACGAGATTCTACATGACCTACGTCACCTAGGAGTTCCAACGGGTGCATCCAAAATGATTTCTAACGCTATGGTACGTTTGGTTCAAACTGTGGATCTATCTTGCACCGAGACTAACACTATCTCCAAATGGACCGCAACGAGATTCTACATGACCCACGTCACCTAGGTGTTACATCGGGTGCGTCCAAAATGATTTCCAAGCTTATGGTACGTTCGGCGCAAATCGTGCACCTATCTTGAATCAAGATTACCACAATCTCCAAACAAACCAAAACGAGCTTCCATTTGAGCCTCATCACCTAGGAGTACCATCCGGTGTGTCCAAAATCCTTTCTGAGCCAATGGTATGTTTGGCACAAATTGTGCAACTATCATGCAACGAAACTAACACTATCTCCAAAAGGATCGAAATGAGATTCTACATCACCCACATCACCTGGGATTTCCATCATGTGCGTCCAAAACGGTTTCTGTAGCTATGGTACGTTTTGTGCAAACTGTGGATCTATCTTGCACCGATACTAACACTATCTGCAAATAGACCGAAACGAGATTCTACATGGTCCACGTCACCTAGGAGTTCCATCGGGTGTGTCCAAAATAATTTCCGAGCTTACGATACGTTATGCGCAAACTGTGCACCTATCTTAAATCAAAGTTAGCACTATCTCCAAATGAACCGAAATGAGTTTCCATTTGAGCCCCGTCACCTAGGAGTACCATCAGGTTTGTCCAAAACAATTTCTGAGCCTATGGTCTGTTTCACACAAACTGTGCACCTATCATGCATTGAAACTAACCCTATCTCCAAAAGGATTGAAACGAGATTCTACATGACCTACGTCACCTAGGAGTTCCAACGGGTGCGTCCAAAATGATTTCTAAGGCTATGGGACATTTGGTTCAAACTGTGGATCTATCTTGCACCGAGACTAACACTATCTCCGAATGGACCGTAACGAGATTCTACATGACCCACGTCACCTAGGTGTCACATCGGGTGCGTCCAAAATGATTTCCGAGCTTATGGTACGTTCGGCGCAAATCGTGCACCTATCTTGAATCAAGATTAGCACAATCTCCAAACAAACCGAAACGAGCTTCCATTTGAGCCACGTCACCTAGGAGTACCATCCGGTGTGTCCAAAATGATTTCTGAGCCTTTGGTATGTTTGGCACAAATTGTGCAACTATCATGCAACGAAACTAACACTATCTCCAAAAGGATTGAAATGAGATGCTACATGACCCACATCACCTAGGATTTCCACCAGGTGCGTCCAAAACGGTTTCTGTAGCTATGGTACGTTTGGTGCAAACTGTGGATCTATCTTGCACCGATACTAACACTATCTGCAAACGGACCGAAACGAGATTCTACATGGTCCACATCACCTAGGAGTTCCATCGGGTGTGTCCAAAATAATTTCCGAGCTTACGGTACGTTAGGCGCAAACTGTGCACCTATCTTAAATCAAGATTAGCACTATCTCCAAACAAACTGAAATGAGTTTCCATTTGAGCCCCGTCACCTAGGAGTACCATCTAATGTGTCCAATACGATTTCTGAGCCTATGGTACGTTTTGCACAAACTGTGCACCTATCATGCATCGAAAGTAACCCTATCTCCAAAAGGATCGAAATGAGATTCTACATGACCTACGTCACCTATGAGTTCCAACGGGTGCGTCCAAAATGATTTCTAAGGCTATGGGATGTTTGGTTCAAACTGTGGATCTATCTTGCACCGAGACTAACACTATCTCCAAATGGACCGTAACAAGATTCTACATGACCCACGTCACCTAGGTGTCACATCGGGTGCGTCCAAAATGATTTCCAAGCTTATGGTACGTTCGGCGCAAATCGTGCACCTATCTTGAATCAAGATTAGCACAATCTCCAAACAAACCGAAACGAGCTTCCATTTGAGCCTCGTCACCTAGGAGTACCATCCGGTGTGTCCAAAATGATTTCTGAGCCTATGGTATGTTTGGCGCAAATTGTGCAGCTATCATGCATCGAAACTAACACTATCTCCAAAAGGATTGAAATGAGATGCTACATGACCCACATCACCTAGGATTTCCATCAGGTGCATCCAAAATGGTTTTTGTAGCTATGGTACGTTTGTTGCAAACTGTGGACCTATCTTGCACCGATACTAACACTATCTGCAAACAGACCAAAACGAGATTCTACATGGTCCTCGTCACCTAGGAGTTCCATCGGGTGTGTCCAAAATAATTTCCGAGATTACGATACGTTAGGCGCAAATTGTGCACCTATCTTAAATCAAGATTAGCACTATCTCCAAACGAACCGAAATGAGTTTCCATTTGAACCCCGTCACCTAGGAGTACCATCCGGTGTGTGCAAAACGATTTCTGAGCCTATGGTATGTTTCACGCAAACTGTGCACCTATCATGCATCGAAACTAACCCTATCTCCAAAAGGATCGAAACGAGATTCTACATGACCTACGTCACCTAGGAGTTCCAACGGGTGCGTCCAAAATGATTTCTAAGGCTATGGGACATTTGGTTCAAACTGTGGATCTATCTTGCACCGAGACTAACACTATCTCCAAATGGACCGTAACGAGATTCTACATGACCCACGTCACCTAGGTGTCACATCGGGTGCGTCCAAAATGATATCCGAGCTTATGGTACGTTCGGCGCAAATCATGCACCTATCTTGAATCAAGATTAGCACAATCTCCAAACAAACCGAAATGAGCTTCCATTTGAGCCTCGTCACATAGGAGTACCATCCGGTGTGTCCAAAATGATTTCTGAGCCTATGGTATGTTTGGCGCAAATTGTGCAACTATCATGCAACGAAACGAACACTATCTCCAAAAGGATCGAAACGAGAATCTACATCACCCACATCACCTAGGATTTCCATCAGGTGCGTCCAAAACAGTTTCTGTAGCTATAGTACATTTGCTGCAAACTGTGGATCTATCTTGCACTGAAACTAACACTATCTGCAAACAGACCGAAACGAGATTCTACATGACCCACGTCATCTAGGAGTTCCATCGGGTGCGTCCAAAATGATTTCTGAGCCTATGGTATGTTTGCGCAAATTGTGCACCTATCATGCATCGAACTTAACCCTATCCCCAAAAGGATCGAAACGAGATTCTACATGACCTACATCACCTAGGAGTTCCATCGGGTGTGTCCAAAATGATTTCTGAGGCTATGGTACATTTGGTTCAAAATGTGGATGTGTCTTGCACCGAGACTAACACTATCTCCAAATGGAGCGTAACGAGATTCTACATGACCCACGTCACCTAGGTGTTACATCGGGTGCGTCCAAAATGATTTATGAGCTTATGGTACGTTCAGTGCAAATCGTGCACCTATCTTTATTCAAGATTAGCACAATGTCCAAACGAACCAAAACGAGCTTCCATTTGAGCCTCGTCACCTAGGAGTACCATCCGGTGTGTCCAAAATGATTTCTGAGCCTATGTATGTTTGGCGCAAATTGTGCAGCTATCATGCAACGAAACTAACACTATCTCCAAAAGGATTGAAATGAGATGCTACATGACCCACATCACCTAGGATTTCCATCAGGTGCATCCAAAATGGTTTTTGTAGCTATGGTACGTTTGTTGCAAACTGTGGACCTATCTTGCACCGATACTAACACTATCTGCAAACAGACCGAAACAAGATTCTACATGGTCCTCGTCACCTAGGAGTTCCATCGGGTGTGTCCAAAATAGTTTCTGAGCTTACGATACGTTAGGCGCAAATTGTGCACCTATCTTAAATCAAGATTAGCACTATCTCCAAACGAACCGAAATGAGTTTCCATTTGAGCCCCGTGAACTAGGAGTACCATCCGGTGTGTCCAAAACAATTTCTGAGCCTATGGTATGTTTCATGCAAACTGTGCACCTATCATGCATCGAAACTAACCCTATCTCCAAAAGGATTGAAATGAGATTCTACATGACCTACGTCACCTAGGAGTTCCAACGGGTGCGTCCAAAATGATTTCTAAGGCTATGGGACGTTTGGTTCAAACTGTGGATCTATCTTGCACCGAGACTAACACTATCTCCAAATGGACCGTAACGAGATTCTACATGACCCACGTCACCTAGGTGTCACATCGGGTGCGTCCAAAATGATTTCCGAGCTTATGGTACGTTCGGCGCATATCGTGCACCTATCTTGAATCAAGATTAGCACAATCTCCAAACAAACCGAAATGAGCTTCCATTTGAGCCTCGTCACATAGGAGTACCATCCGGTGTGTCCAAAATGATTTCTGAGCCTATGGTATGTTTGGCGCAAATTGTGCAACTATCATGCAACGAAACGAACACTATCTCCAAAAGGATCGAAATGAGATTCTACATCACCCACATCACCTAGGATTTCCATCAGGTGCGTCCAAAACAGTTTCTGTAGCTATAGTACATTTGCTGCAAACTGTGGATCTATCTTGCACTAAAACTAACACTATCTACAAACAGACCGAAACGAGATTCTACGTGACCCACGTCATCTAGGAGTTCCATCGGGTGCGTCCAAAACGATTTCTGAGCCTATGCTATGTTCGCGCAAATTGTGCACCTATCATGCATCGAACTTAACCCTATCCCCAAAAGGATCGAAACGAGATTCTACATGACCTACATCACCTAGGAGTTCCATCGGGTGTGTCCAAAATGATTTCTGAGGCTATGGTACATTTGGTTCAAAATGTGGATGTGTCTTGCACCGAGACTAACACTATCTCCAAATGGAGCGTAATGAGATTCTACATGACCCACGTCACCTAGGTGTTACATCGGGTGCGTCCAAAATGATTTCTGAGCTTATGGTATGTTCGGTGCAAATCATGCACCTATCTTGATTCAAGATTAGCACAATGTCCAAACGAACCGAAACGAGCTTCCATTTGAGCCTCGTCACCTAGGAGTACCATCCGGTGTGTCCAAAATGATTTCTGAGCCTATGTATGTTTGGCGCAAATTGTGCAACTATCATGGAACGAAACTAACACTATCTCCAAAAGGATTGAAATGATATGCTACATGACCCACATCACCTAGGATTTCCATCAGGTGCGTCCAAAACGGTTTCTGTAGCTATGTTACGTTTGGTGCAAACTGTGCATCTATCTTGCACCGATACTAACACTATCTGCAAACAGACCGAAACAAGATTCTACATGGTCCTCGTCACCTAGGAGTTCCATCGGGTGTGTCCAAAATAATTTCCCAGCTTACGGTACGTTAGGCGCAAACTGTGCACCTATCTTAAATCAAGATTAGCACTATCTCCAAACAAACTAAAATGAGTTTCCATTTGAGCCCCGTCACCTAGGAGTACCATCTAATGTGTCCAATACGATTTCTGAGCCTATGGTATGTTTTGCACAAACTGTGCACCTATCATGCATCGAAAGTAACCCTATCTCCAAAAGGATCGAAACGAGATTCTACATGACCTACGTCACCTAGGAGTTCCAACGGGTGCGTCCAAAATGATTTCTGAGGCTATGGGACGTTTGGTTCAAACTGTGGATCTATCTTGCATCGAGACTAACACTATCTCCAAATGGACCGTAACGAGATTCTACATGACCTACGTCACCTAGGTGTCACATCAGGTGCGTCCAAAATGATTTCCGAGCTTATGGTACGTTCGGCGCAAATCGTGCACCTATCTTGAATCAAGATTAGCACAATCTCCAAACAAACCGAAACGAGCTTCCATTTGAGCCTCGTCACATTGGAGTACCATCCGGTGTGTCCAAAATGATTTCTGAGCCTATGGTATGTTTGGCGCAAATTGTGCACCTATCATGCAACGAAACGAACACTAAATGAGATTCTACATCACCCACATCACCTAGGATTTCCATTAGGTGCGTCCAAAACAGTTTCTGTAGCTATAGTACATTTGCTGCAAACTGTGGATCTATCTTGCACTGAAACTACACTATCTGCAAACAGACCGAAACGAGATTCTACATGACCCACGTCATCTAGGAGTTCCATCGGGTGCGTCCAAAACGATTTCTGAGCCTATGGTATGTTCGCGCAAATTGTGCACCTATCATGCATCGAACTTAACCCTATCCCCAAAAGGATCGAAACGAGATTCTACATGACCTACATCACCTAGGAGTTCCATCGGGTGTGTCCAAAATGATTTCTGAGGCTATGGTACATTTGGTTCAAAATGTGGATGTGTCTTGCACCGAGACTAACACTATCTCCAAATGGAGCGTAACGAGATTCTACATGACCCACGTCACCTAGGTGTTACATCGGGTGCGTCCAAAATGATTTCTGAGCTTATGGTACGTTCGGTGCAAATCATGCACCTATCTTGATTCAAGATTAGCACAATGTCCAAACGAACCGAAACGAGCTTCCATTTGAGCCTCGTCACCTAGGAGTACCATCCGGTGTGTCCAAAATGATTTCTGAGCCTATGTATGTTTGGCGCAAATTGTGCAACTATCATGGAACGAAACTAACACTATCTCCAAAAGGATTGAAATGATATGCTACATGACCCACATCACCTAGGATTTCCATCAGGTGCGTCCAAAACGGTTTCTGTAGGTATGTTACGTTTGGTGCAAACTGTGCATCTATCTTGCACCGATACTAACACTATCTGCAAACAGACCGAAAGTGTCCAAAGTAATTTCCGAGTTTACGGTACGTTATGCGCAAACTGTGCACCTATCTTAAATCAAGATTAGCACTATCTCCAAACGAACCGAAATGAGTTTCCATTTGATCCCCGTCACCTAGGAGTACCATCTAGTGTGTCCAAAACGATTTCTGAGCCTATGGTATGTTTTGCACAAACTGTGCACCTATCATGCATCGAAACTAACCCTATCTCCAAAAGGATCAAAACGAGATTCTACATGACCTACGTCACCTAGGAGTTCCAACGGGTGCGTCCAAAATGATTTCTAAGGCTACGGTACGTTTGGTTCAAACTGTGGATCTATCTTGCACCGAGACTAACACTATCTCCAAATGGACCATAACGAGATTCTACATGACCCACGTCACCTAGGTGTTACATCGGGTGCGTCCAAAATGATTTCCGAGCTTATATTATGTTCGGCGCAAACCGTGCACCTGTCTTGAATCAAGATTAGCGCTATCTCCAAATGAACCGAAATGAGCTTCCATTTGAGCCTCGTCACCTAGGAGTACCATCCGGTGTGTCCAAAACGATTTCTGAGCCTATGGTATGTTTCGCGCAAAATGTGTACCTATCATGCACCAAAACTAACCCTATCTCCAAAAGGATCGAAACAAGATTCTACATGACCTACGTCACCTAGGAGTTCCAACGGGTGCGTCCAAAATGATTTCTAAGGCTATGGTACGTTTGGTTCAAACTGTGGATTTATCTTGCACCGAGACTAACAATATCTCCAAATAGACCGTAACGAGATTCTACATGACCCACGTCACCTAGGTGTTACATCGGGTGCGTCCAAAATGATTTCCAAGCTTACGGTACATTTAGGGCAAATCGTGCACCTATCTTGAATCAAGATTAGCACAATCTCTAAACAAACCGAAACGAGCTTCCATTTGAGCATTGTCACCTGGGAGTACCATCCGGTGTGTCCAAAATGATTTCTGAGCCTATGGTATGTTTGGCGCAAATTGTGCAGCTATCATGCTACGAAACTAACACTATCTCCAAAAGGATTGAAATGAGATGCTACATGACCCACATCACCTAGGATTTCCATCAGGTGCATCCAAAATGGTTTTTGTAGCTATGGTACGTTTGGTGCAAACTGTGGATCTATCTTGCATCGATACTAACACTATCTGTAAACAGACCGAAACGAGATTCTACATGGTCCTCATCACCTAGGAGTTCCATCGGGTGTGTCCAAAATAATTTCCGAGCTTACGGTACGTTAAGCGCAAACTGTGCACCTATCTTAAATCAAGATTAGCACTGTCTCCAAACAAACTGAAATGAGTTTCCATTTGAGCCCCGTCACCTAGGAGTACCATCTAATGTGTCCAATACGATTTCTGAGCCAATGGTATGTTTTGCACAAACTGTGCACCTATCATGCATCGAAAGTAACCCTATCTCCAAAAGGATCGAAATGAGATTCTACATGACCTACGTCACCTAGGAGTTCCAACGGGTGCGTCCAAAATGATTTCTAAGGCTATGGGACGTTTGGTTCAAACTGTGGATCTATCTTGCACCGAGACTAACACTATCTCCAAATGGACCGTAACGAGATTCTACATGACCCACGTCACCTAGGTGTTACATCGAGTGCGTCCAAAATGATTTCCGAGCTTATATTATGTTCGGCGCAAACCGTGCACCTGTCCTGAATCAAGATTAGCGCTATCTCCAAATGAACCGAAATGAGCTTCCATTTGAGCCTCGTCACCTAGGAGTACCATCCGGTGTGTCCAAAACGATTTCTGAGCCTATGGTATGTTTCGCACAAACTGTGTACCTATCATGCACCAAAACTAACCCTATCTCCAAAAGGATTGAAACAAGATTCTACATGACCTACGTCACCTAGGAGTTCCGACGGGTGCGTCCAAAATGATTTCTAAGGCTATGGTACGTTTGGTTCAAACTGTGGATTTATCTTGCACCGAGACTAACACTATCTCCAAATAGACCGTAACGAGATTCTACATGACCCACGTCACCTAGGTGTTACATCGGGTGCGTCCAAAATGATTTCCAAGCTTACGGTACATTTAGGGCAAATCGTGCACCTATCTTGAATCAAGATTAGCACAATCTCTAAACAAACCGAAACGAGCTTCCATTTGAGCCTTGTCACCTAGGAGTACCATCCGGTGTGTCCAAAATGATTTCTGAGCCTATGGTATGTTTGGCGCAAATTGTGCAGCTATCATGCTACGAAACTAACACTATCTCCAAAAGGATTGAAATGAGATGCTACATGACCCACATCACCTAGGATTTCCATCAGGTGCATCCAAAATGGTTTTTGTAGCTATGGTACGTTTGGTGCAAACTGTGGATCTATCTTGCACCGATACTAACACTATCTGTAAACAGACCGAAACGAGATTCTACATGGTCCTCGTCACCTAGGAGTTCCATCGGGTGTGTCCAAAATAATTTCCGAGCTTACGGTACGTTAGGCGCAAACTGTGCACCTATCTTAAATCAAGATTAGCACTGTCTCCAAACAAACTGAAATGAGTTTCCATTTGAGCCCCGTCACCTAGGAGTACCATCTAATGTGTCCAATACGATTTCTGAGCCTATGGTATGTTTTGCACAAACTGTGTACCTATCATGCATCGAAAGTAACCCTATCTCCAAAAGGATCGAAACGAGATTCTACATGACCTACGTCACCTAGGAGTTCCAACGGGTGCGTCCAAAATGATTTCTAAGGCTATGGGACGTTTGGTTCAAACTGTGGATCTAACTTGCACCGAGACTAACACTATCTCCAAATGGACCGTAACGAGATTCTACATGACCCACGTCACCTAGGTGTCACATCGGGTGCGTCCAAAATGATTTCCGAGCTTATGGTACGTTCGGTGCAAATCGTGCACCTATCTTGAATCAAGATTAGCACAATCTCCAAACAAACCGAAACGAGATTCCATTTGAGCCTCGTCACATAGGAGTACCATCCGGTGTGTCCAAAATGATTTCTGAGCCTATGGTATGTTTGGCGCAAATTGTGCACCTATCATGCAACGAAACGAACACTAAATGAGATTCTACATCACCCACATCACCTAGGATTTCCATCAGGTGCGTCCAAAACAGTTTCTGTAGCTATAGTACATTTGCTGCAAACTGTGGATCTATCTTGCACTGAAACTACACTATCTGCAAACAGACCGAAACGAGATCCTACATGACCCACGTCATCTAGGAGTTCCATCGGGTGCGTCCAAAACGATTTCTGAGCCTATGGTATGTTCGCGCAAATTGTGCACCTATCATGCATCGAACTTAACCCTATCCCCAAAAGGATCAAAATGAGATTCTACATGACCTACATCACCTAGGAGTTCCATCGGGTGTGTCCAAAATGATTTCTGAGGCTATGGTACATTTGGTTCAAAATGTGGATGTGTCTTGCACCGAGACTAACACTATCTCCAAATGGAGCGTAACGAGATTCTACATGACCCACGTCACCTAGGTGTTACATCGGGTGCGTCCAAAATGATTTCTGAGCTTATGGTACGTTCGGTGCAAATCATGCACCTATCTTGATTCAAGATTAGCACAATGTCCAAACGAACCGAAACGAGGTTCCATTTGAGCCTCGTCACCTAGGAGTACCATCCGGTGTGTCCAAAATGATTTCTGAGCCTATGTATGTTTGGCGCAAATTGTGCAACTATCATGGAACGAAACTAACACTATCTCCAAAAGGATTGAAATGATATGCTACATGACCCACATCACCTAGGATTTCCATCAGGTGCGTCCAAAACGGTTTCTGTAGCTATGTTACGTTTGGTGCAAACTCTGCATCTATCTTGCACCGATACTAACACTATCTGCAAACAGACCGAAACGAGATTCTACATGGTCCACGTCACCTAGGAGTTCCATCGGGTGTGTCCAAAATAATTTCCGAGTTTACGGTACGTTATGCGCAAACTATGCACCTATCTTAAATCAAGATTAGCACTATCTCCAAACGAACCGAAATGAGTTTCCATTTGAGCCCCGTCACCTAGGACTACCATCCGGTGTGTCCAAAACAATTTCTGAGCCTATGGTATGTTTCACGCAAACTGTGCACCTATCATGCATCGAAACTAACCCTATCTCCAAAAGGATCGAAACGAGATTCTACATGACCTACGTCACCTAGGAGTTCCAACGGGTGCGTCCAAAATGATTTCTAAGGCTATGGGACGTTTGGTTCAAACTGTGGATCTATCTTGCACCAAGACTAACACTATCTCCAAATGGACCGTAACGAGATTCTACATGACCCACGTCACCTAGGTGTCACATCGGGTGCGTCCAAAATGATTTCTGAGCTTATGGTACGTTCGGCGCAAATCGTGCACCTATCTTGAATCAAGATTAGCACTATCTCTAAACGATTCGAAATGAGCTTCCATTTGAGCCTCGTCACCTAGGAGTACCATCCGGTGTGTCCAAAATGATTTCTGAGCCTATGGTATGTTTGGCGCAAATTGTGCAATTATCATGCAATGAAACTAACACTATCTGCAAAAGGATCAAAATGAGATGCTACATGACCCACATCACCTAGGATTTCCACCAGGTGCGTCCAAAACGGTTTCTGTAGCTATGGTACATTTGGTGCAAACGGTGGATCTATCTTGCACCGATACTAACACTATCTGCAAACGGACCGAAACGAGATTTTACATGGTCCACATCACCTAGGAGTTCCATCGGGTGTGTCCAAAGTAATTTCCGAGCTTACGGTACGGTAGGCGCAAACTGTGCACCTATCTTAAATCAAGATTAGCACTATCTCCAAACAAACTGAAATGAGTTTCCATTTGAGCCCCGTCACCTAGGAGTACCATCTAGTGTGTCCAAATCGATTTCTGAGCCTATGGTATGTTTTGCACAAACTGTGCACCTATCATGCATCGAAACTAACCCTATCTCCAAAAGGATCGAAATGAGATTCTACATGACCTACGTCACCTAGGAGTTCCAACGGGTGCGTCCAAAATGATTTCTAAGGCTACGGTACGTTTGGTTCAAACTGTGGATATATCTTGCACCGAGACTAACACTATCTCCAAATGGACCATAACGAGATTCTACATGACCCACGTCACCTTGGTGTTACATCGGGTGCGTCCAAAATGATTTCCGAGCTTATATTATGTTCGGCGCAAACCGTGCACCTGTCTTGAATCAAGATTAGCGCTATCTCCAAATGAACCGAAATGAGCTTCCATTTGAGCCTCGTCACCTAGGAGTACCATCCGGTGTGTCCAAAACGATTTCTGAGCCTATGGTATGTTTCGCGCAAACTGTGTACCTATCATGCACCAAAACTAACCCTATCTCCAAAAGGATCGAAACAAGATTCTACATGACCTACGTCACCTAGGAGTTCCAACGGGTGCGTCCAAAATGATTTCTAAGGCTATGGTACGTTTGGTTCAAACTGTGGATTTATCTTGCACCGAGACTAACACTATCTCCAAATAGACCGTAACGAGATTCTACATGACCCACGTCACCTAGGTGTTACATCGGGTGCGTCCAAAATGATTTCCAAGCTTACGGTACATTTAGGGCAAATCGTGCACCTATCTTGAATCAAGATTAGCACAATCTCTAAACAAACCGAAACGAGCTTCCATTTGAGCCTTGTCACCTGGGAGTACCATCCGGTGTGTCCAAAATGATTTCTGAGCCTATGGTATGTTTGGCGCAAATTGTGCAGCTATCATGCTACGAAACTAACACTATCTCCAAAAGGATTGAAATGAGATGCTACATGACCCACATCACCTAGGATTTCCATCAGGTGCATCCAAAATGGTTTTTGTAGCAATGGTACGTTTGGTGCAAACTGTGGATCTATCTTGCACCGATACTAACACTATCTGTAAACAGACCGAAACGAGATTCTACATGGTCCTCGTCACCTAGGAGTTCCATCGGGTGTGTCCAAAATAATTTCCGAGCTTACAGTACGTTAGGCGCAAACTGTGCACCTATCTTAAATCAAGATTAGCACTGTCTCCAAACAAACTGAAATGAGTTTCCATTTGAGCCCCGTCACCTAGGAGTACCATCTAATGTGTCCAATACGATTTCTGAGCCAATGGTATGTTTTGCACAAACTGTGCACCTATCATGCATCGAAAGTAACCCTATCTCCAAAAGGATCAAAATGAGATTCTACATGACCTACGTCACCTAGGAGTTCCAACGGGTGCGTCCAAAATGATTTCTAAGGCTATGGGATGTTTGGTTCAAACTGTGGATCTATCTTGCACCGAGACTAACACTATCTCCAAATGGACCGTAACGAGATTCTACATGACCCACGTCACCTAGGTGTTACATCGGGTGCGTCCAAAATGATTTCCGAGCTTATATTATGTTCGGCGCAAACCGTGCACCTGTCTTGAATCAAGATTAGCGCTATCTCCAAATGAACTGAAATGAGTTTCCATTTGAGCCCCGTCACCTAGGAGTACCATCTAATGTGTCCAATACGATTTCTGAGCCAATGGTATGTTTTGCACAAACTGTGCACCTATCATGCAGCGAAAGTAACCCTATCTCCAAAAGGATCAAAATGAGATTCTACATGACCTACGTCACCTAGGAGTTCCAACGGGTGCGTCCAAAATGATTTCTAAGGCTATGGGATGTTTGGTTCAAACTGTGGATCTATCTTGCACCGAGACTAACACTATCTCCAAATGGACCGTAACGAGATTCTACATGACCCACGTCACCTAGGTGTTACATCGGGTGCGTCCAAAATGATTTCCGAGCTTATATTATGTTCGGCGCAAACCGTGCACCTGTCTTGAATCAAGATTAGCGCTATCTCCAAATGAACCGAAATGAGCTTCCATTTGAGCCTCGTCACCTAGGAGTACCATCTGGTGTGTCCAAAACGATTTCTGAGCCTATGGTATGTTTCGCGCAAACTGTGTACCTATCATGCACCAAAACTAACCCTATCTCCAAAAGGATCGAAACAAGATTCTACATGACCTACGTCACCTAGGAGTTCCAACGGGTGCGTCCAAAATGATTTCTAAGGCTATGGTACGTTTGGTTCAAACTGTGGATTTATCTTGCACCGAGACTAACACTATCTCCAAATAGACCGTAACGAGATTCTACATGACCCACATCACCTAGGTGTTACATCGGGTGCGTCCAAAATGATTTCCAAGCTTACGGTACATTTATGGCAAATCGTGCACCTATCTTGAATCAAGATTAGCACAATCTCTAAACAAACCGAAACGAGCTTCCATTTGAGCCTTGTCACCTAAGAGTACCATCCGGTGTGTCCAAAATGATTTCTGAGCCTATGGTATGTTTGGCGCAAATTGTGCAGCTATCATGCTACGAAACTAACACTATCTCCAAAAGGATTGAAATGAGATGCTACATGACCCACATCACCTAGGATTTCCATCAGGTGCATCCAAAATGGTTTTTGTAGCTATGGTACATTTGGTGCAAACTGTGGATCTATCTTGCACCGATACTAACACTATCTGTAAACAGACCGAAACGAGATTCTACATGGTCCTCGTCACCTAGGAGTTCCATCGGGTGTGTCCAAAATAATTTCCGAGCTTACGGTACGTTAGGCGCAAACTGTGCACCTATCTTAAATCAAGATTAGCACTGTCTCCAAACAAACTGAAATGAGTTTCCATTTGAGCCCCGTCACCTAGGAGTACCATCTAATGTGTCCAATACGATTTCTGAGCCAATGGTATGTTTTGCACAAACTGTGCACCTATCATGCATCGAAAGTAACCCTATCTCCAAAAGGATCGAAACGAGATTCTACATGACCTACGTCACCTAGGAGTTCCAACGGGTGCGTCCAAAATGATTTCTAAGGCTATGGGACGTTTGGTTCAAACTGTGGATCTATCTTGCACCGAGACTAACACTATCTCCAAATGGACCGTAACGAGATTCTACATGACCCACGTCACCTAGGTGTTACATCGGGTGCGTCCAAAATGATTTCCGAGCTTATATTATGTTCGGCGCAAACCGTGCACCTGTCTTGAATCAAGATTAGCGCTATCTCCAAATGAACCGAAATGAGCTTCCATTTGAGCCTCGTCACCTAGGAGTACCATCCGGTGTGTCCAAAACGATTTCTGAGCCTATGGTATGTTTCGCGCAAACTGTGTACCTATCATGCACCAAAACTAACCCTATCTCCAAAAGGATCGAAACAAGATTCTACATGACCTACGTCACCTAGGAGTTCCGACGGGTGCGTCCAAAATGATTTCTAAGGCTATGGTACGTTTGGTTCAAACTGTGGATTTATCTTGCACCGAGACTAACACTATCTCCAAATAGACCGTAACGAGATTCTACATGACCCACGTCACCTAGGTGTTACATCGGGTGCGTCCAAAATGATTTCCAAGCTTACGGTACATTTATGGCAAATCGTGCACCTATCTTGAATCAAGATTAGCACAATCTCTAAACAAACCGAAACGAGCTTCCATTTGAGCCTTGTCACCTAGGAGTACCATCCGGTGTGTCCAAAATGATTTCTGAGCCTATGGTATGTTTGGCGCAAATTGTGCAGCTATCATGCTACGAAACTAACACTATCTCCAAAAGGATTGAAATGAGATGCTACATGACCCACATCACCTAGGATTTCCATCAGGTGCATCCAAAATGGTTTTTGTAGCTATGGTACGTTTGGTGCAAACTGTGGATCTATCTTGCACCGATACTAACACTATCTGTAAACAGACCGAAACGAGATTCTACATGGTCCTCGTCACCTAGGAGTTCCATCGGGTGTGTCCAAAATAATTTCCGAGCTTACGGTACGTTAGGCGCAAACTGTGCACCTATCTTAAATCAAGATTAGCACTGTCTCCAAACAAACTGAAATGAGTTTCCATTTGAGCCCCGTCACCTAGGAGTACCATCTAATGTGTCCAATACGATTTCTGAGCCAATGGTATGTTTTGCACAAACTGTGCACCTATCATGCATCGAAAGTAACCCTATCTCCAAAAGGATCGAAACGAGATTCTACATGACCTACGTCACCTAGGAGTTCCAACGGGTGCGTCCAAAATGATTTCTAAGGCTATGGGACGTTTGGTTCAAACTGTGGATCTATCTTGCACCGAGACTAACACTATCTCCAAATGGACCGTAACGAGATTCTACATGACCCACGTCACCTAGGTGTTACATCGGGTGCGTCCAAAATGATTTCCGAGCTTATATTATGTTCGGCGCAAACCGTGCACCTGTCTTGAATCAAGATTAGCGCTATCTCCAAATGAACCGAAATGAGCTTCCATTTGAGCCTCGTCACCTAGGAGTACCATCCGGTGTGTCCAAAACGATTTCTGAGCCTATGGTATGTTTCGCGCAAACTGTGTACCTATCATGCACCAAAACTAACCCTATCTCCAAAAGGATCGAAACAAGATTCTACATGACCTACGTCACCTAGGAGTTCCGACGGGTGCGTCCAAAATGATTTCTAAGGCTATGGTACGTTTGGTTCAAACTGTGGATTTATCTTGCACCGAGACTAACACTATCTCCAAATAGACCGTAACGAGATTCTACATGACCCACGTCACCTAGGTGTTACATCGGGTGCGTCCAAAATGATTTCCAAGCTTACGGTACATTTAGGGCAAATCGTGCACCTATCTTGAATCAAGATTAGCACAATCTCTAAACAAACCGAAACGAGCTTCCATTTGAGCCTTGTCACCTAGGAGTACCATCCGGTGTGTCCAAAATGATTTCTGAGCCTATGGTATGTTTGGCGCAAATTGTGCAGCTATCATGCTACGAAACTAACACTATCTCCAAAAGGATTGAAATGAGATGCTACATGACCCACATCACCTAGGATTTCCATCAGGTGCATCCAAAATGGTTTTTGTAGCTATGGTACGTTTGGTGCAAACTGTGGATCTATCTTGCACCGATACTAACACTATCTGTAAACAGACCGAAACGAGATTCTACATGGTCCTCGTCACCTAGGAGTTCCATCGGGTGTGTCCAAAATAATTTCCGAGCTTACGGTACGTTAGGCGCAAACTGTGCACCTATCTTAAATCAAGATTGGCACTGTCTCCAAACAAACTGAAATGAGTTTCCATTTGAGCCCCGTCACCTAGGAGTACCATCTAATGTGTCCAATACGATTTCTGAGCCAATGGTATGTTTTGCACAAACTGTGCACCTATCATGCATCGAAAGTAACCCTATCTCCAAAAGGATCAAAATGAGATTCTACATGACCTACGTCACCTAGGAGTTCCAACGGGTGCGTCCAAAATGATTTCTAAGGCTATGGGATGTTTGGTTCAAACTGTGGATCTATCTTGCACCGAGACTAACACTATCTCCAAATGGACCGTAACGAGATTCTACATGACCCACGTCACCTAGGTGTTACATCGGGTGCGTCCAAAATGATTTCCGAGCTTATATTATGTTCGGCGCAAACCGTGCACCTGTCTTGAATCAAGATTAGCGCTATCTCCAAATGAACCGAAATGAGCTTCCATTTGAGCCTCGTCACCTAGGAGTACCATCCGGTGTGTCCAAAACGATTTCTGAGCCTATGGTATGTTTCGCGCAAACTGTGTACCTATCATGCACCAAAACTAACCCTATCTCCAAAAGGATCGAAACAAGATTCTACATGACCTACGTCACCTAGGAGTTCCAACGGGTGCGTCCAAAATGATTTCTAAGGCTATGGTACGTTTGGTTCAAACTGTGGATTTATCTTGCACCGAGACTAACACTATCTCCAAATAGACCGTAACGAGATTCTACATGACCCACATCACCTAGGTGTTACATCGGGTGCGTCCAAAATGATTTCCAAGCTTACGGTACATTTAGGGCAAATCGTGCACCTATCTTGAATCAAGATTAGCACAATCTCTAAACAAACCGAAACGAGCTTCCATTTGAGCCTTGTCACCAGGGAGTACCATCCGGTGTGTCCAAAATGATTTCTGAGCCTATGGTATGTTTGGCGCAAATTGTGCAGCTATCATGCTACGAAACTAACACTATCTCCAAAAGGATTGAAATGAGATGCTACATGACCCACATCACCTAGGATTTCCATCAGGTGCATCCAAAATGGTTTTTGTAGCTATGGTACGTTTGGTGCAAACTGTGGATCTATCTTGCACCGATACTAACACTATCTGTAAACAGACCGAAACGAGATTCTACATGGTCCTCGTCACCTAGGAGTTCCATCGGGTGTGTCCAAAATAATTTCCGAGCTTACGGTACGTTAGGCGCAAACTGTGCACCTATCTTAAATCAAGATTAGCACTGTCTCCAAACAAACTGAAATGAGTTTCCATTTGAGCCCCGTCACCTAGGAGTACCATCTAATGTGTCCAATACGATTTCTGAGCCAATGGTATGTTTTGCACAAACTATGCACCTATCATGCATCGAAAGTAACCCTATCTCCAAAAGGATCGAAACGAGATTCTACATGACCTACGTCACCTAGGAGTTCCAACGGGTGCGTCCAAAATGATTTCTAAGGCTATGGGACGTTTGGTTCAAACTGTGGATCTATCTTGCACCGAGACTAACACTATCTCCAAATGGACCGTAACGAGATTCTACATGACCCACGTCACCTAGGTGTTACATCGGGTGCGTCCAAAATGATTTCCGAGCTTATATTATGTTCGGCGCAAACCGTGCACCTGTCTTGAATCAAGATTAGCGCTATCTCCAAATGAACCGAAATGAGCTTCCATTTGAGCCTCGTCACCTAGGAGTACCATCCGGTGTGTCCAAAACGATTTCTGAGCCTATGGTATGTTTCGCGCAAACTGTGTACCTATCATGCACCAAAACTAACCCTATCTCCAAAAGGATCGAAACAAGATTCTACATGACCTACGTCACCTAGGAGTTCCGACGGGTGCGTCCAAAATGATTTCTAAGGCTATGGTACGTTTGGTTCAAACTGTGGATTTATCTTGCACCGAGACTAACACTATCTCCAAATAGACCGTAACGAGATTCTACATGACCCACGTCACCTAGGTGTTACATCGGGTGCGTCCAAAATGATTTCCAAGCTTACGGTACATTTAGGGCAAATCGTGCACCTATCTTGAATCAAGATTAGCACAATCTCTAAACAAACCGAAACGAGCTTCCATTTGAGCCTTGTCACCTAGGAGTACCATCCGGTGTGTCCAAAATGATTTCTGAGCCTATGGTATGTTTGGCGCAAATTGTGCAGCTATCATGCTACGAAACTAACACTATCTCCAAAAGGATTGAAATGAGATGCTACATGACCCACATCACCTAGGATTTCCATCAGGTGCATCCAAAATGGTTTTTGTAGCTATGGTACGTTTGGTGCAAACTGTGGATCTATCTTGCACCGATACTAACACTATCTGTAAACAGACCGAAACGAGATTCTACATGGTCCTCGTCACCTAGGAGTTCCATCGGGTGTGTCCAAAATAATTTCCGAGCTTACGGTACGTTAGGCGCAAACTGTGCACCTATCTTAAATCAAGATTAGCACTGTCTCCAAACAAACTGAAATGAGTTTCCATTTGAGCCCCGTCACCTAGGAGTACCATCTAATGTGTCCAATACGATTTCTGAGCCAATGGTATGTTTTGCACAAACTGTGCACCTATCATGCATCGAAAGTAACCCTATCTCCAAAAGGATCGAAACGAGATTCTACATGACCTACGTCACCTAGGAGTTCCAACGGGTGCGTCCAAAATGATTTCTAAGGCTATGGGACGTTTGGTTCAAACTGTGGATCTATCTTGCACCGAGACTAACACTATCTCCAAATGGACCGTAACGAGATTCTACATGACCCACGTCACCTAGGTGTTACATCGGGTGCGTCCAAAATGATTTCCGAGCTTATATTATGTTCGGCGCAAACCGTGCACCTGTCTTGAATCAAGATTAGCGCTATCTCCAAATGAACCGAAATGAGCTTCCATTTGAGCCTCGTCACCTAGGAGTACCATCCGGTGTGTCCAAAACGATTTCTGAGCCTATGGTATGTTTCGCGCAAACTGTGTACCTATCATGCACCAAAACTAACCCTATCTCCAAAAGGATCGAAACAAGATTCTACATGACCTACGTCACCTAGGAGTTCCGACGGGTGCGTCCAAAATGATTTCTAAGGCTATGGTACGTTTGGTTCAAACTGTGGATTTATCTTGCACCGAGACTAACACTATCTCCAAATAGACCGTAACGAGATTCTACATGACCCACGTCACCTAGGTGTTACATCGGGTGCGTCCAAAATGATTTCCAAGCTTACGGTACATTTAGGGCAAATCGTGCACCTATCTTGAATCAAGATTAGCACAATCTCTAAACAAACCGAAACGAGCTTCCATTTGAGCCTTGTCACCTAGGAGTACCATCCGGTGTGTCCAAAATGATTTCTGAGCCTATGGTATGTTTGGCGCAAATTGTGCAGCTATCATGCTACGAAACTAACACTATCTCCAAAAGGATTGAAATGAGATGCTACATGACCCACATCACCTAGGATTTCCATCAGGTGCATCCAAAATGGTTTTTGTAGCTATGGTACGTTTGGTGCAAACTGTGGATCTATCTTGCACCGATACTAACACTATCTGTAAACAGACCGAAACGAGATTCTACATGGTCCTCGTCACCTAGGAGTTCCATCGGGTGTGTCCAAAATAATTTCCGAGCTTACGGTACGTTAGGCGCAAACTGTGCACCTATCTTAAATCAAGATTAGCACTGTCTCCAAACAAACTGAAATGAGTTTCCATTTGAGCCCCGTCACCTAGGAGTACCATCTAATGTGTCCAATACGATTTCTGAGCCAATGGTATGTTTTGCACAAACTGTGCACCTATCATGCATCGAAAGTAACCCTATCTCCAAAAGGATCAAAATGAGATTCTACATGACCTACGTCACCTAGGAGTTCCAACGGGTGCGTCCAAAATGATTTCTAAGGCTATGGGATGTTTGGTTCAAACTGTGGATCTATCTTGCACCGAGACTAACACTATCTCCAAATGGACCGTAACGAGATTCTACATGACCCACGTCACCTAGGTGTTACATCGGGTGCGTCCAAAATGATTTCCGAGCTTATATTATGTTCGGCGCAAACCGTGCACCTGTCTTGAATCAAGATTAGCGCTATCTCCAAATGAACCGAAATGAGCTTCCATTTGAGCCTCGTCACCTAGGAGTACCATCCGGTGTGTCCAAAACGATTTCTGAGCCTATGGTATGTTTCGCGCAAACTGTGTACCTATCATGCACCAAAACTAACCCTATCTCCAAAAGGATCGAAACAAGATTCTACATGACCTACGTCACCTAGGAGTTCCAACGGGTGCGTCCAAAATGATTTCTAAGGCTATGGTACGTTTGGTTCAAACTGTGGATTTATCTTGCACCGAGACTAACACTATCTCCAAATAGACCGTAACGAGATTCTACATGACCCACATCACCTAGGTGTTACATCGGGTGCGTCCAAAATGATTTCCAAGCTTACGGTACATTTAGGGCAAATCGTGCACCTATCTTGAATCAAGATTAGCACAATCTCTAAACAAACCGAAACGAGCTTCCATTTGAGCCTTGTCACCTAGGAGTACCATCCGGTGTGTCCAAAATGATTTCTGAGCCTATGGTATGTTTGGCGCAAATTGTGCAGCTATCATGCTACGAAACTAACACTATCTCCAAAAGGATTGAAATGAGATGCTACATGACCCACATCACCTAGGATTTCCATCAGGTGCATCCAAAATGGTTTTTGTAGCTATGGTACATTTGGTGCAAACTGTGGATCTATCTTGCACCGATACTAACACTATCTGTAAACAGACCGAAACGAGATTCTACATGGTCCTCGTCACCTAGGAGTTCCATCGGGTGTGTCCAAAATAATTTCCGAGCTTACGGTACGTTAGGCGCAAACTGTGCACCTATCTTAAATCAAGATTAGCACTGTCTCCAAACAAACTGAAATGAGTTTCCATTTGAGCCCCGTCACCTAGGAGTACCATCTAATGTGTCCAATACGATTTCTGAGCCAATGGTATGTTTTGCACAAACTGTGCACCTATCATGCATCGAAAGTAACCCTATCTCCAAAAGGATCGAAACGAGATTCTACATGACCTACGTCACCTAGGAGTTCCAACGGGTGCGTCCAAAATGATTTCTAAGGCTATGGGACGTTTGGTTCAAACTGTGGATCTATCTTGCACCGAGACTAACACTATCTCCAAATGGACCGTAACGAGATTCTACATGACCCACGTCACCTAGGTGTTACATCGGGTGCGTCCAAAATGATTTCCGAGCTTATATTATGTTCGGCGCAAACCGTGCACCTGTCTTGAATCAAGATTAGCGCTATCTCCAAATGAACCGAAATGAGCTTCCATTTGAGCCTCGTCACCTAGGAGTACCATCCGGTGTGTCCAAAACGATTTCTGAGCCTATGGTATGTTTCGCGCAAACTGTGTACCTATCATGCACCAAAACTAACCCTATCTCCAAAAGGATCGAAACAAGATTCTACATGACCTACGTCACCTAGGAGTTCCGACGGGTGCGTCCAAAATGATTTCTAAGGCTATGGTACGTTTGGTTCAAACTGTGGATTTATCTTGCACCGAGACTAACACTATCTCCAAATAGACCGTAACGAGATTCTACATGACCCACGTCACCTAGGTGTTACATCGGGTGCGTCCAAAATGATTTCCAAGCTTACGGTACATTTAGGGCAAATCGTGCACCTATCTTGAATCAAGATTAGCACAATCTCTAAACAAACCGAAACGAGCTTCCATTTGAGCCTTGTCACCTAGGAGTACCATCCGGTGTGTCCAAAATGATTTCTGAGCCTATGGTATGTTTGGCGCAAATTGTGCAGCTATCATGCTACGAAACTAACACTATCTCCAAAAGGATTGAAATGAGATGCTACATGACCCACATCACCTAGGATTTCCATCAGGTGCATCCAAAATGGTTTTTGTAGCTATGGTACGTTTGGTGCAAACTGTGGATCTATCTTGCACCGATACTAACACTATCTGTAAACAGACCGAAACGAGATTCTACATGGTCCTCGTCACCTAGGAGTTCCATCGGGTGTGTCCAAAATAATTTCCGAGCTTACGGTACGTTAGGCGCAAACTGTGCACCTATCTTAAATCAAGATTAGCACTGTCTCCAAACAAACTGAAATGAGTTTCCATTTGAGCCCCGTCACCTAGGAGTACCATCTAATGTGTCCAATACGATTTCTGAGCCAATGGTATGTTTTGCACAAACTGTGCACCTATCATGCATCGAAAGTAACCCTATCTCCAAAAGGATCAAAATGAGATTCTACATGACCTACGTCACCTAGGAGTTCCAACGGGTGCGTCCAAAATGATTTCTAAGGCTATGGGATGTTTGGTTCAAACTGTGGATCTATCTTGCACCGAGACTAACACTATCTCCAAATGGACCGTAACGAGATTCTACATGACCCACGTCACCTAGGTGTTACATCGGGTGCGTCCAAAATGATTTCCGAGCTTATATTATGTTCGGCGCAAACCGTGCACCTGTCTTGAATCAAGATTAGCGCTATCTCCAAATGAACCGAAATGAGCTTCCATTTGAGCCTCGTCACCTAGGAGTACCATCCGGTGTGTCCAAAACGATTTCTGAGCCTATGGTATGTTTCGCGCAAACTGTGTACCTATCATGCACCAAAACTAACCCTATCTCCAAAAGGATCGAAACAAGATTCTACATGACCTACGTCACCTAGGAGTTCCAACGGGTGCGTCCAAAATGATTTCTAAGGCTATGGTACGTTTGGTTCAAACTGTGGATTTATCTTGCACCGAGACTAACACTATCTCCAAATAGACCGTAACGAGATTCTACATGACCCACATCACCTAGGTGTTACATCGGGTGCGTCCAAAATGATTTCCAAGCTTACGGTACATTTAGGGCAAATCGTGCACCTATCTTGAATCAAGATTAGCACAATCTCTAAACAAACCGAAACGAGCTTCCATTTGAGCCTTGTCACCTAGGAGTACCATCCGGTGTGTCCAAAATGATTTCTGAGCCTATGGTATGTTTGGCGCAAATTGTGCAGCTATCATGCTACGAAACTAACACTATCTCCAAAAGGATTGAAATGAGATGCTACATGACCCACATCACCTAGGATTTCCATCAGGTGCATCCAAAATGGTTTTTGTAGCTATGGTACATTTGGTGCAAACTGTGGATCTATCTTGCACCGATACTAACACTATCTGTAAACAGACCGAAACGAGATTCTACATGGTCCTCGTCACCTAGGAGTTCCATCGGGTGTGTCCAAAATAATTTCCGAGCTTACGGTACGTTAGGCGCAAACTGTGCACCTATCTTAAATCAAGATTAGCACTGTCTCCAAACAAACTGAAATGAGTTTCCATTTGAGCCCCGTCACCTAGGAGTACCATCTAATGTGTCCAATACGATTTCTGAGCCAATGGTATGTTTTGCACAAACTGTGCACCTATCATGCATCGAAAGTAACCCTATCTCCAAAAGGATCGAAACGAGATTCTACATGACCTACGTCACCTAGGAGTTCCAACGGGTGCGTCCAAAATGATTTCTAAGGCTATGGGACGTTTGGTTCAAACTGTGGATCTATCTTGCACCGAGACTAACACTATCTCCAAATGGACCGTAACGAGATTCTACATGACCCACGTCACCTAGGTGTTACATCGGGTGCGTCCAAAATGATTTCCGAGCTTATATTATGTTCGGCGCAAACCGTGCACCTGTCTTGAATCAAGATTAGCGCTATCTCCAAATGAACCGAAATGAGCTTCCATTTGAGCCTCGTCACCTAGGAGTACCATCCGGTGTGTCCAAAACGATTTCTGAGCCTATGGTATGTTTCGCGCAAACTGTGTACCTATCATGCACCAAAACTAACCCTATCTCCAAAAGGATCGAAACAAGATTCTACATGACCTACGTCACCTAGGAGTTCCGACGGGTGCGTCCAAAATGATTTCTAAGGCTATGGTACGTTTGGTTCAAACTGTGGATTTATCTTGCACCGAGACTAACACTATCTCCAAATAGACCGTAACGAGATTCTACATGACCCACGTCACCTAGGTGTTACATCGGGTGCGTCCAAAATGATTTCCAAGCTTACGGTACATTTAGGGCAAATCGTGCACCTATCTTGAATCAAGATTAGCACAATCTCTAAACAAACCGAAACGAGCTTCCATTTGAGCCTTGTCACCTAGGAGTACCATCCGGTGTGTCCAAAATGATTTCTGAGCCTATGGTATGTTTGGCGCAAATTGTGCAGCTATCATGCTACGAAACTAACACTATCTCCAAAAGGATTGAAATGAGATGCTACATGACCCACATCACCTAGGATTTCCATCAGGTGCATCCAAAATGGTTTTTGTAGCTATGGTACGTTTGGTGCAAACTGTGGATCTATCTTGCACCGATACTAACACTATCTGTAAACAGACCGAAACGAGATTCTACATGGTCCTCGTCACCTAGGAGTTCCATCGGGTGTGTCCAAAATAATTTCCGAGCTTACGGTACGTTAGGCGCAAACTGTGCACCTATCTTAAATCAAGATTAGCACTGTCTCCAAACAAACTGAAATGAGTTTCCATTTGAGCCCTGTCACCTAGGAGTACCATCTAATGTGTCCAATACGATTTCTGAGCCTATGGTATGTTTTGCACAAACTGTGTACCTATCATGCATCGAAAGTAACCCTATCTCCAAAAGGATCGAAACGAGATTCTACATGACCTACGTCACCTAGGAGTTCCAACGGGTGCGTCCAAAATGATTTCTAAGGCTATGGTACGTTTGGTTCAAACTGTGGATTTATCTTGCACCGAGACTAACACTATCTCCAAATAGACCGTAACGAGATTCTACATGACCCACATCACCTAGGTGTTACATCGGGTGCGATCAAAATGATTTCCAAGCTTACGGTACATTTAGGGCAAATCGTGCACCTATCTTGAATCAAGATTAGCACAATCTCTAAACAAACCGAAACGAGCTTCCATTTGAGCCTCGTCACATAGGAGTACCATCCGGTGTGTCCAAAATGATTTCTGAGCCTATGGTATGTTTGGCGCAAATTGTGCACCTATCATGCAACGAAACGAACACTAAATGAGATTCTACATCACCCACATCACCTAGGATTTCCATCAGGTGCATCCAAAACAGTTTCTGTAGCTATAGTACATTTGCTGCAAACTGTGGATCTATCTTGCACTGAAACTACACTATCTGCAAACAGACCGAAACGAGATCCTACATGACCCACGTCATCTAGGAGTTCCATCGGGTGCGTCCAAAACGATTTCTGAGCCTATGGTATGTTCGCGCAAATTGTGCACCTATCATGCATCGAACTTAACCCTATCCCCAAAAGGATCGAAACGAGATTCTACATGACCTACATCACCTAGGAGTTCCATCGGGTGTGTCCAAAATGATTTCTGAGGCTATGGTACATTTGGTTCAAAATGTGGATGTGTCTTGCACCGAGACTAACACTATCTCCAAATGGAGCGTAACGAGATTCTACATGACCCACGTCACCTAGGTGTTACATCGGGTGCGTCCAAAATGATTTCTGAGCTTATGGTACGTTCGGTGCAAATCATGCACCTATCTTGATTCAAGATTAGCACAATGTCCAAACGAACCAAAACGAGGTTCCATTTGAGCCTCGTCACCTAGGAGTACCATCCGGTGTGTCCAAAATGATTTCTGAGCCTATGTATGTTTGGCGCAAATTGTGCAACTATCATGGAACGAAACTAACACTATCTCCAAAAGGATTGAAATGATATGCTACATGACCCACATCACCTAGGATTTCCATCAGGTGCGTCCAAAACGGTTTCTGTAGCTATGTTACGTTTGGTGCAAACTCTGCATCTATCTTGCACCGATACTAACACTATCTGCAAACAGACCGAAACGAGATTCTACATGGTCCACGTCACCTAGGAGTTCCATCGGGTGTGTCCAAAATAATTTCCGAGTTTACGGTACGTTATGCGCAAACTGTGCACCTATCTTAAATCAAGATTAGCACTATCTCCAAACGAACCGAAATGAGTTTCCATTTGAGCCCCGTCACCTAGGACTACCATCCAGTGTGTCCAAAACAATTTCTGAGCCTATGGTATGTTTCACGCAAACTGTGCACCTATCATGCATCGAAACTAACCCTATCTCCAAAAGGATCGAAACGAGATTCTACATGACCTACATCACCTAGGAGTTCCAACGGGTGCGTCCAAAATGATTTCTAAGGCTATGGGACGTTTGGTTCAAACTGTGGATCTATCTTGCACCAAGACTAACACTATCTCCAAATGGACCGTAACGAGATTCTACATGACCCACGTCACCTAGGTGTCACATCGGGTGCGTCCAAAATGATTTCCGAGCTTATGGTACGTTCGGCGCAAATCGTGCACCTATCTTGAATCAAGATTAGCACTATCTCTAAACGATTCGAAATGAGCTTCCATTTGAGCCTCGTCACCTAGGAGTACCATCCGGTGTGTCCAAAATGATTTCTGAGCCTATGGTATGTTTGGCGCAAATTGTGCAATTATCATGCAATGAAACTAACACTATCTGCAAAAGGATCAAAATGAGATGCTACATGACCCACATCACCTAGGATTTCCACCAGGTGCGTCCAAAACGGTTTCTGTAGCTATGGTACATTTGGTGCAAACTGTGGATCTATCTTGCACCGATACTAACACTATCTGCAAACGGACCGAAACGAGATTTTACATGGTCCACATCACCTAGGAGTTCCATCGGGTGTGTCCAAAGTAATTTCCGAGCTTACGGTACGGTAGGCGCAAACTGTCCACCTATCTTAAATCAAGATTAGCACTATCTCCAAACAAACTGAAATGAGTTTCCATTTGAGCCCCGTCACCTAGGAGTACCATCTAGTGTGTCCAAAACGATTTCTGAGCCTATGGTATGTTTTGCACAAACTGTGCACCTATCATGCATCGAAACTAACCCTATCTCCAAAAGGATCGAAATGAGATTCTACATGACCTACGTCACCTAGGAGTTCCAACGGGTGCGTCCAAAATGATTTCTGAGGCTACGGTACGTTTGGTTCAAACTGTGGATATATCTTGCACCGAGACTAACACTATCTCCAAATGGACCATAACGAGATTCTACATGACCCACGTCACCTAGGTGTTACATCGGGTGCGTCCAAAATGATTTCCGAGCTTATATTATGTTCGGCGCAAACCGTGCACCTGTCTTGAATCAAGATTAGCGCTATCTCCAAATGAACCGAAATGAGCTTCCATTTGAGCCTTGTCACCTAGGAGTACCATCCGGTGTGTCCAAAACGATTTCTGAGCCTATGGTATGTTTCGCGCAAACTGTGTACCTATCATGCACCAAAACTAACCCTATCTCCAAAAGGATCGAAACAAGATTCTACATGACCTACGTCACCTAGGAGTTCCGACGGGTGCGTCCAAAATGATTTCTAAGGCTATGGTACGTTTGGTTCAAACTGTGGATTTATCTTGCACCGAGACTAACACTATCTCCAAATAGACCGTAACGAGATTCTACATGACCCACGTCACCTAGGTGTTACATCGGGTGCGTCCAAAATGATTTCCAAGCTTACGGTACATTTAGGGCAAATCGTGCACCTATCTTGAATCAAGATTAGCACAATCTCTAAACAAACCGAAACGAGCTTCCATTTGAGCCTTGTCACCTAGGAGTACCATCCGGTGTGTCCAAAATGATTTCTGAGCCTATGGTATGTTTGGCGCAAATTGTGCAGCTATCATGCTACGAAACTAACACTATCTCCAAAAGGATTGAAATGAGATGCTACATGACCCACATCACCTAGGATTTCCATCAGGTGCATCCAAAATGGTTTTTGTAGCTATGGTACGTTTGGTGCAAACTGTGGATCTATCTTGCACCGATACTAACACTATCTGTAAACAGACCGAAACGAGATTCTACATGGTCCTCGTCACCTAGGAGTTCCATCGGGTGTGTCCAAAATAATTTCTGAGCTTACGGTACGTTAGGCGCAAATTGTGCACCTATCTTAAATCAAGATTAGCACTGTCTCCAAACAAACTAAAATGAGTTTCCATTTGAGCCCCGTCACCTAGGAGTACCATCTAATGTGTCCAATACGATTTCTGAGCCTATGGTATGTTTTGCACAAACTGTGTACCTATCATGCATCGAAAGTAACCCTATCTCCAAAAGGATCGAAACGAGACTCTACATGACCTACGTCACCTAGGAGTTCCAACGGGTGCGTCCAAAATGATTTCTAAGGCTATGGGACGTTTGGTTCAAACTGTGGATCTATCTTGCACCGAGACTAACACTATCTCCAAATGGACCGTAACGAGATTCTACATGACCCACGTCACCTAGGTGTCACATCGGGTGCGTCCAAAATGATTTCTGAGCTTATGGTACGTTCGGCGCAAATCGTGCACCTATCTTGAATCAAGATTAGCACAATCTCCAAACAAACCGAAACGAGCTTCCATTTGAGCCTCGTCACATAGGAGTACCATCCGGTGTGTCCAAAATGATTTCTGAGCCTATGGTATGTTTGGCGCAAATTGTGCACCTATCATGCAACGAAATGAACACTAAATGAGATTCTACATCACCCACATCACCTAGGATTTCCATCAGGTGCGTCCAAAACAGTTTCTGTAGCTATAGTACATTTGCTGCAAACTGTGGATCTATCTTGCACTGAAACTACACTATCTGCAAACAGACCGAAACGAGATTCTACATGACCCACGTCATCTAGGAGTTCCATCGGGTGCGTCCAAAACGATTTCTGAGCCTATGGTATGTTCGCGCAAATTGTGCACCTATCATGCATCGATCTTAACCCTATCCCCAAAAGGATCGAAATGAGATTCTACATGACCTACATCACCTAGGAGTTCCATCGGGTGTGTCCAAAATGATTTCTGAGGCTATGGTACATTTGGTTCAAAATGTGGATGTGTCTGGCACCGAGACTAACACTATCTCCAAATGGAGCGTAACGAGATTCTACATGACCCACGTCACCTAGGTGTTACATCGGGTGCGTCCAAAATGATTTCTGAGCTTATGGTACGTTCGGTGCAAATCATGCACCTATCTTGATTCAAGATTAGCACAATGTCCAAACGAACCGAAACGAGGTTCCATTTGAGCCTCGTCACCTAGGAGTACCATCCGGTGTGTCCAAAATGATTTCTGAGCCTATGTATGTTTGCCGCAAATTGTGCAACTATCATGGAACGAAACTAACACTATCTCCAAAAGGATTGAAATGATATGCTACATGACCCACATCACCTAGGATTTCCATCAGGTGCGTCCAAAACGGTTTCTGTAGCTATGTTACGTTTGGTGCAAACTCTGCATCTATCTTGCACCGATACTAACACTATCTGCAAACAGACCGAAACGAGATTCTACATGGTCCACGTCACCTAGGAGTTCCATCGGGTGTGTCCAAAATAATTTCCGAGTTTACGGTACGTTATGCGCAAACTGTGCACCTATCTTAAATCAAGATTAGCACTATCTCCAAACGAACCGAAATGAGTTTCCATTTGAGCCCCGTCACCTAGGACTACCATCCGGTGTGTCCAAAACAATTTCTGAGCCTATGGTATGTTTCACGCAAACTGTGCACCTATCATGCATCGAAACTAACCCTATCTCCAAAAGGATCGAAACGAGATTCTACATGACCTACGTCACCTAGGAGTTCCAACGGGTGCGTCCAAAATGATTTCTAAGGCTATGGGACGTTTGGTTCAAACTGTGGATCTATCTTGCACCAAGACTAACACTATCTCCAAATGGACCGTAACGAGATTCTACATGACCCACGTCACCTAGGTGTCACATCGGGTGCGTCCAAAATGATTTCCGAGCTTATGGTACGTTCGGCGCAAATCGTGCACCTATCTTGAATCAAGATTAGCACTATCTCTAAACGATTCGAAATGAGCTTCCATTTGAGCCTTGTCACCTAGGAGTACCATCCGGTGTGTCCAAAATGATTTCTGAGCCTATGGTATGTTTGGCGCAAATTGTGCAATTATCATGCAATGAAACTAACACTATCTGCAAAAGGATCAAAATGAGATGCTACATGACCCACATCACCTAGGATTTCCACCAGGTGCGTCCAAAACGGTTTCTGTAGCTATGGTACATTTGGTGCAAACTGTGGATCTATCTTGCACCGATACTAACTGATGAGGACATCATTGGTTCAAATATGACCATGTCAACCACTTCTATACCAAAGGTGCAACCATTCTATATGAGGCTTATCATTGATGCATTTGATGAATTGGTGCTCCACCATAAAATGTGTATATTTTCATTTTCAGAATTACTTACATGGATCAAGGAAAGGTTTGATTGCATATGGAAAGCATCGGATAAGATATAGCCATGAGTCCAGATCCGTTGGAAAATAGACTTGATAAGCTTTCCAAAAAGTGCTAGAACGTCCCAATCCGAGTCCGTATGCGACCGTGGTGAATATCACAGGTCGTTCTCCAACCCTAGGACACGTCCCTAATGAACCCAACTTGATACATGGGCCATCAGCCCAAAATAGGGTGACACAGCACCAAAGGCAGAAAAGGCCCCGGCGTTGAAACGACGATTGCGGAAGCATCGGATAAGATATAGCCATGAGTTCAGATCCGTTGGAAAATAGACTTGATAAGCTTTCCAAAAAGTGCTAGAACGTCCCAATCCGAGTCCGTATGCGACCGTGGTGAATATCACAAGTTGGAGCTGTCCTGGAGTCCGAATCCAGCCCCAAAACGTGTTGGATTTGATCTCTTTCTTTCTTTGGACCAAAAGTGACGTGGTGTCCAGGTGCAGGACGTTGGGAATACTTGGATTTGGTCCCCAATCAACTTCATTAACCTTCCATGCTTTCCATATGCAATCAAACCTTTCCTTGATCCATGTAAGTAATTCTGAAAATGAAAATATACACATTTTATGGTGGAGCACCAATTCATCAAATGCATCAATGATAAGCCTCATATAGAATGGTTGCACCTTTGGTATAGAAGTGGTTGACATGGTCATATTTGAACCAATGATGTCCTCATCACTAACACTATCTGCAAACGGACCGAAACGAGATTTTACATGGTCCACATCACCTAGGAGTTCCATCGGGTGTGTCCAAAGTAATTTCCGAGCTTACGGTACGGTAGGCGCAAACTGTGCACCTATCTTAAATCAAGATTAGCACTATCTCCAAACAAACTGAAATGAGTTTCCATTTGAGCCCCGTCACCTAGGAGTACCATCTAGTGTGTCCAAAACGATTTCTGAGCCTATGGTATGTTTTGCACAAACTGTGCACCTATCATGCATCGAAACTAACCCTATCTCCAAAAGGATCGAAATGAGATTCTACATGACCTACGTCACCTAGGAGTTCCAACGGGTGCGTCCAAAATGATTTCTAAGGCTACGGTACGTTTGGTTCAAACTGTGGATATATCTTGCACCGAGACTAACACTATCTCCAAATGGACCATAACGAGATTCTACATGACCCACGTCACCTAGGTGTTACATCGGGTGCGTCCAAAATGATTTCCGAGCTTATATTATGTTCGGCGCAAACGTGCACCTGTCTTGAATCAAGATTAGCGCTATCTCCAAATGAACCGAAATGAGCTTCCATTTGAGCCTCGTCACCTAGGAGTACCATCCGGTGTGTCCAAAACGATTTCTGAGCCTATGGTATGTTTCGCGCAAACTGTGTACCTATCATGCACCAAAACTAACCCTATCTCCAAAAGGATCGAAACAAGATTCTACATGACCTACGTCACCTAGGAGTTCCAACGGGTGCGTCCAAAATGATTTCTAAGGCTATGGTACGTTTGGTTCAAACTGTGGATTTATCTTGCACCGAGACTAACACTATCTCCAAATAGACCGTAACGAGATTCTACATGACCCACGTCACCTAGGTGTTACATCGGGTGCGTCCAAAATGATTTCCAAGCTTACGGTACATTTAGGGAAAATCGTGCACCTATCTTGAATCAAGATTAGCACAATCTCTAAACAAACCGAAACGAGCTTCCATTTGAGCCTTGTCACCTGGGAGTACCATCCGGTGTGTCCAAAATGATTTCTGAGCCTATGGTATGTTTGGCGCAAATTGTGCAGCTATCATGCTACGAAACTAACACTATCTCCAAAAGGATTGAAATGAGATGCTACATGACCCACATCACCTAGGATTTCCATCAGGTGCATCCAAAATGGTTTTTGTAGCTATGGTACGTTTGGTGCAAACTGTGGATCTATCTTGCACCGATACTAACACTATCTGTAAACAGACCGAAACGAGATTCTACATGGTCCTCGTCACCTAGGAGTTCCATCGGGTGTGTCCAAAATAATTTCCGAGCTTACAGTACGTTAGGCGCAAACTGTGCACCTATCTTAAATCAAGATTAGCACTGTCTCCAAACAAACTGAAATGAGTTTCCATTTGAGCCCCGTCACCTAGGAGTACCATCTAATGTGTCCAATACGATTTCTGAGCCAATGGTATGTTTTGCACAAACTGTGCACCTATCATGCATCGAAAGTAACCCTATCTCCAAAATGATCAAAACAAGATTCTACATGACCTACGTCACCTAGGAGTTCCAACGGGTGCGTCCAAAATGATTTCTAAGGCTATGGGATGTTTGGTTCAAACTGTGGATCTATCTTGCACCGAGACTAACACTATCTCCAAATGGACCGTAACGAGATTCTACATGACCCACGTCACCAAGGTGTTACATCGGGTGCGTCCAAAATGATTTCCGAGCTTATATTATGTTCGGCGCAAACCGTGCACCTGTCTTGAATCAAGATTAGCGCTATCTCCAAATGAACCGAAATGAGCTTCCATTTGAGCCTCGTCACCTAGGAGTACCATCCGGTGTGTCCAAAACGATTTCTGAGCCTATGGTATGTTTCGCGCAAACTGTGTACCTATCATGCACCAAAACTAACCCTATCTCCAAAAGGATCGAAACAAGATTCTACATGACCTACGTCACCTAGGAGTTCCAACGGGTGCGTCCAAAATGATTTCTAAGGCTATGGTACGTTTGGTTCAAACTGTGGATTTATCTTGCACCGAGACTAACACTATCTCCAAATAGACTATAACGAGATTCTACATGACCCACGTCACCTAGGTGTTACATCGGGTGCGTCCAAAATGATTTCCAAGCTTACGGTACATTTAGGGCAAATCGTGCACCTATCTTGAATCAAGATTAGCACAATCTCTAAACAAACCGAAACGAGCTTCCATTTGAGCCTTGTCACCTAGGAGTACCATCCGGTGTGTCCAAAATGATTTCTGAGCCTATGGTATGTTTGGCGCAAATTGTGCAGCTATCATGCTACGAAACTAACACTATCTCCAAAAGGATTGAAATGAGATGCTACATGACTCACATCACCTAGGATTTCCATCAGGTGCATCCAAAATGGTTTTTGTAGCTATGGTACGTTTGGTGCAAACTGTGGATCTATCTTGCACCGATACTAACACTATCTGTAAACAGACCGAAACGAGATTCTACATGGTCCTCGTCACCTAGGAGTTCCATCGGGTGTGTCCAAAATAATTTCTGAGCTTACGGTACGTTAGGCGCAAACTGTGCACCTATCTTAAATCAAGATTAGCACTGTCTCCAAACAAACTGAAATGAGTTTCCATTTGAGCCCCGTCACCTAGGAGTACCATCTAATGTGTCCAATATGATTTCTGAGCCAATGGTATGTTTTGCACAAACTGTGCACCTATCATGCATCGAAAGTAACCCTATCTCCAAAAGGATCGAAACAAGATTCTACATGACCTACGTCACCTAGGAGTTCCAATGGGTGCGTCCAAAATGATTTCTAAGGCTATGGGACGTTTGGTTCAAACTGTGGATCTATCTTGCACCGAGACTAACACTATCTCCAAATGGACCATAACGAGATTCTACATGACCCACGTCACCTAGGTGTTACATCAGGTGCATCCAAAATGATTTCCGAGCTTATATTATGTTCGGCGCAAACCGTGCACCTGTCTTGAATCAAGATTAGCGCTATCTCCAAATGAACCGAAATGAGCTTCCATTTGAGCCTCGTCACCTAGGAGTACCATCCGGTGTGTCCAAAACGATTTCAAAGCCTATGGTATGTTTCGCGCAAACTGTGTACCTATCATGCACCAAAACTAACCCTATCTCCAAAAGGATCGAAACAAGATTCTACATGACCTACGTCACCTAGGAGTTCCGACGGGTGCGTCCAAAATGATTTCTAAGGCTATGGTACGTTTGGTTCAAACTGTGGATTTATCTTGCACCGAGACTAACACTATCTCCAAATAGACCGTAACGAGATTCTACATGACCCACGTCACCTAGGTGTTACATCGGGTGCGTCCAAAATGATTTCCAAGCTTACGGTACATTTAGGGCAAATCGTGCACCTATCTTGAATCAAGATTAGCACAATCTCTAAACAAACCGAAACGAGCTTCCATTTGAGCCTTGTCACCTAGGAGTACCATCCGGTGTGTCCAAAATGATTTCTGAGCCTATGGTATGTTTGGCGCAAATTGTGCAGCTATCATGCTACGAAACTAACACTATCTCCAAAAGGATTGAAATGAGATGCTACATGACTCACATCACCTAGGATTTCCATCAGGTGCATCCAAAATGGTTTTTGTAGCTATGGTACGTTTGGTGCAAACTGTGGATCTATCTTGCACCGATACTAACACTATCTGTAAACAGACCGAAACGAGATTCTACATGGTCCTCGTCACCTAGGAGTTCCATCGGGTGTGTCCAAAATAATTTCTGAGCTTACGGTACGTTAGGCGCAAACTGTGCACCTATCTTAAATCAAGATTAGCACTGTCTCCAAACAAACTGAAATGAGTTTCCATTTGAGCCCCGTCACCTAGGAGTACCATCTAATGTGTCCAATATGATTTCTGAGCCAATGGTATGTTTTGCACAAACTGTGCACCTATCATGCATCGAAAGTAACCCTATCTCCAAAAGGATCGAAACAAGATTCTACATGACCTACGTCACCTAGGAGTTCCAATGGGTGCGTCCAAAATGATTTCTAAGGCTATGGGACGTTTGGTTCAAACTGTGGATCTATCTTGCACCGAGACTAACACTATCTCCAAATGGACCATAACGAGATTCTACATGACCCACGTCACCTAGGTGTTACATCAGGTGCATCCAAAATGATTTCCGAGCTTATATTATGTTCGGCGCAAACCGTGCACCTGTCTTGAATCAAGATTAGCGCTATCTCCAAATGAACCGAAATGAGCTTCCATTTGAGCCTCGTCACCTAGGAGTACCATCCGGTGTGTCCAAAACGATTTCAAAGCCTATGGTATGTTTCGCGCAAACTGTGTACCTATCATGCACCAAAACTAACCCTATCTCCAAAAGGATCGAAACAAGATTCTACATGACCTACGTCACCTAGGAGTTCCGACGGGTGCGTCCAAAATGATTTCTAAGGCTATGGTACGTTTGGTTCAAACTGTGGATTTATCTTGCACCGAGACTAACACTATCTCCAAATAGACCGTAACGAGATTCTACATGACCCACGTCACCTAGGTGTTACATCGGGTGCGTCCAAAATGATTTCCAAGCTTACGGTACATTTAGGGCAAATCGTGCACCTATCTTGAATCAAGATTAGCACAATCTCTAAACAAACCGAAACGAGCTTCCATTTGAGCCTTGTCACCTAGGAGTACCATCCGGTGTGTCCAAAATGATTTCTGAGCCTATGGTATGTTTGGCGCAAATTGTGCAGCTATCATGCTACGAAACTAACACTATCTCCAAAAGGATTGAAATGAGATGCTACATGACCCACATCACCTAGGATTTCCATCAGGTGCATCCAAAATGGTTTTTGTAGCTATGGTACGTTTGGTGCAAACTGTGGATCTATCTTGCACCGATACTAACACTATCTGTAAACAGACCGAAACGAGATTCTACATGGTCCTCGTCACCTAGGAGTTCCATCGGGTGTGTCCAAAATAATTTCCGAGCTTACGGTACGTTAGGCGCAAACTGTGCACCTATCTTAAATCAAGATTAGCACTGTCTCCAAACAAACTGAAATGAGTTTCCATTTGAGCCCCGTCACCTAGGAGTACCATCTAATGTGTCCAATACGATTTCTGAGCCTATGGTATGTTTTGCACAAACTGTGTACCTATCATGCATCGAAAGTAACCCTATCTCCAAAAGGATCGAAACGAGATTCTACATGACCTACGTCACCTAGGAGTTCCAACGGGTGCGTCCAAAATGATTTCTAAGGCTATGGGACGTTTGGTTCAAACTGTGGATGTATCTTGCACCAAGACTAACACTATCTCCAAATGGACCGTAACGAGATTCTACATGACCCACGTCACCTAGGTGTCACATCGGGTGCGTCCAAAATGATTTCCGAGCTTATGGTACGTTCGGTGCAAATCGTGCACCTATCTTGAATCAAGATTAGCACAATCTCCAAACAAACCGAAACGAGATTCCATTTGAGCCTCGTCACATAGGAGTACCATCCGGTGTGTCCAAAATGATTTCTGAGCCTATGGTATGTTTGGCGCAAATTGTGCACCTATCATGCAACGAAACGAACACTAAATGAGATTCTACATCACCCACATCACCTAGGATTTCCATCAGGTGCGTCCAAAACAGTTTCTGTAGCTATAGTACATTTGCTGCAAACTGTGGATCTATCTTGCACTGAAACTACACTATCTGCAAACAGACCGAAACGAGATCCTACATGACCCACGTCATCTAGGAGTTCCATCGGGTGCGTCCAAAACGATTTCTGAGCCTATGGTATGTTCGCGCAAATTGTGCACCTATCATGCATCGAACTTAACCCTATCCCCAAAAGGATCGAAACGAGATTCTACATGACCTACATCACCTAGGAGTTCCATCGGGTGTGTCCAAAATGATTTCTGAGGCTATGGTACATTTGGTTCAAAATGTGGATGTGTCTTGCACCGAGACTAACACTATCTCCAAATGGAGCGTAACGAGATTCTACATGACCCACGTCACCTAGGTGTTACATCGGGTGCGTCCAAAATGATTTCTGAGCTTATGGTACGTTCGGTGCAAATCATGCACCTATCTTGATTCAAGATTAGCACAATGTCCAAACGAACCAAAACGAGGTTCCATTTGAGCCTCGTCACCTAGGAGTACCATCCGGTGTGTCCAAAATGATTTCTGAGCCTATGTATGTTTGGCGCAAATTGTGCAACTATCATGGAACGAAACTAACACTATCTCCAAAAGGATTGAAATGATATGCTACATGACCCACATCACCTAGGATTTCCATCAGGTGCGTCCAAAACGGTTTCTGTAGCTATGTTACGTTTGGTGCAAACTCTGCATCTATCTTGCACCGATACTAACACTATCTGCAAACAGACCGAAACGAGATTCTACATGGTCCACATCACCTAGGAGTTCCATCGGGTGTGTCCAAAATAATTTCCGAGTTTACGGTACGTTATGCGCAAACTGTGCACCTATCTTAAATCAAGATTAGCACTATCTCCAAACGAACCGAAATGAGTTTCCATTTGAGCCCCGTCACCTAGGACTACCATCCGGTGTGTCCAAAACAATTTCTGAGCCTATGGTATGTCTCACGCAAACTGTGCACCTATCATGCATCGAAACTAACCCTATCTCCAAAAGGATCGAAACGAGATTCTACATGACCTACGTCACCTAGGAGTTCCAACGGGTGCGTCCAAAATGATTTCTAAGGCTATGGGACGTTTGGTTCAAACTGTGGATCTATCTTGCACCAAGACTAACACTATCTCCAAATGGACCGTAACGAGATTCTACATGACCCACGTCACCTAGGTGTCACATCGGGTGCGTCCAAAATGATTTCCGAGCTTATGGTACGTTCGGCGCAAATCGTGCACCTATCTTGAATCAAGATTAGCACTATCTCTAAACGATTCGAAATGAGCTTCCATTTGAGCCTCGTCACCTAGGAGTACCATCCGGTGTGTCCAAAATGATTTCTGAGCCTATGGTATGTTTGGCGCAAATTGTGCAATTATCATGCAATGAAACTAACACTATCTGCAAAAGGATCAAAATGAGATGCTACATGACCCACATCACCTAGGATTTCCACCAGGTGCGTCCAAAACGGTTTCTGTAGCTATGGTACATTTGGTGCAAACTGTGGATCTATCTTGCACCGATACTAACACTATCTGCAAACGGACCGAAACGAGATTTTACATGGTCCACATCACCTAGGAGTTCCATCGGGTGTGTCCAAAGTAATTTCCGAGCTTACGGTACGGTAGGCGCAAACTGTGCACCTATCTTAAATCAAGATTAGCACTATCTCCAAACAAACTGAAATGAGTTTCCATTTGAGCCCCGTCACCTAGGAGTACCATCTAGTGTGTCCAAAACGATTTCTGAGCCTATGGTATGTTTTGCACAAACTGTGCACCTATCATGCATCGAAACTAACCCTATCTCCAAAAGGATCGAAATGAGATTCTACATGACCTACGTCACCTAGGAGTTCCAACGGGTGCGTCCAAAATGATTTCTAAGGCTACGGTACGTTTGGTTCAAACTGTGGATATATCTTGCACCGAGACTAACACTATCTCCAAATGGACCATAACGAGATTCTACATGACCCACGTCACCTAGGTGTTACATCGGGTGCGTCCAAAATGATTTCCGAGCTTATATTATGTTCGGCGCAAACCGTGCACCTGTCTTGAATCAAGATTAGCGCTATCTCCAAATGAACCGAAATGAGCTTCCATTTGAGCCTCGTCACCTAGGAGTACCATCCGGTGTGTCCAAAACGATTTCTGAGCCTATGGTATGTTTCGCGCAAACTGTGTACCTATCATGCACCAAAACTAACCCTATCTCCAAAAGGATCGAAACAAGATTCTACATGACCTACGTCACCTAGGAGTTCCAACGGGTGCGTCCAAAATGATTTCTAAGGCTATGGTACGTTTGGTTCAAACTGTGGATTTATCTTGCACCGAGACTAACACTATCTCCAAATAGACCGTAACGAGATTCTACATGACCCACGTCACCTAGGTGTTACATCGGGTGCGTCCAAAATGATTTCCAAGCTTACGGTACATTTAGGGCAAATCGTGCACCTATCTTGAATCAAGATTAGCATAATCTCTAAACAAACCGAAACGAGCTTCCATTTGAGCCTTGTCTCCTGGGAGTACCATCCGGTGTGTCCAAAATGATTTCTGAGCCTATGGTATGTTTGGCGCAAATTGTGCAGCTATCATGCTACGAAACTAACACTATCTCCAAAAGGATTGAAATGAGATGCTACATGACCCACATCACCTAGGATTTCCATCAGGTGCATCCAAAATGGTTTTTGTAGCTATGGTACGTTTGGTGCAAACTGTGGATCTATCTTGCACCGATACTAACACTATCTGTAAACAGACCGAAACGAGATTCTACATGGTCCTCGTCACCTAGGAGTTCCATCGGGTGTGTCCAAAATAATTTCCGAGCTTACAGTACATTAGGCGCAAACTGTGCACCTATCTT
Source organism: Saccharum spontaneum (assembly GCA_022457205.1). Lineage (NCBI taxonomy): Eukaryota > Viridiplantae > Streptophyta > Magnoliopsida > Poales > Poaceae > Saccharum > Saccharum spontaneum. The sequence goes on along the minus strand of CM039608.1, from coordinate 22,083,314 downwards.
AAATCAAGATTAGCACTGTCTCCAAACAAACTGAAATGAGTTTCCATTTGAGCCCCGTCACCTAGGAGTACCATCTAATGTGTCCAATACGATTTCTGAGCCAATGGTATGTTTTGCACAAACTGTGCACCTATCATGCATCGAAAGTAACCCTATCTCCAAAAGGATCGAAACGAGATTCTACATGACCTACGTCACCTAGGAGTTCCAACGGGTGCGTCCAAAATGATTTCTAAGGCTATGGGACGTTTGGTTCAAACTGTGGATCTATCTTGCACCGAGACTAACACTATCTCCAAATGGACCGTAACGAGATTCTACATGACCCACGTCACCTAGGTGTCACATCGGGTGCGTCCAAAATGATTTCCGAGCTTATGGTATGTTCGGCGCAAATCGTGCACCTATCTTGAATCAAGATTAGCACAATCTCCAAACAAACCGAAACGAGCTTCCATTTGAGCCTCGTCACATAGGAGTACCATCCGGTGTGTCCAAAATGATTTCTGAGCCTATGGTATGTTTGGCGCAAATTGTGCACCTATCATGCAACGAAACGAACACTAAATGAGATTCTAGATCACCCACATCACCTAGGATTTCCATCAGGTGCGTCCAAAACAGTTTCTGTAGCTATAGTACATTTGCTGCAAACTGTGGATCTATCTTGCACTGAAACTACACTATCTGCAAACAGACCGAAACGAGATTCTACATGACCCACGTCTTCTAGGAGTTCCATCGGGTGCGTCCAAAACGATTTCTGAGCCTATGGTATGTTCGCGCAAATTGTGCACCTATCATGCATCGAACTTAACCCTATCCCCAAAAGGATCGAAACGAGATTCTACATGACCTACATCACCTAGGAGTTCCATCGGGTGTGTCCAAAATGATTTCTGAGGCTATGGTACATTTGGTTCAAAATGTGGATGTGTCTTGCACCGAGACTGACACTATCTCCAAATGGAGCGTAACGAGATTCTACATGACCCACGTCACCTAGGTGTTACATCGGGTGCGTCCAAAATGATTTCTGAGCTTATGGTACGTTCGGTGCAAATCATGCACCTATCTTGATTCAAGATTAGCACAATGTCCAAACGAACCGAAACGAGCTTCCATTTGAGCCTCGTCACCTAGGAGTACCATCCGGTGTGTCCAAAATGATTTCTGAGCCTATGTATGTTTGCCGCAAATTGTGCAACTATCATGGAACGAAACTAACACTATCTCCAAAAGGATTGAAATGATATGCTACATGACCCACATCACCTAGGATTTCCATCAGGTGCGTCCAAAACGGTTTCTGTAGCTATGTTACGTTTGGTGCAAACTCTGCATCTATCTTGCACCGATACTAACACTATCTGCAAACAGACCGAAACGAGATTCTACATGGTCCACGTCACCTCGAAGTTCCATCGGGTGTGTCCAAAATAATTTCCGAGTTTACGGTACGTTATGCGCAAACTGTGCACCTATCTTAAATCAAGATTAGCACTATCTCCAAACGAACCGAAATGAGTTTCCATTTGAGCCCCGTCACCTAGGACTACCATCCGGTGTGTCCAAAACAATTTCTGAGCCTATGGTATGTTTCACGCAAACTGTGCACCTATCATGCATCGAAACTAACCCTATCTCCAAAAGGATCGAAACAAGATTCTACATGACCTACGTCACCTAGGAGTTCCAACGGGTGCGTCCAAAATGATTTCTAAGGCTATGGGACGTTTGGTTCAAACTGTGGATCTATCTTGCACCAAGACTAACACTATCTCCAAATGGACCGTAACGAGATTCTACATGACCCACGTCACCTAGGTGTCACATCGGGTGCGTCCAAAATGATTTCCGAGCTTATGGTACGTTCGGCGCAAATCGTGCACCTATCTTGAATCAAGATTAGCACTATCTCTAAACGATTCGAAATGAGCTTCCATTTGAGCCTCGTCACCTAGGAGTACCATCCGGTGTGTCCAAAATGATTTCTGAGCCTATGGTATGTTTGGCGCAAATTGTGCAATTATCATGCAATGAAACTAACACTATCTGCAAAAGGATCAAAATGAGATGCTACATGACCCACATCACCTAGGATTTCCACCAGGTGCGTCCAAAACGGTTTCTGTAGCTATGGTACATTTGGTGCAAACTGTGGATCTATCTTGCACCGATACTAACACTATCTGCAAACGGACCGAAACGAGATTTTACATGGTCCACATCACCTAGGAGTTCCATCGGGTGTGTCCAAAGTAATTTCCGAGCTTACGGTACGTTAGGCGCAAACTGTGCACCTATCTTAAATCAAGATTAGCACTATCTCCAAACAAACTGAAATGAGTTTCCATTTGAGCCCCGTCACCTAGGAGTACCATCTAGTGTGTCCAAAACGATTTCTGAGCCTATAGTATGTTTTGCACAAACTGTGCACCTATCATGCATCGAAAGTAACCCTATCTCCAAAAGGATCGAAACGAGATTCTACATGACCTACGTCACCTAGGAGTTCCAACGGGTGCGTCCAAAATGATTTCTAAGGCTACGGTACGTTTGGTTCAAACTGTGGATCTATCTTGCACCGAGACTAACACTATCTCCAAATGGACCATAACGAGATTCTACATGACCCACGTCACCTAGGTGTTACATCGGGTGCGTCCAAAATGATTTCCGAGCTTATATTATGTTCGGCGCAAACCGTGCACCTGTCTTGAATCAAGATTAGCGCTATCTCCAAATGAACCGAAATGAGCTTCCATTTGAGCCTCGTCACCTAGGAGTACCATCCGGTGTGTCCAAAACGATTTCTGAGCCTATGGTATGTTTCGCGCAAACTGTGTACCTATCATGCACCAGAACTACCCTATCTCCAAAAGGATAGAAACAAGATTCTACATGACCTACGTCACCTAGGAGTTCCAACGGGTGCGTCCAAAATGATTTCTAAGGCTATGGTACGTTTGGTTCAAACTATGGATTTATCTTGCACCGAGACTAACACTATCTCCAAATAGACCGTAACGAGATTCTACATGACCCACGTCACCTAGGTGTTACATCGGGTGCGTCCAAAATGATTTCCAAGCTTACGGTACATTTAGGGCAAATCGTGCACCTATCTTGAATCAAGATTAGCACAATCTCTAAACAAACCGAAACGAGCTTCCATTTGAGCCTTGTCACCTAGGAGTACCATCTGGTGTGTCCAAAATGATTTCTGAGCCTATGGTATGTTTGGCGCAAATTGTGCAGCTATCATGCTACGAAACTAACACTATCTCCAAAAGGATTGAAATGAGATGCTACATGACCCACATCACCTAGGATTTCGATCAGGTGCATCCAAAATGGTTTTTGTAGCTATGGTACGTTTGGTGCAAACTGTGGATCTATCTTGCACCGATACTAACACTATCGGTAAACAGACCGAAACGAGATTCTACATGGTCCTCTCCACCTAGGAGTTCCATCGGGTGTGTCCAAAATAATTTCTGAGCTTACGATACGTTAGGCGCAAATTGTGCACCTATCTTAAATCAAGATTAGCACTATCTCCGAACGAACCGAAATGAGCTTCCATTTGAGCCCCGTCACCTAGGAGTACCATCCGGTGTGTCCAAAACAATTTCTGAGCCTATGGTATGTTTCACGCAAACTGTGCACCTATCATGCATCGAAACGAACCCTATCTCCAAAAGGATCGAAACGAGATTCTACATGACCTACGTCACCTAGGAGTTCCAACGGGTGCGTCCAAAATTATTTCTAGGGCTATGGGACGTTTGGTTCAAACTGTGGATCTATCTTGCACCAAGACTAACACTATCTGCAAACAGACCGAAACGAGATTCTACATGACCCACGTCACCTAGGAGTTCCAACGGGTGCGTCCAAAATAATTTCGGAGGTTACTGTAAGTTATGCACAAACCGTGCACCTATCTTAAATCAAGATTAGCACTATCTCCAAACGAACCGAAATGAGCTTCTATTTGAGCCCCGTCACCTAGGAGTACCATCCGGTGTGTCCAAAACGATTTCTGAGCTTATGGTATGTTTCGCGCAAACTGTGCACCTATCATGCATCGAAACTAACCCTATCTCCAAAAGGATCAAAACGAGATTCTACATGACCTACATCACCTAGGAGTTGCAACGGGTGCGTCCAAAATGATTTCTAAGGCTATGGTATGTTTGGTTCAAACTGTGGATCTATCTTGCTTCGAGACTAACACTCTCCAAATGGACCGTAACGAGATTCTACATGACCCACGTCACCTAGGTGTTACATCGGGTGCGTCCAAAATGATTTCCGAGCTTATATTATGTTCGGCGCAAACCGTGCACCTGTCTTGAATCAAGATTAGCACTATCTCCAAATGAACTGAAATGAGCTTCCATTTGAGCCTCGTCACCTAGGAGTACCATCCGGTGTGTCCAAAACGATTTCTGAGCCTATGGTATGTTTCGCGCAAACTGTGTACCTATCATGCACCAAAACTACCCTATCTCCAAAAGGATAGAAACAAGATTCTACATGACCTACGTCACCTAGGAGTTCCAACGGGTGCGTCCAAAATGATTTCTAAGGCTATGGTACGTTTGGTTCAAACTATGGATTTATCTTGCACCGAGACTAACACTATCTCCAAATAGACCGTAACGAGATTCTACATGACCCACGTCACCTAGGTGTTACATCGGGTGCGTCCAAAATGATTTCCAAGCTTACGGTACATTTAGGGCAAATCGTGCACCTATCTTGAATCAAGATTAGCACAATCTCTAAACAAACCGAAACGAGCTTCCATTTGAGCCTTGTCACCTAGGAGTACCATCTGGTGTGTCCAAAATGATTTCTGAGCCTATGGTATGTTTGGCGCAAATTGTGTAGCTATCATGCTACGAAACTAACACTATCTCCAAAAGGATTGAAATGAGATGCTACATGACCCACATCACCTAGGATTTCGATCAGGTGCATCCAAAATGGTTTTTGTAGCTATGGTACGTTTGGTGCAAACTGTGGATCTATCTTGCACCGATACTAACACTATCGGTAAACAGACCGAAACGAGATTCTACATGGTCCTCGTCACCTAGGAGTTCCATCGGGTGTGTCCAAAATAATTTCTGAGCTTACGATACGTTAGGCGCAAATTGTGCACCTATCTTAAATCAAGATTAGCACTATCTCCGAACGAACCGAAATGAGCTTCCATTTGAGCCCCGTCACCTAGGAGTACCATCCGGTGTGTCCAAAACAATTTCTGAGCCTATGGTATGTTTCACGCAAACTGTGCACCTATCATGCATCGAAACGAACCCTATCTCCAAAAGGATCGAAACGAGATTCTACATGACCTACGTCACCTAGGAGTTCCAACGGGTGCGTCCAAAATTATTTCTAGGGCTCTGGGACGTTTGGTTCAAACTGTGGATCTATCTTGCACCAAGACTAACACTATCTGCAAACAGACCGAAACGAGATTCTACATGACCCACGTCACCTAGGAGTTCCAACGGGTGCGTCCAAAATAATTTCGGAGGTTACTGTAAGTTATGCACAAACCGTGCACCTATCTTAAATCAAGATTAGCACTATCTCCAAACGAACCGAAATGAGCTTCCATTTGAGCCCCGTCACCTAGGAGTACCATCCGGTGTGTCCAAAACGATTTCTGAGCTTATGGTATGTTTCGCGCAAACTGTGCACCTATCATGCATCGAAACTAACCCTATCTCCAAAAGGATCGAAACGAGATTCTACATGACCTACATCACCTAGGAGTTGCAACGGGTGCGTCCAAAATGATTTCTAAGGCTATGGTATGTTTGGTTCAAACTGTGGATCTATCTTGCTTCAAGACTAACACTCTCCAAATGGACCGTAACGAGATTCTACATGACCCACGTCACCTAGGTGTTACATCGGGTGCGTCCAAAATGATTTCCGAGCATATGGTACGTTCGGTGCAAATCGTGCACCTATCTTGAATTAAGATTAGCACAATCTCCAAACAAACCGAAACGATCTTCCATTTGAGCCTCGTCACCTAGGAGTACCATCCGGTGTGTCCAAAATGATTTCGGAGCCTATGGTATGTTTGGCGCAAATTGTGCAACTATCATGCAATGAAACTAACAATATCTCCAAAAGGTTTGAAATGAGATGCAACATGACCCACATCACCTAGGATTTCCATTAGGTGCGTCCAAAACGGTTTCTGTAGATATGGTACGTTTGGTGCAAACTGTGGATCTATCTTGCACTGATACTAACACTATCTGCAAACGGACCGAAACGAGATTCTACATGGTCCACGTCACCTAGGAGTTCCATCGGATGTGTCCAAAATAATTTCTGAGCTTACGGTATGTTAGGCACAAATTGTGCACCTATCTTAAATCAAGATTAGCACTATCTCCAAATGAACCGAAAGGAGCTTCCATTTGAGCCCCATCACCTGGGAGTGCCATCCGGTGTGTCCAAAATGATTTCTAAGCCTATGGTATGTTTCGCGCAAACTGTGCACCTATCATGCATCGAAACTAACCCTATCCCCAAAAGGATCGAAACGAGATTCAACATGACCTACATCACCTAGGAGTTCCAACGGGTGCGTCCAAAATGATTTCTAAGGCTATGGTACGTTTGGTTCAAACTATGGATCTATCTTGCTCCGATACTAACACTATCTCCAAATGGACCGTAACGAGATTCTACATGACCCACGAAACCTAGGTGTTACATCGGGTGCGTCCAAAATGATTTCCGAGCTTATGGTACGTTCGGCGCAAATCGTGCACCTATCTTGAATCAAGATTAGCACAATCTCCAAACAAACCGAAACAAGCTTCCATTTGAGCCTCGTCACCTAGGAGTACCATCCGGTGTGTCCAAAATGATTTCTGAGCCTATGGTATGTTTTGCGCAAATTGTGCGACTATCATGCAACGAAACTAACACTATCTCCAAAAGGATCGAAATGAGATTCTACATGACCCACATCACCTAGGATTTCCATCAGGTGCGTCCAAAATGGTTTCTGTCGCTATAGTATATTTGGTGCAAACTGTGGATCTATCTTACCCCGAAACTAACACTATCTGCAAACGGACCGAAACGAGATTCTACATGACCCACGTCACCTAGGAGTTCCATCGGGTGCGTCCAAAATAATTTCGGAGCTTATGGTAAGTTAGGCGCAAACTGTGCACCTATCTTAAATCAAGATTAGCACTATCTCCAAACAAACCGAAACGCGCTTCCATTTGAGCCCCGTCACCTAGGAGTACCATCCGGGGTGTCCAAAACGATTTATGAGGCTATAGTATGTTTGCGCAAATTGTGCACCTATCATGCATCGAAACTAACCCTTTCTCCAAAAGGATCAAAACAAGATTCTACATGACCTACGTCACCTAGGAGTTCCATCGGGTGCGTCCAAAATGGTTTCTGAGGCTATGGTACATTTGGTTCAAAATGTGGATGTGTCTTGCATCGAGACTAACACTATATCTACATGGAGCGTAACGAGATTCTACATGACCCACGTCACCTAGGTGTTACATCGTGTGCGTCCAAATTGATTTCCGAGCTTATGGTACGTTCGGCGCAAATTGTGCACCTATCTTGAATCAAGATTAGCACTATCTCCAAATGAACCGAAATGAGCTTCCATTTGAGCCCCGTCAGCTAGGAGTACCATCTGGTGTGTCCAAAACGATTTCTGAGCCTATGGTATGTTTCGCGCAAACTGTGCACCTCTCATGCATCGAAACTAACCCCATCTCCAAAAGGATCAAAACGAGATTCTACATGACGTACGTCACCTAGGAGTTCCAACGGGTGTGTCCAAAATGATTTCTAAGGCTATGGTACGTTTGGTTCAAACTATGGATCTATCTTGCACCGAGACAAGCACTATCTCCAAATAGACCGTAACAAGAATCTACATGACCCACATCACCTTGGTGTTACATCGGGTGCGTCCAAAATGATTTCCGAGCTTATAGTACGTTCGGCGCAAATCGTGCACCTATCTTGAATCAAGATTAGCACAATCTCCAAACGAAGCAAAACAAGCTTCCATTTTAGCCTCATCACCTAGGAGTACCATCCGATGTGTCCAAAACGATTTTCTGAGCCTATGGTATGTTTGGCGCAATTTGTGCAACTATCATGCAACGAAACTAACACTATCTCCAAAAGGATCGAAATGACATTCTACATGACCCACATCACCTAGGATTTCCATCAGGTGCGTCCAAAATGGTTTCTGTAGCTATGGTACGTTTGGTGCAAACTGTGGATATATCTTGCACCGATACTAACACTATCTGCAAACGGACCGAAACGAGATTCTACATGGTCCACGTCACCTAGGAGTTCCATCGGGTGTGTCCAAAATAATTTCCAAGCTTACGGTATGTTAGCCGCAAACTGTGCACCTATCTTGAATCAAGATCAGCACTATCTCCAAACGAACCGAAATGAGCTTCCATTTGAGCCCCGTCACCTAGGAGTACCATCCGGTGTGTCCAAAACGATTTCTGAGCCTATGGTATGTTTGGCGCAAACTATTCACCTATCATGCAACGAAACTAACCCTATCTTCAAAAGGATCGAAACGAGATTCTACATGACCTACGTCACCTAGGATTTCCATCAGGTGCGTCCAAAACGGTTTCTGTAGCTATGGTTCGTTTGGTTCAAACTGTGGATCTATCTTGCACCGATACTAACACTATCTGCAAATGGACCGAAACGAGATTCTACATGGTCCATGTCACCTAGGTGTTACATCAGGTGCGTCCAAAATGATTTTTGAGCTTATATTATGTTTGGCGCAAACCGTGCACCTGTCTTGAATAAAGATTAGCGCTATCTCCAAACGAACCGAAATGAGCTTCCATTTGAGCCCCGTCACCTAGGAGTACCATCCGGTGTGTCCAAAACGATTTGAGCCTATGGTATGTTTTGCGCAAACTGTGCACCTCTCATGCATCGAAACTAACCCTATCTCCAAAAGGATCGAAACGAGATTCTACATGACCTACGTCACCTAGGAGTTCCAACGGGTGCGTCCAAAATGATTTCTAAGGCTATGGTACATTTTGTTCAAACTGTGGATCTATCTTGCACCGAGACAAACACTATCTCCAAATAGACCGTAACAATATTCTACAAGACCCACATCACATAGGTGTTACATCGGGTGCGTCCAAAATGATTTCCGAGCTTATGGTACGTTCGGCGCAAATCGTGCACCTATCTTGAATCAAGATTAGCACAATCTCCAAACGAACCAAAACGAGCTTCCATTTGAGCCCCGTCACCTAGGAGTACCATCCGGTGTGTCCAAAACGATTTCTGAGCCTATGGTACGTTTGGCGCAAATTGTGCAACTATCATGCAACGAAACTAACACTATCTCCAAAAGGAACGAAATAAGATGCTACATGACCCACATCACCTAGGATTTCCATCAGGTGCGTCCAAAATGGTTTCTGTAGGTATGGTACGTTTGGTGCAAACTGTGGATATATCTTGCACTGATACTAACACTATCTGCAAACAGACCGAAACAAGATTCTACATGGTCCATGTCACCTAGTTCCATCGGGTGTGTCCAAAATAATTTCTGAGCTTACGGTACGTTAGGCGCAAATTGTGCACCTATCTTGAATCAAGATTAGCACTATCTCCAAACGAACCGAAATGAGCTTCCATTTGAGCCCCGTCACCTAGGAGTACCATCCGGTGTGTCAAAAATGATTTCTAAGCCTATGGTATGTTTCGCGCAAACTGTGCACCTATCATGCATCGAAACTAACCCTATCTCCAAAAGGATCGAAATGAGATTCTACATGACCTACATCACCTAGGAGTTCCAACGGGTGCGTCCAAAATGATTTCTAAGGCTATGGTACGTTTGGTTCAAACTGTGGATCTATCTTGCACCGAGACAAGCACTATCTCCAAATAGACCGTAATAAGATTCTACATGACCCACATGACCAAGGTGTTACATCGGGTGCGTCCAAAATGATTTCCGAGCTTATGGTACGTTCGGCGCAAATCGTGCACCTATCTTCAATCAAGATTAGCACAATCTCCAAACGAAGCGAAACGAGCTTCCATTTTAGCCTCGTCACCTAGGAGTACCATCCGATGTGTGAAAGGTCTTGATGGCTAGAGGGGGGTGAATAGCCTTTTAAAAATTTCTACAATGACAAACTAAACAAGTTTATCAATACAACAAATAGCGAGATGCGAGTTTTGCTTAGCCTACGGGGTGTTTGCAAGCCACCTATCCAATTCACAATTCTAGTATATTTGCACTCAACCGCACAAGTCAAACCGAGGAGGTAACTACCACTACAACTAGCAAGCTACACAAAAGAGCTACTTTAGCAAAGCTAACTAGCTAGCAAAGATAACTAAGAAAGTAATACAAGTGAGAGTTAGGAGGGTATCACCGAGGGGCGAAGTATTGAGCCAACCAATATGATCAACAAAGAAAACCAAGACAACTGAACACCGAGATCAATCAATCACAATATGAAAGTGATGACACGAAGATTTATCCCGAGGTTCACGTGCTTGCCGGCACGCTAGTCCCCGTTGTGTCCCTTTTCACCACGTGGTTCGGTGGCTAATCGGTCTCACACCGAGCCTCTCAAAAGGTGCCACAAGAACCTACCAAATGGCAAAAGGTTGCAAATGACACGAGCAATCCACTAATGTTGCCTTTGGCGCTCCGCCGAGGTAGGCACAAACCCCTCACAATCACCGGAGGTGGCCAAGAACAATCACCAACTCTTGCCAACGCCTCCAAGCTGCTCCAAGCCGTCTAGGTGGCGGCAACCACCAAGAGAAACAAGAATCCCGCAGCAAATCAACCACCAAGTGCCAACTAGATGCTATCTCACAATGCAAATGCACTTGGATCACTCAATCTCACTTCGAATATGCAAACAAGCAAGAGAGATGAGTGGGAGGGGAGTTGCTTAGCTCAAAGTGCTCACAAGTATGTCAAATGTCCAAGAGTTGGAGCTTTGAGCTGGCCAACGAGTATTTATAGACGTACCCCTTCGAATATAGCCGTTAGAAACTGAAATCAGCAGCAGTCGCGCTGACCGGACGCGCTGGTCCAACTGACCGGACGCGCCGGTCGCGCAACGGCTAGTTTTCGAAACACTGACCGGACGCGCCGGTCGCAACGACCGAACGCGCTGGTCACGACCGGACGCGCCGGTCCCGTGACTGACCGGACGCGCCGGTCAACACTGAGTCGCGCAAAACGAACCAACGACCGGACGCGCTGAAGAACTGACCGGACGCCACAGTGCCCGCGTCCGGTCGGAGTCCAGTAAGCTCCCTGGATGACCGGACGCGTCCGGTCGCCTGTGACCGGACGCGCTGCGCGTCCGATCAACCAATCTGAAAAACGCGCAGACGCTGAACGCTGACCGGACGCGTCCGGTCAAACAGTGACCGCGTCCGGTGCAGCGTCCGGTGCAGCGTCCGGTCACCACTGTGACCTCCGTTCGCCTCCGTTTGATTTTCGTTTGATTTCCGACTTCCGGCGTAGTGGAAAATAGGCATTTCATTTCCCCGAAATCGCCTGAATCCCGCGCTCGCACGCTCGGCGGGAGGGAGAGAGGACCCCAAACCCTCTCTACCGCTTAAACTCCAACGCCATCGCAAAAGTGCTAACACCACCATGTGATCTCGTCAAGTGTGAGTGTGTTAGCATTTTCACAATCATTTTTCGAGACGTTATTAGTTCTATCCAAAATGCATATGATCATGAAATGCACACCTAGAGGCACTTAGGAGTTCAATAGCCGCGTCATTCCCCTCTTTATAGTACGGCTATCTATCCTATAATGTAACCACACCCACTAGGTGTCTTGGTTACTAAAACATAACCCTTAAGCATATACCTTTGCCTTGATCACGTAGGATTGCGTCCAAATCCAACTGTGGCCATCATGATCACCATGTCCATCTTGCCACCAACCTTGGAATGTACTAATCCTCATATGCTACATACAACTTAGGCATAAGATTAGTACTTAGGCATTGTCACTAATTACCAACACCAAACATAGAGCTTTCAATCTCCCCCTTGTTGGTAATTGGTGACAACCCTTTCACAAAGATATTATGATAAAATTTTGATTGAACCCATGTCACATTGTCCAAATGTGTTACCATGTGTAAGAAGTATGGACATGTGATCATGAATTCAAATTGATAGCAATGGCTCCCCCTACATGTATGCTATAACTTTGGATTTTGGAAGTATACATGTTAGATAGGAAAGATTAGGAGCATTGACTACCAATAGGTGCTAAGTGTTTTAGATTATAGACCTTTGAAGCGTGATACCATCGGAGTAGCGATAAACACCATCTTAGCACCTTGTGTAGTTAGATACCACTTGGAAAAGCACAAACATAACTAGAAACCTCGTGAGATCAACATTATAAGCAAGGTTCTAGTACCACTTTGAAAGACATGAAGCAAGAAAAATCTAACTACTTCCTATTCATGCTAGTACTTCAATATACCACTCAAATTATACTAGCAAGTCACCACACAAGCAGAGTATTGGAGAAAAAGAAATGCATAACTATGCATCATACATATGAAGTGCACAAAGAAATGCAACATTCATGTTTAAGAGCTTGCTCCCCCTACTTGTGTGCTCAAAATTTTAGTTGATCCCCTTCTTTTATCAAATTCTCCTCTTTTTTTGAATCTATCTTTGTGAACAACATTTTTCTCCCCCTTTGTGCTTCTCCCCCTTTGAGTTCTATCTTTGTGAACAATATTTTCTCCCCCTTTGGCACCAATGACCACAAGGGACCAAATTTAGATAGATTATCATGTTGAATTATGAGGTGAGGATCAAGTTTGTGATTCAACCTAGATTGCTTGCATAAATAAAATGCTTCGGTTTGATCCAAGGGCAAGCTTCTTCACACCTCACTAGAAGGGTTATCATGCACCATGTTGAAGCAAATATTTAGACAAGTGATCTAGATTAAACACTTAGGGTCACAAGCTACTTAAACTAGTTATATGCTACCACTAGATCATACAAGACATGGAAACAATAGTGGCACCATATAAACTTCAAATTCATTTGATTTTCATGAATGAGCCTAGAACATAAGAGATCATGACTAGATGCACTAAACATGTCCTTAGTATAGAATGTATGATATGTCAACCAATTGTACCTTGGGGCTCGAAGGAGAGGCATGTCATAACATTGGGGTGCATCAACTCATGTTGGAGAAGTCAAGTATGTTCAACTCATTCTTTAGCTTGTGAAAACTCTTCTCATCAAGTGGCTTGGTGAATAGATCGGCTAATTGATCTTCGGTGCCCACACTCTCAATAGCAATGTCACCCTTTTGTTGATGATCTCTAATAAAATGATGACGAACATCAATATGCTTTGTTCTTTGATGTTGAACCGGATTGTTGGTTAGCTTTACGGCACTTTCATTGTCACATAGCAATGGCACATTCTTGAAATTTATTCCAAAATCCTTCAATGTTGCCTTCATCCACAAGATTTGTGCACAACAACTACCCGCGGCGATGTATTCGGCTTCGGCGGTAGATAGTGCAATACTATTTTGCTTCTTGGATGACCATGAGACAAGTGATCTTCCCAACAATTGACAAGTCCCGGAAGTGCTCTTTCTCTCCACTTTGTCACCGGCATAGTCGGAATCCGAATATCCAACTAGCTCAAAGCTTGCACCTTTGGGATACCATAATCCAACATCTTGTGTATGCTTCAAATACCTCAATATTCTCTTTGTTGCCTTCAAATGACTTTCTCTTGGTGAGGCTTGAAATCTTGCACACATGCATACACTAAACATCACATCGGGCCTTGATGCCGTCACATAGAGTAGGCTACCAATCATTGATCTATAAAGCTTTTGATCCACCATGTTGCCACTCTTGTCACTATCCAAACTTCCACTAGTGCCCATTGGAGTTGTAATGCTCTTTGCATCTTCCATGCCAAACTTCTTGAGCATATCTTTGATGTACTTGGTTTGGCTCACAAATGTTCCTTCCTTCATTTGTTTGATTTGAAGTCCAAGAAAGAAACTAAGTTCACCGATCATTGACATTTCAAATTCCTTTGCCATCATTTTCCCAAACTCATCACAATAATCTTGATTGGTTGAACCAAATATGATATCATCAACATATATTTGCAACACAAACAAGTCTTTCCCAATCTTCTTGGTAAAGAGAGTAGTATCCACTTTGCCCATGACAAAACCTTTGGATAGCAAGAAGTCCCTCAATCTTTCATACCATGCTCTAGGTGCTTGCTTCAATCCATACAAAGCCTTCCTTAACTTGTATACATGGTTGGGTTTCTTGTCATCTTCAAAACCAGGAGGTTGCTCCACATACACCTCCTCTTGAATGTACCCATTGAGAAATGCACTCTTCACATCCATTTGATATAGCTTGATATTGTGAGCACAAGCATAGGCAAGTAAAATCCTAATTGCTTCCAATCTTGCAACCGGGGCATAAGTTTCACCAAAGTCAAGACCCTCTATTTGTGTGTAACCTTGAGCCACTAGTCTTGCTTTGTTCCTTACTACTATTCCATCTTGATCTTGCTTGTTGCGAAAGACCCATCTAGTTCCAATGACATTGTGATCCTTAGGTCTCTCAACTAGTTCCCATACTTCATTTCTCTTGAAGTTGTTGAGCTCTTCATGCATTGCATTTACCCAATCCGGATCTCTCAATGCTTTATCAATGTCCTTGGGTTCTTCTATTGACACAAAGGAAGAGTGAGCACAAAATGATGCCAATCTTGATCTAGTTTGAACTCCCCTTTGTATGTCACCAATGATGGAATCTAATGGATGGTCTCTAGCAATGTTGGTTGGTTGAAGCGCTTGCACTTGATTGCTTGGATGTTGATGTTGATCATGAGTTGGAGATGATGAACTAGCCACTTGTTGATCTTGTTGCACTTGAGATGGTGTACTAGCTTGATTTTGTATTAGAGACCCACTAGCTTGTGTAATTGGACTTTGGAGCACTTGATCTTTGTTGTCATCCACATCAATCACTTGCTTTGGCCTAATATCACCAATATCCATTTCTTTCATAGCATTGGTCAATTGAGTTCCTCTCACATCATCCAAGTTATTTTCCTCATCTTGAGAGCCATTTGTTTCATCAAACTCAACATCATGAACTTCCTCAAGTAAACCACTAGCCAAATTCCAAACTCTATAAGCTTTGCTAGTAGTGGAGTAACCAAGTAAGAATCCTTCATCACATTTCTTCTCAAACTTGCTAAATCTAGTGCCCTTCTTCAAGATGTAGCATTTGCAACCAAATACCCGAAAGTATGCAATGTTGGGCTTTCTTCCATTTAAGATTTCATATGGTGTCTTCTCTAAGAACTTATGGCAATAGAGGCGGTTGCTATAGAAGCAAGCCATGTTGATTGCTTCGGCCCAAAATGAATGACTCACATTATACTCATTCAACATTGATCTTGCCATATCAATCAAGGTTCTATTCTTCCTCTCAACTAAGCCATTTGATTGAGGTGTATACTTGGCCGAAAATTGATGTTTGATTCGAAGCTCATCACATAGCTCATCAATTCTTGTATTTCTAAACTCACTTCCATTGTCACTTCTCACTTTCTTGATTGTGGTCTCAAATTCATTTTGCACTCTCTTGATGAACTTCTTGAATATGTCAAATACATCACTCTTATCCCCAAGAAAGAATACCCATGTGTATCTAGTGAAATCATCCACAATCACAAACCCATACTTGTTGCCACCAATGCTTGTGTATGTAGTTGGCCCAAATAAATCCATGTGCAACAACTCAAATGCCTTGGAAGTACTCATAATGCTTTTCAATGGATGAGTGTTGCCTACTTGCTTTCTGGCTTGACATGCACTACATAGCTTATCTTTCTCAAATGTGACAACCTTCAAGCCTCTAACTAAGTCATGCTTCACTAACTTGTTCAATTGCTTCATGCCAATATGACCAAGTCTTCTATGCCATAACCAACCCATACTTGATTTGGTGAGCAAGCATGTTGAGAGTTGAGTGTCACTAGCATTGAAATCAACCAAGTATAGATTCTCATATCTAAAGCCCTTGAAGATCAAATTGGAGCCATCAACACTAACTATCTCCACATCATCAACACCAAATATGCACTTGAAACCAAGATCACACAATTGAGCAACCGAGAGAAGATTGAAGTTCAACTTTTCAACTAAGAGCACATTGGAAATGCTATGATCATTTGAGATTGCAATCCTTCCAAGAGCCTTCACATCACCCTTACTATTGTCACCAAATGTGATACTATCAATGCCACTATCATTTGATTTGAGAGAGTTAAACATTCTTGAATCACCGGTCATATGTTGAGAGCACCCACTATCAAGCACCCAATGCCTTCCTCCGGCCTTGTAATTTACCTACAAAATAAATTAATGTTTCTTAGGTACCCATACTTGTTTGGGTCCTTGGAGGTTAGTAACTAAGCTCTTTGGTACCCAAATGGCCTTCTTCTTTGGACCCACAATTGGTGTACCAACAAACCTAGCATGCACACCTTTCTCACCCTTGGTAAGCACATAACAAGAATCAAAAGGAATGTAATCCATTTTAGCATGAAACTTGTTGTTGTTCTTGTTCATTTTATTACAATTAATCTCTAGATGCCCAACTTGCTTGCATCTATTGCAATAACGACCATTGCTCTTCACAAAGCGAGGCTTTGGAGTAGCAAAGGCCGCCTTGCCCTTCTTGGGAGTATAGCCCAAACCCTCTTTGTTAAGAGAGAACCTTTGACTACCCAAGCATTTAGCAAGCGGGCATCCCCACCATAGGCATTGCCTAATGCGCGGGTGAGATCATCCACTTCTCTCTTGAGAGTCTTATTTTCAACCACAAGTGATGAATCACTAGTAGTAGAGATAGAGTTGGTTGTGGTGGATGATGATGAGCTACATGAAGCATTAGTAGGACAAACAAATAAAGAATCATCAATAATATCACATGTTAGTCCAATATCACAAGTGGCAATCACTTGCTCCTCCTTAGCTTCCTTCATGAGCTTCTCCAACTTGAGGTCCTTCTCCTTGATGAGCTCAAGTAGAGAGGAGTGGGCTTCCTTAAGCCTAGTGTGAGCAACTTCAAGGTCCTCGTGGTCTTCCTTTAGACACTCACGAGAGGCCTCTAGCTCATCAAAAGATTTCCTAAGAGCTTTAAGCTCTTGTTCAATTCCTTTGCACTCCTTACTCTTTTTGAGAGCAACAAGCTCTTCCATCAAGGCATCATTTTCATTGCTCTTGGCAATGAGCTCTTGCTCCAAGATTTTGCATTTCTTGGTTGTCCTCTTGTAGCCCTTGCTCATTTGATCTATTATGCCCAATAGATCATCCTTGGAGTAGTCCTCATCCTCCTCATCATCACTCCTACAACCATCACTAGCACAAGAATCATCATCACTATCATCATATTTTACCTTGGTACGCTTGGCCATAAGGCATGTCGATGTAGTGTCGAAGATGGATGGCTTGTTGGAGAGGGCGATGCTTGCAATAGCTCGCCGAGTGGTCCTCTCATCATCACTAGAGCTATCATCATCACTATCGGAGTTATCACTATCCCAAGTGACCACATAGCCACCACCCTTCTTCTTCTTGTTGATAGTGAAGCTCTTCTTCTCTTTCTTCTCCTTCTTATCCTTCTTGTTCTTCTTCAACTTCAACTCCCCATCATGATATCTTTTGTCTTCATAGGGACACTTTGCCACTACATGATCGGGGCTATTGCAATTGTAGCAAAGCACCTCCTTTGCCTTCATGAAGTCCCTTCTCTTCCTTGCACCATATCCTTTCTTCTTCATGAACCTCCCCATCTTGTGCACTAGGAGGGCCATGGTCTCATCATCGAATGGATCATCATCATCACTCTCCACCTTGCTCTTGCCCTTAGAAGTTGAGGCCTTGAATGCAATGGGCTTCTCTTGCTTGACCTTGATCTCCTTCTTCTCATCTTCATCATCATCATCATCATATTGAGCATCGGTCATGACATCTCCAAGCACTTGGTTTGGAGTTACCTTTTCCAAACCCTCTCTTTGGATCATCTTCCTCAAGATAGCAAACTTCTTAGGTAAGTTCATCAAGAACTTATGTGAGAAGTCCTTGTCCTCAACCTTCTCTCCAAGCCCCTTGAGATCATTGACAATGACTTGGAGCCTATAGAACATCTCTGGTATAGACTCATCATCCTTCATCTTGAAGCTTGCAAACTTATCCTTGAGCATATAGAGCTTGGCACTCTTTACCGTTGAAGTGCCCTCATATGTTTCCTCTAATCTTGTCCATACTTCACTTGCCATCTCAAGATCCTTGATTTGCTCAAAGACCTTTGCATCAATCCCATTGTAGAGAGTGTTGAGAGCCATAGTGTTGCATTGGTTGTTGATGCGGTCATTGTTGGTGAGGTTGTCGGGATCAATGATTGCATAATCATGATGTGTAACCTCCCAAACCTTATCATTGATAGAGCCAAGATATTGCTTCATCTTTCTTTTCCAATGATCAAAAGATGAGACACCATCAAAGAATGGAGGCTTGCCCCCGACATGGTTGAACACAACTTGAGCCATCTTACACCGAGGTTGTTAAGCCTTGCAAACGGTGACCACGGCTCCGATACCACTGAAAGGTCTTGATGGCTAGAGGGGGGTGAATAGCCTTTTAAAAATTTCTACAATGACAAACTAAACAAGTTTATCAATACAACAAATAGCGAGATGCGAGTTTTGCTTAGCCTACGGGGTGTTTGCAAGCCACCTATCCAATTCACAATTCTAGTATATTTGCACTCAACCGCACAAGTCAAACCGAGGAGGTAACTACCACTACAACTAGCAAGCTACACAAAAGAGCTACTTTAGCAAAGCTAACTAGCTAGCAAAGATAACTAAGAAAGTAATACAAGTGAGAGTTAGGAGGGTATCACCGAGGGGCGAAGTATTGAGCCAACCAATATGATCAACAAAGAAAACCAAGACAACCGAACACCGGGATCAATCAATCACAATATGAAAGTGATGACACGAAGATTTATCCCGAGGTTCACGTGCTTGCCGGCACGCTAGTCCCCGTTGTGTCCCTTTTCACCACGTGGTTCGGTGGCTAATCGGTCTCACACCGAGCCTCTCAAAAGGTGCCACAAGAACCTACCAAATGGCAAAAGGTTGCAAATGACACGAGCAATCCACTAATGTTGCCTTTGGCGCTCCGCCGAGGTAGGCACAAACCCCTCACAATCACCGGAGGTGGCCAAGAACAATCACCAACTCTTGCCAACGCCTCCAAGCTGCTCCAAGCCGTCTAGGTGGCGGCAACCACCAAGAGAAACAAGAATCCCGTAGCAAATCAACCACCAAGTGCCAACTAGATGCTATCTCACAATGCAAATGCACTTGGATCACTCAATCTCACTTCGAATATGCAAACAAGCAAGAGAGATGAGTGGGAGGGGAGTTGCTTAGCTCAAAGTGCTCACAAGTATGTCAAATGTCCAAGAGTTGGAGCTTTGAGCCGGCCAACGAGTATTTATAGACGTACCCCTTCGAATATAGCCGTTAGAAACTGAAATCAGCAGCAGTCGCGCTGACCGGACGCGCTGGTCCAACTGACCGGACGCGCCGGTCGCGCAACGGCTAGTTTTCGAAACACTGACCGGACGCGCCGGTCGCAACGACCGGACGCGCTGGTCACGACCGGACGCGCCGGTCCCGTGACTGACCGGACGCGCCGGTCAACACTGAGTCGCGCAAAACGAACCAACGACCGGACGCGCTGAAGAACTGACCGGACGCCACAGTGCCCGCGTCCGGTCGGAGTCTGAATCCCGCGCTCGCACGCTCGGCGGGAGGGAGAGAGGACCCCAAACCCTCTCTACCGCTTAAACTCCAACGCCATCGCAAAAGTGCTAACACCACCATGTGATCTCGTCAAGTGTGAGTGTGTTAGCATTTTCACAATCATTTTTCGAGGCGTTATTAGTTCTATCCAAAATGCATATGATCATGAAATGCACACCTAGAGGCACTTAGGAGTTCAATAGCTGCGTCATTCCCCTCTTTATAGTACGGCTATCTATCCTATAATGTAACCACACCCACTAGGTGTCTTGGTTACTAAAACATAACCCTTAAGCATATACCTTTGCCTTGATCACGTAGGATTGTGTCCAAATCCAAGTGTGGCCATCATGATCACCATGTCCATCTTGCCACCAACCTTGGAATGTACTAATCCTCATATGCTACATACAACTTAGGCATAAGATTAGTACTTAGGCATTGTCACTAATTACCAACACCAAACATAGAGCTTTCAATGTGTCCAAAATGATTTCTGAGCCTATGGTATGTTTGGCGTAATTTGTGCAACTATCATGCAACGAAACTAACACTATCTCCAAAAGGATCGAAATGAGACTCTACATGACCCACATCACCTAGGATTTCCAGCAGGTGCGTCCAAAACGGTTTCTGTAGCTATGGTACGTTTGGTGCAAACTGTGGATATATCTTGCACCAATACTAACACTATCTGCAAACGGACCGAAACGAGATTCTACATGGTCCATGTCACCTAGGAGTTCCATCGGGTGTGCCCAAAACAATTTCCGAGCTTACGGTACGTTAGGAGCAAACTGTGCACCTAACTTGAATCAAGATTAGCACTATCTCCAAATGAACCGAAATGAGCTTCCATTTAAGCCCCGTCACCTAGGAGTACCATCCGGTGTGTATCATGCAACGAAACAAACCCTATCTTCAAAAGGATCGAAACGAGATTCTACATGACCTAAGTCACCTAGGATTTCCATCAGGTGCGTCCAAAACGGTTTCTGTAGCTATGGTACGTTTGGTTCAAACTATGGATCTATCTTGCACCGATACTAACACTATCTGCAAACGGACCGAAACGAGATTCTACATGGTCCACGGCACCTAGGAGTTCCATCGGGTGTGCCCAAAATGATTTCCGAGCTTATATTATGTTCGGCGCAAACCGTGCACCTGTCTTGAATCAAGATTAGCGCTATCTCCAAATGAACCGAAATGAGCTTCCATTTGAGCCTCGTCACCTAGGAGTACCATCCGGTGTGTCCAAAACGATTTCAAAGCCTATGGTATGTTTCGCGCAAACTGTGTACCTATCATGCACCAAAACTAACCCTATCTCCAAAAGGATCGAAACAAGATTCTACATGACCTACGTCACCTAGGAGTTCCGACGGGTGCGTCCAAAATGATTTCTAAGGCTATGGTACGTTTGGTTCAAACTGTGGATTTATCTTGCACCGAGACTAACACTATCTCCAAATAGACCGTAACGAGATTCTACATGACCCACGTCACCTAGGTGTTACATCGGGTGCGTCCAAAATGATTTCCAAGCTTACGGTACATTTAGGGCAAATCGTGCACCTATCTTGAATCAAGATTAGCACAATCTCTAAACAAACCGAAACGAGCTTCCATTTGAGCCTTGTCACCTAGGAGTACCATCCGGTGTGTCCAAAATGATTTCTGAGCCTATGGTATGTTTGGCGCAAATTGTGCAGCTATCATGCTACGAAACTAACACTATCTCCAAAAGGATTGAAATGAGATGCTACATGACCCACATCACCTAGGATTTCCATCAGGTGCATCCAAAATGGTTTTTGTAGCTATGGTACGTTTGGTGCAAACTGTGGATCTATCTTGCACCGATACTAACACTATCTGTAAACAGACCGAAACGAGATTCTACATGGTCCTCGTCACCTAGGAGTTCCATCGGGTGTGTCCAAAATAATTTCCGAGCTTACGGTACGTTAGGCGCAAACTGTGCACCTATCTTAAATCAAGATTAGCACTGTCTCCAAACAAACTGAAATGAGTTTCCATTTGAGCCCCGTCACCTAGGAGTACCATCTAATGTGTCCAATACGATTTCTGAGCCTATGGTATGTTTTGCACAAACTGTGTACCTATCATGCATCGAAAGTAACCCTATCTCCAAAAGGATCGAAACGAGATTCTACATGACCTACGTCACCTAGGAGTTCCAACGGGTGCGTCCAAAATGATTTCTAAGGCTATGGGACGTTTGGTTCAAACTGTGGATGTATCTTGCACCAAGACTAACACTATCTCCAAATGGACCGTAACGAGATTCTACATGACCCACGTCACCTAGGTGTCACATCGGGTGCGTCCAAAATGATTTCCGAGCTTATGGTACGTTCGGTGCAAATCGTGCACCTATCTTGAATCAAGATTAGCACAATCTCCAAACAAACCGAAACGAGATTCCATTTGAGCCTCGTCACATAGGAGTACCATCCGGTGTGTCCAAAATGATTTCTGAGCCTATGGTATGTTTGGCGCAAATTGTGCACCTATCATGCAACGAAACGAACACTAAATGAGATTCTACATCACCCACATCACCTAGGATTTCCATCAGGTGCGTCCAAAACAGTTTCTGTAGCTATAGTACATTTGCTGCAAACTGTGGATCTATCTTGCACTGAAACTACACTATCTGCAAACAGACCGAAACGAGATCCTACATGACCCACGTCATCTAGGAGTTCCATCGGGTGCGTCCAAAACGATTTCTGAGCCTATGGTATGTTCGCGCAAATTGTGCACCTATCATGCATCGAACTTAACCCTATCCCCAAAAGGATCGAAACGAGATTCTACATGACCTACATCACCTAGGAGTTCCATCGGGTGTGTCCAAAATGATTTCTGAGGCTATGGTACATTTGGTTCAAAATGTGGATGTGTCTTGCACCGAGACTAACACTATCTCCAAATGGAGCGTAACGAGATTCTACATGACCCACGTCACCTAGGTGTTACATCGGGTGCGTCCAAAATGATTTCTGAGCTTATGGTACGTTCGGTGCAAATCATGCACCTATCTTGATTCAAGATTAGCACAATGTCCAAACGAACCAAAACGAGGTTCCATTTGAGCCTCGTCACCTAGGAGTACCATCCGGTGTGTCCAAAATGATTTCTGAGCCTATGTATGTTTGGCGCAAATTGTGCAACTATCATGGAACGAAACTAACACTATCTCCAAAAGGATTGAAATGATATGCTACATGACCCACATCACCTAGGATTTCCATCAGGTGCGTCCAAAACGGTTTCTGTAGCTATGTTACGTTTGGTGCAAACTCTGCATCTATCTTGCACCGATACTAACACTATCTGCAAACAGACCGAAACGAGATTCTACATGGTCCACATCACCTAGGAGTTCCATCGGGTGTGTCCAAAATAATTTCCGAGTTTACGGTACGTTATGCGCAAACTGTGCACCTATCTTAAATCAAGATTAGCACTATCTCCAAACGAACCGAAATGAGTTTCCATTTGAGCCCCGTCACCTAGGACTACCATCCGGTGTGTCCAAAACAATTTCTGAGCCTATGGTATGTCTCACGCAAACTGTGCACCTATCATGCATCGAAACTAACCCTATCTCCAAAAGGATCGAAACGAGATTCTACATGACCTACGTCACCTAGGAGTTCCAACGGGTGCGTCCAAAATGATTTCTAAGGCTATGGGACGTTTGGTTCAAACTGTGGATCTATCTTGCACCAAGACTAACACTATCTCCAAAT
Source organism: Saccharum spontaneum (assembly GCA_022457205.1). NCBI lineage: Eukaryota > Viridiplantae > Streptophyta > Magnoliopsida > Poales > Poaceae > Saccharum > Saccharum spontaneum. Next base: position 22,059,518 of record CM039608.1, on the reverse strand, counting down.
GGACCGTAACGAGATTCTACATGACCCACGTCACCTAGGTGTCACATCGGGTGCGTCCAAAATGATTTCCGAGCTTATGGTACGTTCGGCGCAAATCGTGCACCTATCTTGAATCAAGATTAGCACTATCTCTAAACGATTCGAAATGAGCTTCCATTTGAGCCTCGTCACCTAGGAGTACCATCCGGTGTGTCCAAAATGATTTCTGAGCCTATGGTATGTTTGGCGCAAATTGTGCAATTATCATGCAATGAAACTAACACTATCTGCAAAAGGATCAAAATGAGATGCTACATGACCCACATCACCTAGGATTTCCACCAGGTGCGTCCAAAACGGTTTCTGTAGCTATGGTACATTTGGTGCAAACTGTGGATCTATCTTGCACCGATACTAACACTATCTGCAAACGGACCGAAACAAGATTTTACATGGTCCACATCACCTAGGAGTTCCATCGGGTGTGTCCAAAGTAATTTCCGAGCTTACGGTACGGTAGGCGCAAACTGTGCACCTATCTTAAATCAAGATTAGCACTATCTCCAAACAAACTGAAATGAGTTTCCATTTGAGCCCCGTCACCTAGGAGTACCATCTAGTGTGTCCAAAACGATTTCTGAGCCTATGGTATGTTTTGCACAAACTGTGCACCTATCATGCATCGAAACTAACCCTATCTCCAAAAGGATCGAAATGAGATTCTACATGACCTACGTCACCTAGGAGTTCCAACGGGTGCGTCCAAAATGATTTCTAAGGCTACGGTACGTTTGGTTCAAACTGTGGATATATCTTGCACCGAGACTAACACTATCTCCAAATGGACCATAACGAGATTCTACATGACCCACGTCACCTAGGTGTTACATCGGGTGCGTCCAAAATGATTTCCGAGCTTATATTATGTTCGGCGCAAACCGTGCACCTGTCTTGAATCAAGATTAGCGCTATCTCCAAATGAACCGAAATGAGCTTCCATTTGAGCCTCGTCACCTAGGAGTACCATCCGGTGTGTCCAAAACGATTTCTGAGCCTATGGTATGTTTCGCGCAAACTGTGTACCTATCATGCACCAAAACTAACCCTATCTCCAAAAGGATCGAAACAAGATTCTACATGACCTACGTCACCTAGGAGTTCCAACGGGTGCGTCCAAAATGATTTCTAAGGCTATGGTACGTTTGGTTCAAACTGTGGATTTATCTTGCACCGAGACTAACACTATCTCCAAATAGACCGTAACGAGATTCTACATGACCCACGTCACCTAGGTGTTACATCGGGTGCGTCCAAAATGATTTCCAAGCTTACGGTACATTTAGGGCAAATCGTGCACCTATCTTGAATCAAGATTAGCACAATCTCTAAACAAACCGAAACGAGCTTCCATTTGAGCCTTGTCTCCTGGGAGTACCATCCGGTGTGTCCAAAATGATTTCTGAGCCTATGGTATGTTTGGCGCAAATTGTGCAGCTATCATGCTACGAAACTAACACTATCTCCAAAAGGATTGAAATGAGATGCTACATGACCCACATCACCTAGGATTTCCATCAGGTGCATCCAAAATGGTTTTTGTAGCTATGGTACGTTTGGTGCAAACTGTGGATCTATCTTGCACCGATACTAACACTATCTGTAAACAGACCGAAACGAGATTCTACATGGTCCTCGTCACCTAGGAGTTCCATCGGGTGTGTCCAAAATAATTTCCGAGCTTACAGTACATTAGGCGCAAACTGTGCACCTATCTTAAATCAAGATTAGCACTGTCTCCAAACAAACTGAAATGAGTTTCCATTTGAGCCCCGTCACCTAGGAGTACCATCTAATGTGTCCAATACGATTTCTGAGCCAATGGTATGTTTTGCACAAACTGTGCACCTATCATGCATCGAAAGTAACCCTATCTCCAAAAGGATCGAAACGAGATTCTACATGACCTACGTCACCTAGGAGTTCAAACGGGTGCGTCCAAAATGATTTCTAAGGCTATGGGACGTTTGGTTCAAACTGTGGATCTATCTTGCACCGAGACTAACACTATCTCCAAATGGACCGTAACGAGATTCTACATGACCCACGTCACCTAGGTGTCACATCGGGTGCGTCCAAAATGATTTCCGAGCTTATGGTATGTTCGGCGCAAATCGTGCACCTATCTTGAATCAAGATTAGCACAATCTCCAAACAAACCGAAACGAGCTTCCATTTGAGCCTCGTCACATAGGAGTACCATCCGGTGTGTCCAAAATGATTTCTGAGCCTATGGTATGTTTGGCGCAAATTGTGCACCTATCATGCAACGAAACGAACACTAAATGAGATTCTAGATCACCCACATCACCTAGGATTTCCATCAGGTGCGTCCAAAACAGTTTCTGTAGCTATAGTACATTTGCTGCAAACTGTGGATCTATCTTGCACTGAAACTACACTATCTGCAAACAGACCGAAACGAGATTCTACATGACCCACGTCTTCTAGGCGTTCCATCGGGTGCGTCCAAAACGATTTCTGAGCCTATGGTATGTTCGCGCAAATTGTGCACCTATCATGCATCGAACTTAACCCTATCCCCAAAAGGATCGAAACGAGATTCTACATGACCTACATCACCTAGGAGTTCCATCGGGTGTGTCCAAAATGATTTCTGAGGCTATGGTACATTTGGTTCAAAATGTGGATGTGTCTTGCACCGAGACTAACACTATCTCCAAATGGAGCGTAACGAGATTCTACATGACCCACGTCACCTAGGTGTTACATCGGGTGCGTCCAAAATGATTTCTGAGCTTATGGTACGTTCGGTGCAAATCATGCACCTATCTTGATTCAAGATTAGCACAATGTCCAAACGAACCGAAACGAGCTTCCATTTGAGCCTCGTCACCTAGGAGTACCATCCGGTGTGTCCAAAATGATTTCTGAGCCTATGTATGTTTGCCGCAAATTGTGCAACTATCATGGAACGAAACTAACACTATCTCCAAAAGGATTGAAATGATATGCTACATGACCCACATCACCTAGGATTTCCATCAGGTGCGTCCAAAACGGTTTCTGTAGCTATGTTACGTTTGGTGCAAACTCTGCATCTATCTTGCACCGATACTAACACTATCTGCAAACAGACCGAAACGAGATTCTACATGGTCCACGTCACCTAGAAGTTCCATCGGGTGTGTCCAAAATAATTTCCGAGTTTACGGTACGTTATGCGCAAACTGTGCACCTATCTTAAATCAAGATTAGCACTATCTCCAAACGAACCGAAATGAGTTTCCATTTGAGCCCCGTCACCTAGGACTACCATCCGGTGTGTCCAAAACAATTTCTGAGCCTATGGTATGTTTCACGCAAACTGTGCACCTATCATGCATCGAAACTAACCCTATCTCCAAAAGGATCGAAACAAGATTCTACATGACCTACGTCACCTAGGAGTTCCAACGGGTGCGTCCAAAATGATTTCTAAGGCTATGGGACGTTTGGTTCAAACTGTGGATCTATCTTGCACCAAGACTAACACTATCTCCAAATGGACCGTAACGAGATTCTACATGACCCACGTCACCTAGGTGTCACATCGGGTGCGTCCAAAATGATTTCCGAGCTTATGGTACGTTCGGCGCAAATCGTGCACCTATCTTGAATCAAGATTAGCACTATCTCTAAACGATTCGAAATGAGATTCCATTTGAGCCTCGTCACCTAGGAGTACCATCCGGTGTGTCCAAAATGATTTCTGAGCCTATGGTATGTTTGGCGCAAATTGTGCAATTATCATGCAATGAAACTAACACTATCTGCAAAAGGATCAAAATGAGATGCTACATGACCCACATCACCTAGGATTTCCACCAGGTGCGTCCAAAACGGTTTCTGTAGCTATGGTACATTTGGTGCAAACTGTGGATCTATCTTGCACCGATACTAACACTATCTGCAAACGGACCGAAACGAGATTTTACATGGTCCACATCACCTAGGAGTTCCATCGGGTGTGTCCAAAGTAATTTCCGAGCTTACGGTACGTTAGGCGCAAACTGTGCACCTATCTTAAATCAAGGTTAGCACTATCTCCAAACAAACTGAAATGAGTTTCCATTTGAGCCCCGTCACCTAGGAGTACCATCTAGTGTGTCCAAAACGATTTCTGAGCCTATAGTATGTTTTGCACAAACTGTGCACCTATCATGCATCGAAAGTAACCCTATCTCCAAAAGGATCGAAACGAGATTCTACATGACCTACGTCACCTAGGAGTTCCAACGGGTGCGTCCAAAATGATTTCTAAGGCTACGGTACGTTTGGTTCAAACTGTGGATCTATCTTGCACCGAGACTAACACTATCTCCAAATGGACCATAACGAGATTCTACATGACCCACGTCACCTAGGTGTTACATCGGGTGCGTCCAAAATGATTTCCGAGCTTATATTATGTTCGGCGCAAACCGTGCACCTGTCTTGAATCAAGATTAGCGCTATCTCCAAATGAACCGAAATGAGCTTCCATTTGAGCCTCGTCACCTAGGAGTACCATCCGGTGTGTCCAAAACGATTTCTGAGCCTATGGTATGTTTCGCGCAAACTGTGTACCTATCATGCACCAAAACTACCCTATCTCCAAAAGGATAGAAACAAGATTCTACATGACCTACGTCACCTAGGAGTTCCAACGGGTGCGTCCAAAATGATTTCTAAGGCTATGGTACGTTTGGTTCAAACTATGGATTTATCTTGCACCGAGACTAACACTATCTCCAAATAGACCGTAACGAGATTCTACATGACCCACGTCACCTAGGTGTTACATCGGTGCGTCCAAAATGATTTCCAAGCTTACGGTACATTTAGGGCAAATCGTGCACCTATCTTGAATCAAGATTAGCACAATCTCTAAACAAACCGAAACGAGCTTCCATTTGAGCCTTGTCACCTAGGAGTACCATCTGGTGTGTCCAAAATGATTTCTGAGCCTATGGTATGTTTGGCGCAAATTGTGCAGCTATCATGCTACGAAACTAACACTATCTCCAAAAGGATTGAAATGAGATGCTACATGACCCACATCACCTAGGATTTCGATCAGGTGCATCCAAAATGGTTTTTGTAGCT